>OZ022238.1:14224261-14289261 GCA_963978895.1 Erpobdella octoculata | reverse complement strand
AATATTTCAAGCATTAGGGTAATAAAATTTACTCATCGTTTTTAATACAGAGCCAAAAAACATTAAAATTTTTATTTTTTAAACGTCAAAATTCATCAACTTTCTCTTTCTTTGTTGTGCAACAAAAAAGCTATTGTTCTTAAGAATTAACAATTTCTAGTTCGCATCGCTGCTTTCAAGTTTCAAATCAAAATAAAGTGCATTGAAGCAATGAGGATAACAAAGAAAAACTATTTTATTTAAGTTTGTTAAATTTGTGTTTTCTGTGTGTAACAAGTGGTTATAGTTGAGTCTTTTTGACTAGGTTTTTTTTGAATGTAAATATAAATGCAAGAAACAATTAATTATGGATTGCAATTAATGTCAACAGGTTTCCATGTGATTGTGGCGATTGTACAGAGCTTATGTATGTTATTTTAGTAAATTGTTTACAAATAATTTGTTTTGCTACAATAATTCTACGGTCCAACATTTGGCCCACAATCGGCAGGAGCAAGAATTGTCTCTGCTGTGATCATTCTTAAAACTTGATAACATTGAGTGTCATCTCATCTTAGCTCTGGTGAATCACTATCTAAATAACTACCCCAAATTGTTTGGTTTCTTCAACAAACTGGTGTCACCTGTGCTATTGACTTGATGATACAATATGAAAGCAGAGCATGATAAATACCGCAGAAGACATAGTGTGGGATAGGATTGTACAAAAAGTCAATCTTCTATAAGCTTGCAGACTGGATGAAAATCGAAAGTAATAGAAAAATTTGGTTTTTGGAAGTTTGGACCACCGAAGTGTACTACTGATTTACAAAGGCCATGAATTAATTAAACTCTTTGGACACCTCAATTTTAAATGATTTTGTATATAAATTCAAAACAATTTAAGTCTTAAAATATTTCTGAATGCTTTGCTGGCTACATTTTGAACAAATCTTTTTTTCAGCTTGTTTAATAATTTGTAAAAATCAAAACTACAAACAACAATTGTCAGATAATTATTTTCAAAAATTTAATTCATTGCAGGTTTGATTTTTAAATGAGTATCATCACCATTGCGTTTAGTTTAACACTCGCACTGACAATTCTCCCAAGTTTTTGTTGTTTCTTTTGCTAACAATCAAAAGTTTCAAAATATTTTTAGATTTTGGAAGTCATTGAAAAAAATATTAAAAACAAGTTTTGTTATATTTTGCTAAATCAGCAAATAGCAAGAGTAGAACTATTATGAAAATTTTAACTATGACATGATTGAATAATAAATAGTACTAACTGAATATTTTATTGTAGACATGTTTTGCAACAAAAAATAAATCTAAAAAACTCAGATTTTAAGTATCAGTTAGATGGCTTTTTTCTAGACGTTTTTTAATTATATTAAATCACTTTGTACATTATTAGTAAATAAGGGAGATAATACATTATAGTGTAAATCAAATACAATTCAGTTCAATAAATTTTAAATAGTTTCAGCTTCAGATTGTTATGCATGCTTTTGTGACTTTCTCCTATTAGAAAACGTTTAATAATACATTAGTAATCCCATAGTAGAACCATAAATCGCTACTTTAAGAGACCCGAGTCGATGAATGGTCGAATCTCGAAAGGGCCAACAATGTTTAATTCTCATGATAATTCAACTTTCGATGCCGGAATTTATAAATTAAAACAAGTAAATAAAATCAAACAAACTAAACATTTATTAAATAGTGATAATTATTATTTTGTTTAATTTAACTTTTAATTTCTTTCGAATTAATTTAAAAATCCAAATTGCCAAGGCTTTGATTTTGTTCAATCTGGATTATTGTAATCGTTTCCTTAGTATAATTCCGGATCTGTTGATTAAGCCAAATTTTGTATTGCGGGCTCATAATGAGCCAAAATTTTCCTTTTAGCAATGAATCTCATTTTTAGGTTTTATGATTTTACCTCTGTTTTTGAAAGTGAAGTTAAAATATGATAGAAATATTTAGCATTACTATAGTCGCTGCTTTATCTAAAAAGCGTATATATTTAGTAAATCTTTAGCCGTAAATTCCGTGGTGTTGAGGTTAACGAGTTTGGTCTGTAGATAAGAAGCTACTGGTCCGATTCCCTAGCTATTTACAAACTAAGTACCTACAAGTTTTCTTTTATAACTTTTAAAGAAATTTTTAGTTAATTTGCATTTATTTGTTATATCACAGATAATATAGACTTATTAAAACAAATATGATTTTATATAGACGTAAAATATGCTTATTTATAACAAACACAATTGCTAAAATCTTTGAACAACTAAGCCAGTTTTAAGGTTTATGGTCAGGCCCGTAGCCAGGTAGCGTGCAAAAAGGTGCATGCACCCTTTGCAAGAGGAAAGCACACAAATTTACACCCTTTGTAATTTTGCTGACAAAAGTTTTTCAAACTAACTTTACGTCAACCCTAAATGTACGTTCGTTATCACTGGAAGATTTTTTCCATTTAATGAGCAAGTTGTTTCTAAACACAATTTGATTGACTTAGACATAAAACTTTACGTATAAATTTTTTTATTCAATCTCAAGTAAAAAACAAGAAACTGCTTCTTCTTCTTCTTCTGTCAGTGACATTGTTGTGATGTCGGCCTGGTATTTTGGTTTGCGAGTGTTTTGATTTATGTTGGTTATTTTCTTGCAAATTCTTGTGCTAATGAATTTTTTTCTCTCTTGACCCTACTTATCATTTTTCTTTACTAGCTGTTTTAAATTTAGAATATAACTTAATCTAGGAATATTTTACTAGGGATCTTTTCACTCTCTACCTTGCCTATTTTTTGGTTTAAAGTCTTCTACCATTTATAATTCATTTACTTTTCTGTAAAGCAGTTTTTTGCCAAACCTGCTTTTTTACTCTAGTCTTCTTCTCTTGAATTCTTTTCCACCTTCTTTAACTACGTCTTTGTCTCTCAGTTCTTTCCGTCATGTGCTGATAACTTTCCTTATGGTCCATTCGTTGCTATTTCCGTATAAGGAAGCATTTCGTGTTTTTTGCACACTTTATGTTTCTGCCTTAACATTTAAATTTCTACACCTGTTCATACAAATAAATTTTCCACACTTAGTCCTATTTCTTTACTGTCTCCTTTTTACAAATCAATGCACTCACATCGTTTCTCTAACTGATCTTGCTGGCATTTGAGAAGATGTCACAACCTCTCTTACTAAAACGTTTTAGCTCATTCTACTGTCTTCAAAGCAACGATAAATCTAGATATGGTTGAAAGAAAGACAGTAAAGAAATGTATTCAAATAATCATTAATTTGTTGTATTGGTCTAAATAATATAGGCAGTGCTGGTCCAAGCCTTTGCGTGGTACTAGGTGGTACCTACAGGTGCAAAAAGGTGCCCTATTTAAGAATCTGGTTGTTTCTGGAAACCTGATTCAGATTAATTAGAAAAAACATAAATGTTTTAAATGTCTTTACTATTTGAAACATATTGCAGTCTTCAGCTTGCTCGCAACATTGATAAACCAGATTAAAAAAATTATTGGACTTTTTCTTTAAGGCATTGTTACTTTTTTGCAAATGACTTGGGTCTCTTGTCGCCGGGGTTCTAGGTGACCGCTTAGCACCGTCATGTGGTAGAGTCTTGGTCCGGTGTAAAAAACTGGCAATTTATATAAAAATTGTGCACCTTTTCAAATTAAAGTGCACCCTTTGTTTTAAAATCCTGGCTACGGGCCTGTTTATGGTTGCTATTGAAAGATCACCAAAAGAAGACTCAAATTAATTTTGAATAAAAATTTTGTTGGTACACTGAAAAGTGTTAGCTGTGTGACTCTGGCGCTTAAGTTAGCGAGTTCGCTCTGTGAGTTAGAAGCTGCGGGTTCTATTCTTCAAAGCAATACACATTTAAGAGACACTTCGACAGAAGAAATTAAAAATGTACATGAAAAACCAACTCTAAAGAACAAAAAAATCATGCTTATCTAACTACGAGTAATCGAAAATATTCGAAAGCCTCTCGTACAATAAATATATATATATATATATATATATATATATATATATATATATATATATATATATATATATATATATATATATATATATATATATATATATATATATCGAGTACGAAATACGGACCCGTCTCACTATTTTTGGCCAACCCTGTGGATTCAATGTACACGTAGTGTGTACCTAGTAAAGATGACAATCGTTTTGTAACGTACAGCAAGTAACAGTAATAATTTGCATGAGCCAAAAACAGTAGACTCAAATGAGCCAATAAAGGCTCATTTGAGTCAGGTAAATGGGTTCATTTGAGCCTACTATTTTTGACTCTTTTTGAGCTAATATAAAGTGAGCCAAAATAAGCAATATTTATTGGCTCAATTGAGTACAAAGTGTGACAATCTACTCAAATGAGCCATTTTTTTACATTGTGGCCCATTATACAATTTTGGATCAAAATGGATTGTTTTGGCACAAATTGGCTCGTTATTTTTTCAAGTGTGCTGCTGTCAAAAGTAGATCGTTGGTAAGTTAGATTAGATTTTCAGAGAAACACTGGCAAATTGCATGGAGATATTATATCGAAACACAGCAGTCTCCTTGCCTAAAACTACTATCAGAAATACCATACACTAAGGCCAGCGACGGATCTAGGATTTTCCAGTGGGGGGATGATCTAACATACCGATCCTAGGGAGAGGGTGTAATGATCACATATTATCGGCAAAGATTTTATTCAATTTTTAAAATAACACTATTGGTTTTATATATTGTTTCTTTAGAAAAAACTTTCTAATTGGAAAAAATACGATATTAAAATTATAATAAAACTGCTTATTTTTATAACAAGACTGCAGTTTGCAAAATAATTATAACAAAATTTATAATATTACCAGAAAAGCAGACTTGTAGACATTAGCGCTTAATTATATTAAGGATGGAAAGCGCTTGAGACAGCTTGAGTTTTTTTTATAAGAATCATATTTTTCAAAATAAATTTAGGAACCACCTTGTATATAAAATGGAATTGACAGAAAATATATGAAATATACAAAATAAGATAAAAAATTTAAATAAAATATATGTGCGTGTATCCCATAGGAATAGTAATGGGATATTAATTGCACTTTGCTGGTGTTTAGAAGCAATCTTGTGGAGCGACGAAGCTGGGGAGGGGGGCTTTTTTAAAAAGAAATCTTTCTATAGCAAATAAAAATATTTTTTTGGTAATCTGATGAAGGGGGGTGCATTCCCCCATCCCCCTGGATCCGTCGCTGCCAGAGGCTTACACTTTATTGACAATATCTCAAAAAAACGTTAATTTAAATTTTTTTCAAGCAAGGTACATGTGATTATGTGATGTAGAAAATATTAATGAGTGCAGTGAAATGCTATTTGATTTTAATCTTTAACAAGTTTTTTTTTAATTTAACAAAAACGTTCGGATGACGGTGATAGCTCACTTTATCCTATAATGCTATATTGCGAGGCTGATACTTTTGTACAATACATCGAGACAACGACCATGTGGCAACATGTGAACAGCTTTTTCTGAAGCATGTAAGTATACTAATTTCTATAACCTTTCTCTCTCTCTCTCTCTCTCTCTCTCTCTCTCTCTCTCTCTCTCTCTCTCTCTCTCTCTCTCTCTCTCTCTCTCTCTCTCTCTCTCTCTCTCTCTCTCTCTCTCTCTCTCTCTCTCTCTCTCTCTCTCTCTCTTAATTTGGTTAGCCTGCTAATTTTTTCAGCTCCTTTTTTAATCTTTCAATTTCTAAGCAGTATATCTCCTCCACACATTTACTCATCTCCATACATTAAAAATAAAAAATCATTCATTTGCTAAAAAATATCTGGCGCAAAGAAAAAGGTTGGGTACAATTTTTCCAGACATATTGATAGGGGCGGCTGCCCTCACCACCACCTTTATGTCCATCAATGCTTACCTATGTGTAATACACTTTGTGTATGTCATAAAACACTGACTAACAAGTAAGTCGTAAAAGACAGGTTTTTTTAACAGATCCCTTTTATTTCTAAATTTACCGGAATTTCATTTATTGCAAAACAATTTCAGACGACATTGTTTAAATTTATATATGTAAATATTTATTTAATTGTATTTGATTTGTTTTTGTTTTGAAGCATATATAATTGTTTTAAATGTTCAATGTATTGTCATGAGGGGTGAGTCAATATTTTAAATTTCAGCTCGATTGGATGACGGGAAGCTAGTTAATTTTCACTTTCAAGGTTTGAAAACATTCCAGCAAGCAAACAATCAAGCAAGCAAGCAAGACCGGCGGTGAAGTTAATATAAGGAATTTAAAAGGATTGCCGATGAAGTCACAGCTTATGTCAATTTGGTTGAAGGTTCTAATGATTTAAATTGTACACCATGCTATTTATTTGTTTAGTCAAATGTAAGCAAAAGTGTTCAATAACCAACTTTTCTTTTAACAAAGCTCCAACCCTCGTCTCATGACAGAGCACTTCACGCATTTATAATTTTTCTTAAAGCAAGCTCAAGAAACTTGCGATTTACCAATCAGTATATAAAAACTGCTCAATCGAATTAAATAGCCAGTTAATGAACTACTTAAGCATTAAGTAATTAAGTAATATATTTATATTGATTTACATTGCATACACGTGTTCATAAAATTGATCAACACGTTCACTGATCAGAAATACTTTAAATAAATGAAAATTCTAAATGAAGATTCTAAAGGTAAAATTTTAACAATAATTATATCATCAGTTTTTTTAAATTTATATTTCCATTTCCTTAGATAGAACTGTAAGTGTACATACACATATTTAAATAAATGTTGAAGATGTGTGCACATAGATATCTAAATAGATATGTGTGTACACCGGGTTCATAAGAAATGAAATTAAAGGTATGCTAAGTCGCGAGCTTATTAGAGCGAGGCTAGTATCATATGCGGGGCTATAAAGTTGATTAAGAAAGCCCTAATTTAAATTAATTGCCTGTGCCACGCAAACCTGTTTTAGATTAGTTAGAATAACATAATTTTAGAGGTTAACGAGACTGGTTAAATTTACGGTATGGAATATAAATGTTTGTGTAGATGTTGAATCGGTTGTTTTACTAGCAATACCAGCTAAGTGTGATTTTTCTATAAATTTATTTATTAGTACTGGCACAGTTTAACAATACAGATTTAAGAAGAAAAAATGGCTGACTTTGGAAGCAGCATCAGAGGTTTGAGGGACTACCTGAAGCAGATCGACGTTTGGCTTTTCCTTCTTGTCGTTCTGTTTGCCACCAGCTCCTGGATCGATGTCAACGGAGTCTGGGTTGAGTTGCCTATGCTTGTCCAAAAATTACCAGAAAGCTGGAACCTCGCTTCGTACCTGGTAATTATAATTCAGATCGCGAATATCGGACCGCTGGCATATGGTTTGGCCAAGACTTTAGCTCCAAACAAAGTCACGGAATGGCCAATAATAATTCTTATCATCAGCATCGGCATAGCTTCTTCAGTTCTCCTTATATTTTTCTGGGATCGTACAAGCTACTGGGCAATATTTGATGGACAGCACAGTACCGGACTTTTGGTGCTTTCGTTTTTCATGTCTCTGGTCGATTGTACGTCGTCAGTTCTCTACTTTCCATACATGTCCAATTTTTCGTCAGCCTACATGATAGCTCTTTTTGTAGGCGAAGGACTTAGCGGTTTAATACCGGCCTTGGTTGGTCTGGTGCAGCTAACAGATGACGAAAATAGTAAAGAGCGTTTTGGCGTTTCGATATTTTTTTTGATAATTGCCATACTTTTAAGCACATCTCTCGTTTCTTTTCTTCTCATTCATTTTTTTCCGAGATTTAAAGAAATTCGTCTCCAGAAACAACGTAACGACATCGACAGACAAAGGGATAGTTTTGCCGAGCCAAACGTTGAACAGGTTTCGGCGGCATGTGCCAACATGACATTTCAGTGTGCAAGTACGAGAGGCATCGAGCCGAAACCCGAACAGAGCGTTTCTGGAGATGTGGCACTCATCAACGACATTACCGAAAACGACGATGAAGTTTTTCTAACGGAGCCTCCGCAAAATGAATCTTTATATTATGTTAAAGCAATTGCCCTCCTTGGAATCACTGCATGGTTAAGTGCTCTGGTCAACGGGTTCCTGCCAGCTCTCCAAACATATTCGGCTCAGCCATACGGGAAAACTGCCTACAATTTACATGTGAAGCTGTCTGTGTTAGTGAATCCAATTGCCTGTTTCTTGACACTTTTTATACACGTCAGGCGCTTCTCTATCGTTGCCATCCTGGCTCTTTTGGGCACGGTGTTAGCAGCTTATCAAGTTGTTTTGGCCACTCTCAGTCCCCATCCACCGCTGCAATACGACATAGCTGGAATTGTTGCTCTGGTTAGTTACTGATTTTTTTGAAATAAAACAAATTTATACCGCACAGTATGTTTGCTTGTATTATTTAAATATTAAGTTCGATTAATTAAAACGTGTGAAACTACTTAAAACCTTTTTATTATCAACTTTTATTAATAAACTCATTTATTTACTAGATTCTGACGCAAGTTGCAATGACCGCCATCTTTTCTTTCACGAAAGTCAGCATTGCCAACATTATGTCGACGTTTAAAGGAAAAAACTGGCTCCTCTTCTTTGGCGCTTTAACTCAAATTGGTTCTCTAACAGGAGCCATTATTGCCTTCCTTCTCGTTAACGTTTTCAAAATCTTCAAAAGTGGATATTAAAGCGTAATAAATGTTGATATTTTACAAATAGCCTTGTTGCAATATTGATGTTTGTTGGAAGCACATAAGTACTTCCTGTCGTAGATCATATTTGATTCTTTTAACTGTCCCAGAAGTGGACATGGGTTGGGTTGACCCTGAACCATGGGTTGGATTGGGTTGAGTCGGGTCGGGCTGGGTCCAATTTGTTTGACACATGCGTGGGTTGGGTCGGGTCAGATTGGGTCCAATTTTTGGACCCACGCGTGGGTTGGGTTAGAAAAATTAACTTTTCAGGTGGGCTGGGTTGGATTGGGTTGAGAAAGTGGTGGTTTGGGTTGGGTCGCCAAAAATGAACTCATGTCCACCTCGGAATTGTCCTTCCTTCTTTATTCAGGCTTAGGACTGGCTCGCAATTAGTGAGGTGGAGGTATATATAAATTATATAATAGGCATACCGTAAGAGAAATGTTACAGTATGGTTATGCTTTAAAAATTCATGTTACAGTATAGTCGATTTCTTGAGGGTTTTTAGCAAACAAAATTTTGAACGTGTTGCAGCTCTGGTTTGAGTTGTTTATTTTCTTACAGTTTAAAAACAATTTTTTAAAAAAGTGGTACATTTGATGTTTTTTATGCTTAAACATTACAAAACTCATGCTTTTGTTACAAATTCAGATCAATTTATTTTAATTTTAAATAGACTCCTGAAAACTTAAAGAAATGCGAATCTACACTAGAAAAATGTATGATAAATAGGATCCGTGGAAATCTTGAAATGCGTAATCCGGGTCGTAACCAGGAATTTGGAAATGGGGGGCCCAAGAACTTTTTGGGGGGCACTGTATAAATTTTCTGTTCACATAAGTGCATTCCAGTGATTTGACCCTTAAAATGTGCTTCACGCAAAAAACAGGTTTAGAGATTGAAATTTGAATCTTATTCTACGTATTTAATTGAATTTGAAAACATTCTGAATCAACATGAAAACTTCCCGAAGCATGTAAATAAAACGATAACACAACATTTACAAACAATTATAATTTACACGGAAACATTTTATAAAAAAACACATAACATGGGTCACAATGTCAGAGAATCCGAGAACAATACGGCGCGATTTCTAGGCAAAATTTTCTACTTTAAGCGATAAGGCCGCAGAATCCGCGTAAGAGTGGAGAAACTGCTCTTGCACGTAGCAGTCGACACCTCGATGGTGATTGCTCCGGCATACAGCTGAAACAATTTGGAAATGCATCGCGGTACTGCAGCATTGCATATGTTGCAACTTCCAACGACGAATTTGATTACCTCGTTTTTGATAAGAGACGACATGTACTTGGCATTTTAGGCATGTTTTGTAATATTCTACACAATTTATCATCCTTTGCCATAGCAAATTGAAACAACTTATTAAATAAGACACCTAAATTTGCTTTGTTGAACTGGAAAGCAATACAAAAAACTGGGGGGCCTGATTGAGCTGGGGAGACCGACCAAAACTGGGGGGCCTGAACAAAACTGAGGAGGGCGGCCCTATAGCTGGTTACAGCCCTGTGTTTAATATAAGAGATATGCTATGCATGACCATGTAGGGTAGGCCGAACCTTACTTGGAAATTTTATGTGTTTAGTAAACTCAATAAAACGTTGTTTTGAGCAGTGATTGCGGATGAAAAAAATAATTATTTACTTGCGTGGTGATTGATATAATTATTCTTAAAAATAATAAAGATATCTTTGATATTTTATTGATTTGAATTGAAATTAATCATCACAATATCAATTTGACTAGATCACGTAGTCCTCGTAACCAAAATCATAGAGTTAAAAATATTTAATAACATGGATAAAAAATAACGATAGTTTGATTAAAGGTTTTTAAATGATTATACAGATTTTCAAATTTAATCTAAGTTGTGAATCGTCATCTGATTTGTCAAACAGACGATGAAACTCTGCAGCTATCATTTTATCATTGTTTTCATAGGCGTCAGTCCGTCAGTGTCCTCATCTATATTGTCTTCTGTATTATTATCGAAAAAGGCGTCGTTTCCTGTTCCTTAAACGTCATTTTTTAAAAAGATGTTTGAGTGACTTTGAAAATATACAAGAGTGTAGCAACACTGCATCACAGAATTATTGATCACTCATATAAGATAAGCCTAGGCCACCTGTTGAGTAAGCTAAAATGATTTAAATTTGCTGGCTCACACGCGAATATATACTGTATTATATCGCTATAGATAAAAGAGCACCCATAATCGGCCAGCATCCATATTTAAGGAAAACGTTTATTCTATTAAGAAAATTTTTCTGAAAATGAGACACGACCTCACTCCATTCCCTGGGTCATCTACTATTTTTGAAGCAACAAAAATATACATCTATGCCATTTTTTAGGAACTTTTATTTAGGTTGCAATTTCTGTTTGTGTGTGTGGCTTTCTCTGTACATAAATCTTGCAAGTAAATTTAAACTAGCTAGGAAGCTGAAACTTTCAGCATAGCTTTATACTGGATGACAATACATGATTCAATTAAAAAAAAGTTTGTGTTGAAAAACTCCTTTTTTCTTTACTTGTTTGGGATGCATTTCCTGCAAAAAATTGATTGATTCTCATTCACAGCTGTAATTGAAGTATTGCTTACACTTTGTTCTTGTTTAATGCTGTTAAAGAACGATCTGAAATCTAATAGATGTACACTATTACATGAAAAAAGTGACATAATGAAGTTGAATTAATTAACAAGTAAGCCCTAAAAAGCAGGTTTTTTCCCAAATCCCTTTATACTTCTGGGTTTGGTGGATTCTCATTTATTGCAAAAAATTTCTTTTAAAATGACATTTTTTGAATTTATATATGTAAACATTTATCTAATTGTATTTGATTTGTTTTAAAACATAAGATAATTATTATTTTTAATTTAAAAAAATTTTATAAAGTTAATTTCCATTTTCAAGGTTTGCAAACATCCGAGCAAGCAAGATCAGCGGTGAAGTTAATATTATAAATTTAACAAGCCGTAAAAACAAGGTTGATTTTTTTTAAACATAAATAAATATTATTTTCCATTAAAATTAATGTTCTCAGAAAATTTCCAAACTTGAACAGAATGCATCATCATGAAGAGTGAGCCTTTATTTCAAACTTCAGCTTGATTGGAGAACGGGAAGTTAGTTAATTTTCACTTTCAAGTTTTGCAAACATTCAAGCAAGTAAGCAAATCTAGCGACAAGGTTAATAAAAGGTATTTAACAAGTAAGCCTTAAAAACGAGATTTTTTCACTAAAAAAGGCTGGGGCCCATTAAAAACGTTGGCAACTTAAACTCTTACAACCATTGGTCATCAACATTTTATTGATGTTTCATAAATGATTGATCTCAAACTACATAGAATACAGAGCATTACATCTATCTTTTGACTAGTATTTTCTGCTGAACCGGCTGTCTACAGATATGACACACATTGATACTACTGGAACACTTCTTACAAATCCAGTGGTTACATTGGAAGACTATGTCGCATTCAGCATCCATACAGACTGGGCACAGATTCACAGCTGGTATTTCAACAGGCTGGTCATCTGCGATAAAATCAAATATCTAATTGTTAATGAAAATGCTTACTTCAGTATGGATGATTCATTAAAAGTAACAACATTTCTGGTATGCATCTTATTTAGCAAATGTGGTTAATACAAACATGACGGAGTAATCTGGATTCGCAATTATTAATTTTTTCAAATGGATTTAGTGATGTGAAATCAAAACAAAAAATTAAAGCTAAGTGGAGCTAGGTGAAATAGATTATATATAATGAAACTCATTGACAAATTTATTTGTGCTATGAATTAAACAATAAACCAGATTACTGCAATTTTTAAAATTATGCAAAACATTTTCAAAATAGTTTTCAACTTCGACAGAAAACATTGTTATTGATCACAAGATAGATTTTGCTCAAAAATTAATGACAAATGTTCATATTTTTACTTTCTAATACAAACCTGGTCCAATTCTATCAACAATTGTGGTCTTACAGTTAAGGCACTTCTTGGCTTTAAAACAACACTGACTGCATAGAATTTTGTGCCCGCATGGTTTGAAGGTCACGGAAGCCTTGTCATCGTAGCACAGCCCACAGTCTTCTTCCTTGTTACTGTCCGTCAGGATCGCATTATTAAATTAAATAAAGTCAATAATATAAAAAAAACCTATTTAATTAAATAATGCTAAGCAACTTTATAAATGCTGTCTCTAATTACTTATCGATTCATTTCTCCATCAACTAATACACCATATAATTTTATTCAGTTAGAAAATGTTGCAACTTAACAATTTGAAAATGAAACAACTGTAAAACAAGCCAAACTTATCAATTGAATTTTAAGCATGAGAAATTAAGATTTGAAGTCCTAAATTAATAATTCATCCAAATTACTAAATATAAATGTCATTTGATGCAGAAAAATTAGTTCATTTTGTTGCTCTTTCATGAACAATTTAAAAATGTACAATTATTTTAAAAAATATAAAACAAGAAAAAAAGTATATATCTTTATCCACTTGTGCAGTTAAGATTTTTTGTTGTTTTAGAAAAACCTAAACACAAAAAAAGTTATTTGCAAGCTTCAACCTACTCAGCAAAGGATTTTATGACTTTATAAATATTCTCATCAAAGTCAGTTTCTCGAAAATTTGCTCCTCTCTTAGCAAGGAAGCAGGCCAGTGGTAGACCGGGACTTTCTTGATAATGGTGCAATGACAAGTCTTTCATGATCTGAAAATGTTAAAAATATTTGAAATGATTAAAAATATAAAATTAAATTTAAACAAATTAATTCTTTAACATCTGAAGCACAGCTTAAATAAATTTTATTGAAACATAAAAAATAAGAGCAAAATACTTTTCAATAAAAATAAAAAAACTAATTAAATGTGACCTCTTTAATTTCATTTGCATCTTCTACATCTAAAAGAACTTTTTTTTTATGAACAGCATGCCATAGAGAGCTATGTCCATTCACATCAAGGATGTCAAGATCAGCGCCTGAATTAAAGGGAACATTTAATAATATATAAAATTCTCCAAAATCACAATTTGTTTAAATATATGTGTTCTTTATAGAAATCCACACTACTTAACAGATTTGCATGAGCATAGGTTGGTTTTCGCAGGCTTTCCATACAAAACCACCCAATAACTGCCATCAAAAAATGTATTATTTCAAATATATAACATTATTTCACACTGCATACAATTGAAATTTACTAAGTAATTCAAATAAATAAAATAAATAGATATTTCAAAAAGTATCGACTAACTTACTATTTTAATTAAGCAAATCAAAAATATTAACTTAATTTTATATCATAATCAACTTCATTATAAATCCTTGTAAGCCATATGCTAATCGAAAAATACCACCTTTATTAACAAGGTACTCCACAATGGGAAGGTATCCAAATATTACAGATATCATCAAAGGAGTGTGGAGTCTAGACGTTCTCACATCAATGGATGCCTTGCCCTATATATACATAATTTATAAAACAATTTATATAACATAATAAATTCTTATATAATATTTAGTAATTTCACTAAATACAAGTGTATGATAAATTACACTAATACTTGTTCAACAGTGTATATTTTTGAGAGAAGAAAAATAAAAAATTATATATATATATATATATATATATATATATGTGTGTGCGTTTGTGTGTAATTACAATCAAATGTCACCTCTTTGACTAAAGTTTGAACAGTGTCAAAATATCCACTGAGACATGAGAGATGAAGGGCAGTGAAACCATCAGGCTTGGCAACATTGACGGCAGATGGAAATTTTTTGAGTATTTTCTGGACAGCGCTTGAAAAACAATTTTTTTTCAAAACTATTCGTATACAAATACAATTAAACACCAATAAAATAGCACTAATACAGCAAAACTGTTATGTAAAAAGTTTATTGTATCATATTGTATATGATTTAAGGCTCGCAGTTCTATAAATGAACAGTTAAAAAAATTTGTTTGAATTTAATTATTCTCCCATTCAATAAAATATTAAATGACTACATTATATTGTATTTATATTGTATCTGCATACTTATTTTGTTATTTTATAGGTAATTCAAACTATATCCTGAATGTATCTAATTTAAAAGATATTATGTATAATTATCTATTATCTATTATTGAAACTTAGGCATTCCCAACCCTATCAAAAATAAACATCTTAAAAACAAACTTAATATATTCTTGATGAAAGTATTTCTCAAGCACATTTTGTACTGATACTCAATAATATTTTCACAGAATTGTTAATTTTTAATAATAATTGAAATTAAATACATACTAATCATTTCCTTTCTGGGCAGCTCGATGAAGGCAATTAAAACCTTTGTTGTCAGATAAAGTTGGGTTTATTGAAAAATTTTCTAGCAGCAAATCCACAATTTCTGCATTTTTTGATGCAATTGCAAGATGAAGAGCTGTTTGCCCTGTTTTGTCCTTATTCCATAATGAGATTAAATGAATAAATTTATGAATTTCACTTTTAATATTTAAAACTAAAACATTCATATTTATCGTTGTTTTATGATTGCAGTGCCACCTTACAGCGTTACATATTTACATAGATATTTGTATATAACTAGCAGGGTTACCCAGCGATGCTTGGGTTTTCTGAGGTTTTTTTTCTCGGTTTTTGGTGATAAAACGTAAAATAACGAGCCTATGTTATTTTTAATAGCTTGAAACCTTCTCTTCAATAAAAACTACCTCCATGCAAAATTTTGTTCAAAGCACTCCAGCCGTTCTGATATGATAAGAAAAGACGTACACCAACAAAAAAAAAAACAAACCGACAAATCAGCAAACCCATATTGGCCACATATATAGATTACAAAAAACCATATAACCATTTTAAACCTTTTAATAGTATGATTAATTTAAATTCTAACTTCTGGCACCATGCCAACTAATCAACTGGTTACAAAACTTGCTTATCTAAAATCAAAAATTCAAAGCTCAAATGATGAATTTAATTTAAAATCCTTCACTTTTTTAAATTGTGGTAAAATACTAACAATTTTTTATCGAACATGCTGAAATATTTTGCTTAAATGAAGCAGCCAGAGTCAGATTAAGCTCTTTGGGAAAAACGGGCCCTTTTTCAAACTTACCTTATTACAGCGGTGGCATGCACAGGAGTCTTTGTAAATGGGGTTTTTGACAAAATATTTTTAGGGGTTTGGAATTTTTTATCAGCTTTGGTTATTGCGAGTAAATACTTCTTAAACCAGATCAAATAATGCAAGTTTTTAAAACAGTTAAATCAAGTTTGATTTCAACGAGCAGAACAATTTTATTATAAATTTGTAAATGTATAAATTTCTTAAAATGTCAAGAAATATTGTTTATTAGTTAGACAAATAAGCCATCTTAAAAATAAAAATCTTGTAATTCTTGGTTTTTCCGGTATTTTATCTAAAATAAAAATTTTATACAAAATATCTATAAAAATACAAAAGAGTTGAACAGCTTCTAAAAATAATTTTTTTGGCAAATATTTATATGAAAAACAGCTAATATTTTCCATGCAAGCAATAGTAGGGATGGAATATAACACATTTAATGGCTAATCATAAAAGATAATTTTGTGCTTTTATCATCAGTTAAACCGGTTTAATAATATGTAATTGTTAAGTTTATTATTTTATTTCAATTTTAACAATAATGTTATTCAAAGTAAGATTAAACCAAATATAGTAAAAAAAAGTAGCATGGTAGGTATTAATAACGGATACCTCTATTAAAACTGAAATTAAGACGTACCTTTTTGTGGCCCGACACGTTTCATAGAGACAAAATTCCAGGCCGGCCAGTTTTAGAGGCCTAAAAACTAAAATCACTATACATGGCACAATTATCTCGGCTCAGCCCGTTCAGAAAACCTTAATATGAAGGCTTCGACCGGGCCAGTGCAGATCTCTAATTTTTAGTACAAGTAAGAAGAAATCACTGATAGAATAAAAGAATAATTCTAAGTTATTATAAGTTACAACCATTAAAGTTCAGACACTTTTTTTAATTTCTGTGCGACAAAGATGCTGATGTCTAATCCACAGAGTGTTTATATGACTCCGTGCTTAGGCTTCAATTAATTTTAGTTTTAAGACAGAGTGCTGGCTCATGTCAGCCATGCTTCAAAGATAATTCTAGCCAGTTTTCAACAAAACAGCTGTTGGCTGAAGAAGGATTCAAGGCTTTGATGCAAGATAGTTTTACAAGCTGGTCAACGACACAACAGGAGTACCAACTTGAGTCATGATTTGTTTGTTGTAGATTGATATCAGTAGCATCTGTTTTTGTATAATATCATTTCAGGAGGTGAAGAAGATAACTTGTTTAAAGCTGTTATATCAGCTTTAACGATACTTTTGCTTCAGAGCTTAAACACCTTTTTTACACACTTTTACTTAACTTGACTTGTCTGTCTATCTGTCTGTCGTCAAATTTTGCAATAGATTTTAAACTAGCTTCCCGATGAGCTAGACACTTAAAAATTTAAACATACCTTTGGACTGATTAACAAAGCATTCTATCAAATTTTCGGATCGATTGGACAAATTTAATTACATATTTATTTGTGATATTTTCGTCTAACTATTTATTGTCTATGCTAATATGCTGGTTGTTTATGTAACAGAATGGGGCCTACACAATCGATTATATAAAAGTGTGTTTTTAAAAAACTTTGCTTTTTGATTCACTTGTTTACAATGTCATCAACAATTAGTTCCACTGCATCATTAATTTTCAAAGAGTAATGCATAACTGCTGAGTTGCGCCAACTCTGTTGTTGTAACATATTTGAGAGGTAATGTTTAAAAAACTGACTCAAAAGTTGATGTCAATACTTTGAAATTATGAAATAAAAACAACTTTTAAAGAATTTAAATTTTTTTTTATCACACTAGAGCAGCAATTAACCAACCAAAATTTTAGAAAATGTGTTGTTCAAGAAATCCTAGATGCAAGACTTTTTCTCTCATTGAGTACTTACTCGTGTGATAACTCATTGCAGATGCATTGTCGTAGCTTTGACAGCGTTTGTTTTCCAGGTTAGCTCACGTAGCTTCAACATTCCATAAAACCACGTAATTTTGTTAATATATTTGAAAACCTATATTGGCGGGTAGCCCCATGGCAGTGGGTGGCCCTGGGCCCAGGTCCCTCCACTTAATCCGACTTTGGAAGTAGCTGAAAAATATTGCATGAAAACACAACTTACTTGTAAGTTGACTGCGCATTGAAATTGAAGGAGAGCATTGACACAATTAATGTCTTGCACATTAACAGACAGATGAAGGGCTGATTGGCCTAAGTCATCTAAGGTGTCAATGTCACAGCCTTTCTTCAACAACATAAACACAATATCAGATCGTTTACTGTAAAAGAAATTTTATTTTAAGGTATTTTTCAGCAATTGATATTAAGTTTGAAATAAAAAAAACCAGATAGTTCAAGTCCTAATAGAAGATTTTACAATCATTCTTCAACAATGCCTTTGCCAGTAAATCAAATAAAGACTATCAAAGTGGTCAGCAGTCATAAGAAGTAACTTCACCCCACTCAAAAATTATAGATTCATCACATCCATTCCACTTGCCCTTGCCCTTGCATCCAGAAAAACTGTTTTGAAAATTACTACTGCGTTTTTTTTTGTTTTTTTTTTTACAATAGTTTATAGTCCTTTACACGAGGTGTTTCAAGACTGAAATGGCTGTATGTAGGAAGCACCTAAGTACTTCCTGTCGTAGATCATATTTGATCTTTTCAACTGTCCCTCCTCCTTTATCCAGGCTTGAGACTTGCTCGCAATTAGTGAGGCGGAGTTACTGGGTTTTTCTGAGTAGTCTGCATTTATATTGTCACTGCTTGGCCACAATAAACAAATAACAATTATTCACTTAAAAAAAAAAAAAAGAAATTCCATCAAACTTTAAGACGGCATGATGAAGATCTGTATTTTCACTTAAAATTGAATGCATTATAGACTCATCTCCATGTTCTTCATTTTTTACTATCATTTTCCTTTCCTTAATTAAAAAAAATTCATAAAAACCACAAATAATGATTAACGTTTATATAAAACGCAATTTTAATAATTATAAATATAATTTATAAATATAAAACGACACCTCAAATGAAATTTAGATCATCAGTGCCACATTTAATCTATAGTAAAATCATTGAATTACATAGCCTAGATTTTAGATATTTTTACATAAACAAATATCATTTGGAAATAAAAGAAAATGAATGAGTGGCGACTAAGATAACAAAAAGTTTTTTTTAACCTTTACTGTCTCGCTCAATGTGGAAATAGAACTTGTTTCTTGAAGAGTTTCTGGAACTTGATAAGAAGAACTATGACAAGGTAGCAACCTCCCAAAAGCTGGTGAGCCATCTGTAAAAAGCCCACATTATTTGTTGACATGCATTTGACAAAATGTAACACCTTTTTTACAGCTAGATTCAGATTCAGATGCTAGAACAACATTTGAGTCTATAGTTCTATTGAAAAATAAAAAAAGAAATTTTTTAAGAATTGTGGTTATCTTTTAAGTTTAACAAATAGAGCTACCTCTAATAGACATTCAACCAAAGCAATGAAAGTGAACTACTTGCTTTAGGGAACTATGAAATGTAAGCTTATATAACCCTTAAGAACACCGGTCTAATTGTGCCTTGCCGGTGCTGACAGATTCACTAATAATTATAACTTTTACAATAATCTTTTGCAATGGGCTGTTTGCTAATGGGTTTGATCTTATATTTTCATTGAAAAAAAATTGCACACTTTGGCTGAAAGGAGCGATGCATCCCCAGCAACCGCAACGGTGTGAACGTGCCTAAAAGTTTAGAAGTCAATCTGATATCAACAGAAGATCAGGTTTGTAAACTTGCTCATAAGATAATAATATTTTTATTTAAACTTGTGTTTATAGTATTTTACTTGAAGGAATTTATTTAAAACATAAAGTTGATTAATAACTAAAATAAAATAGTTAAATAAAATTAGAAATTACAATATAATTACTAAACTATACAACAATAATTAATTATTAAAATAATGAATTTTTGTGACCAATCATTCATTAAGAAATACTGAAGGCTGCAGCATTCCAAAAATGCAAGTCTGGACATGCTGCCAAAATCAGAATTTAACTTGGGCACGATCAAGCAACGAAACAGTCAAGCACTTTACCACTACAGTTCACATAATTCCTGCTTTGGTTAAAATTGAGAAAAGATTAAGTTATAATGGTCTAAAACAAGTGAATTACCTGCAACATTTAATGAAGCTCCATCACATACTTCTACTGGAGTTCTCCCAGAAAAGGAATTCATATCATTCAAAGAAGGAGGCATGATTGAAGATGTCGAGCTTTCTTGAGTAAAATTTTAAACAAATTGAATGTTATCGCACAAAGAACAATGTGAATAAATTAATGAAAATATACAAACATCCATCCATCAATCAATATATTGATTGATTGAATGCACATATTTCCATCAATGAATGAGTATAATGTCAATCACTGTTTTAATATACAATACACAATCATATAACATTGGAAATGGTTGAATTAGTCTCAAATAAGAAGCAAAAAATTTGATTTTGTGTAGAGGCAGAAGTCAAGCAGACTGCCAATGTTATAAAAAAATAGATATTTTAACAAAGTCATTCAACTCCTGTTAATATTTATCACTACAAAGTATCTACCTACATTTACATACATAATTTATGAAGGCATCGCAGCCACATTTAGTACATACAGCAATTGAGATTCTGACTTGATTGAACTTCCCATAATAATGGTAAAGAAGCAAAAATTCCTTACTTAATATCTGACAGTTTAATAAAACAAAAAAACTGCCATTTTTTGACAGGCACTCCTAGTATATATATATATATATAAAAGGCAGCGTGTGTTTGTTTGCTTATCACTTCCAGACTGCTGAAAAATTTTGAAAAAATTTTCTACAAAGAAGTACTCAACATTGAGAAGAGGGTTTTGAGCAATATAAACAAAATAGGTTAATTATTTTACGTTTAATCATAAAAAACAAAAAAAAACACTAAAGAAAACCCAAGCAACTTCAGCTAAGCTTGCTAGTAAAGACTGAAGTGTAAAAAATAATTAAAAACTACCAATAAATGATAATAATTATTAACATCAACAACATGAACATTCTAACTAACAAATATACAACTCACCAGATATTAATGGAAGAAAATCATCATATGGTCTCAATTGTTCACGGGATGATAAACGTTGACTGATACTTGAACTCAAACTACATCCAGTTCTTGCCGTTTCTATTGACTGACACCAGTCTTGGTTGACCACCTGCCCCATGTCATCTGTTGTGACAGTAAGTTATAAAAACTAATGAAAGCTTGGCTTTAAGACTGTAAGACACCAGGTGTTTTAAGACTGAAATAGCTGTATGTGCTAAAACTATACATAGACGATAAACCAGGCAATTCTTGCATATTTGAAACATTAATTTTTTCTTATCTTTTGTTTTTCATTTAGTCAAACTGAGTTATAGCAATGCGTAGATGGGTACTATTGACTAATAACTTTGATGTTTCGGTGTTTAAATTTGTTAATGTTTTAACTAATAATTTATACATGATAAGAAAAAACGCAAAAAATGCTTCAGACTAGAGGTGCACTAATATTGCAATCGAACGATTATCGGCCAGACCGATAACCTGCCAATTGCTGATAATCTGACCATTATTGACTTTTAAAACTTTTCTCGGTTTCTGTACTTCCATTATGACAATATTTTTAAAACATTAGGATTTCTCTCAGAGCTAACGTCATTGAGCATTTTGTGACCGATTTTAATTTTTTTCACAAAAACCTTCCACCCATTGACTCTCAAAGTTGTGTAAAAAATTTTTTTACGATTGGTGAATGGTGTAGCAAAGCATAAAGGACATACAAACATACATATTAGGACTGTGCTGGTATACCGGCCGGTTTTTGGCAATACCAGTTCCGCCGGTATGAAGGAGGACGGTATTGGACAATTGGTGTTCAGCACATCAGGCATAAAAGACAAAAAAGTTAAAGACCTACAGCAGCAGGATGGGCAGTGCAATTTACCTGTATGCCCATTGTTTGCTACACTTCAATGATGGTTTGTTTGGTTTATTGGGCATAACAGAAACATTCTACAGTAAAACATGTTGAACGAAAAAAAAAACTGAAAACGAGTGCAAACCACAAAATAAAAAATAGTAATGCCCAAGGGAACATCCGAAGATATGAATCTCGCTTAAGGATGACCCGAGCAAATGAGACTTTCGTGAATAAATTGAATATACATTCAATACACAAATTCACAAGATGCTAAAAAAAAAGACTAAATACATTTCTTGAAAAAATAATAATAATCAGATTTACATTCATATAGTAATAATATAGTTTCTATCAGCAAAATAAAAAAAATATATATATCTAACACTATTGCTTCAATAAATACGATTTGAGACAAGATTTAAACAGCGAAAGGGAATTGGAAGCCTTTATAGAGATAGGAATGACTGAATATGTACGTGGACCTATTATACACTTAATCAAAAAAGTTTTTAGTGTTGTATGAGCAAATTCTGGACGAAAAAGATTAGATGATCATAAAAAATGAGCATGAACGTCTGATGACTTTATAAACAAATCGTTAAAGGATTGAGGTAACAAAGAGTTGGAATATTTATACATAAATAAACTATATTGAAATAAATTTATTTGATAAATGTTTAAAATCTTATTTTCAATGAATTTGAATTTATATGAAGAGAGAGGATGTAGAAAAAACATAATTCGGATGAGTCGCTTGAGCAAAATGTGTAATGAAAGAAGACGTGTTGGGTAATTAGAAGCCCATACAATATTGCAGTAAGAAATGAAAAAAAAGACAAATGCATAACATATTACAAGTTTTTTTATTTATATAACGGCAGAGTCTAGAGAGGATTCCAATGTTTTTAGAAACTTTTGATTTAACATGCTTAATGTGATCTACCCATGTTAGGTGCTGATCAAGAAACACACCCAAAAATCTATAAGAAGTGACTCTATTAATTGAAACACCAGAGATACTGAGACATAAATTGGTAAAGATAGGTTTGTTTTTAGGATGAAACAATATATAGTTGGATTTTTGACATTTAAAGAAAGCTTATTGGCACAGAACCAATTATAGATACATATGAGACCATTATTAATATTATCAAATAAGATGTTCAAATCTTCACCAGAAGCAAACAGATTAGTATCATCAGCAAATAATGAAAAACCGAACATCGCAGACTCATTGCTGACCTATGTCTATGCTACAAAATTCCAAATGGTCTTATTGACTCAACTTTGGTCACCAGTTTTGAATCGTCTGGTTGCCAGGCCACAAGAGGCCATTGTTATAAACTGAGGTCTGGCCTGCACAAGATCGATGCTACCAAGTTCTTCTTTTCCAACCAAATAATAAAATCCTGGAATGCCCTGCCTCATGATGTGGTCAACTCAACATCCTACAGCCGTTTCAAATGTCTGATAAATGAAACCGACCTTTCAAAATTTCTAACACCTAATTGTCAGATTTAAATACCCGATGACTTATATGCTTATTTTGCGTATTAGTTTGAGTTACTATTCTTCTTATATTTTTGCCGATTTAAATACCCGATGACTTATTATTATTATTTATTTATTTAACGTGCTCTCTAAAAAGAAAAATTTCTCAGAGCACAGCGACTTATATCTTTATTTTGCGTATTTGTTTGAGTTACTATTCTTCTTATATTTTTGCTTTGAATTCTGTTCGAACGTACGCTTTATGTTGTCCGAACGGTGTTAGTGGCCTACGGGTCCTTCTGTTGGAGAAATAAATATTGATATAGATAATAAATAGGAGTGGACCCATTATGGAGCCCTGTGGTACACCACAGTTTATAGGTAAGGCTTGTGAGAAAGCATTGTTGTAGCAGACATATTACGACCTGTTCTTCATGTAATCCCGAAACCAGTCAAGAGGAACTCCCGGACTCCATAGTACTCTAGCTTTTTCAATAGTATTTCATGATCCACAGTGTCGAAAGCTTTTGCAAGGTCCAAAAATAGGCCAATTCAAAATTGCGGACAACGGTTCTTAGCAATAGCATAGCACTAATAACTGTCTAGCACCGTTTCGCTTTGTTAACTGAACCATGACTAATTGTAGTTTAGTTTAATCTTATCGTCCGAGCTGAAGACCGACCGAGGAGGGTAACACTAACGCACTTTCAAACACTATTTCTAGCCATTTTCAGGTTTTCGACATTATGCCGGTACTGGTACCACCGGTTTTTGGCCCGGAAATACCTGTACCGGTACCGGCAGAAAAAAATCACAGCCCTAATACATATATACATAATCTCATTTTTATACATATAGATCAACATTCAAACATACAAAGACACAACTCACCAGATATTGGTTTAAAACCATCATCAGTTATCAATTGCTCATTGGATGATAAACGTTGACTGATACTCAAACTACATCCCATGCTTGGCGTTTCTATTGGCAGGCACCAATCATGGTTGACCACCTGTCTCATGCCATCAAATTCAATCATCACAGTTCCATCGGGATTGGATTCAATGATAGTGACCTCTTGTCCTAATAACTTTATTTAGAAAATTAAATTAACTTTTTAAGATATTACTACTTATTACAGATAATACTGCTTTTTAGAGATATTCCTCCATATTAAAATTACCTCTTCATATTAAAGAAAGGAGTTCAGTTCCAGGCATATACATATTCAATGCATGGATAATGGAATACCAAGAATAAAATATATAAAGTACTAGAAATAGCCCATCAAAATTCAAAATGACGGTTTTTTTATCGAATTGTCAGATATTAAATAAAAATGTTTACTTCTTTACCATTATTGGAAGTTCAATTAAGTCATCATCTCAATTGCTGTCAATGATTAAATGTGGTGATTAGACAATGCGGTTGCTTTACGCTCAGCAATATAAAAAATATTCAATGCTTTGGATCAAACCTGGTTCATGCAAATTAAAATCACTACATTTCATGCCATGCCTTTATAAGACGGCTTCAATATCTTGCAATGTTTTCTTTTGAACAATAAATCCAGCAAAATGTTCATTGTAATCGGATAATCTCTTGCAAAATAAGCTTAGGTAAAACATTTTGGATTTTTAGGACTGAGTATACAATTATTACACACCTGCACACACTAATTTGATCAACTGCTGACCACCGCGGCCACTGCATTATGCGAAATTGCTAACATACATATAGACATAGGAAATTATGTATGTTTATAACTGATATTTGTATTTGTTGTTTAAAAATTTTCAAAAAAAATTAGCTTTAAAAAGGTGGACAGCTGCCTCCTTGCACCCCCTGCTATGCTCTTGTTATATAATTGTTTCAATGTATATTGCTGCTGTCTCGGAGACAAGTTCAGTTTCCATGACATGATCTAGGATAAAACTTTTGAAGTTCTAGCATGCTTACATTTTATTTAATTACAGTTCTTTTGTGATTTATATAGAGAAATGCATCTCAACTAATGCAATTTAAAAGTCTCCAAAAGCATCTTGGATAACTCACCAAAGCAACTGTTAAAACATGAGAGATTTTAAATAAAGCACTGTTTTTATAGAGTGTTTTAAATACTTCACTTTTTATTATATCAATCGGACACCAACTGATTTGCAGAAACCATGTGTCTTTTCAACTTGAGTTAGCTTAGTGTAGTTCTTTATCAAAAATATTTTTTTTTGTTTTAAATTGTGTATCTTTATTCACTATTATGCTTTTTTGTATTTTTGATCTTGTTGTGAAAAATTTGATTCGATTCATATTCATTCCTATTACAAAATGTATTGCAGACATTACTTTACATTAAAGATACTTCTCCACATAAACAATATCATTAAAGATATGCTCAAGATTTCACTCTCTATTATGGACATCACTTCATATAGCAGACAAAATTGCACACTAAAGATGTTGTTTCATTTATATAAGAATAAGATATATAATGAATTTATTGACTTTCATTAACATTTAGCAATCATTCCACAGAATATAACATACTTTCATCAAGTTTGGATTCCATCGGCTCTGTTTTTTCAGCAGATTCACATATGCTTTTATACCCAAAGAGATTTTTGTAGTTTGATTTGGTTGAAGATTCATTTCAGCAAAAGGCCTATAATCTTAAATTTATTACATTTTATTTATAATATTTAAACATTTGAAAATTTATTAAATATTTAAACATTTGAAAATTTATTAAATATTTAAACATTTGAAAATTTATTAAATATTTAAACATTTGAAAATTTATTAAATATTTAAACATTTGAAAATTTATTAAATATTTAAACATTTGAAAATTTATTAAATATTTAAACATTTGAAAATTTATTAAATATTTAAACATTTGAAAATTTATTAAATATTTAAACATTTGAAAATTTATTAAATATTTAAACATTTGAAAATTTATTAAATATTTAAACATTTGAAAATTTATTAAATATTTAAACATTTGAAAATTTATTAAATATTTAAACATTTGAAAATTTATTAAATATTTAAACATTTGAAAATTTATTAAATATTTAAACATTTGAAAATTTATTAAATATTTAAACATTTGAAAATTTATTAAATATTAAATAAATTTAATCCAATTGAAAAAAACAACCAAAACAGCTTCAGAACACTTCCCTAAAAAAATAAAACTTAGCCTACCAAGAGTCGATAGATGATCTATGTAGTAGTACACTCCGCTGGCCACAGATACCACTTTCAGGTCTACTTTTCCGGTATGACCGACCCGGTAAATATTGGTTTTGCCCTGATCCCAGTGCACCTTTGCAATGCTTCGATGAGAAAGTTTGTTCCACCCAACTATCTGGAGCACTGTTCCATGATTTCCCCAACAACCTGCAAGTATTTATTTCAGCATTAAAGTTGTTTTTAGTACACAAAACTCTTCTGAATATCTAAAAATAAAACTACAAAAAAACTTTGTACACTGCCAGTTGGCCACCACTCCACTTGCCAGTCAATTGCAAATGCAGTTATAACCAGCATTATAAAAAAAGAGATATATTTCAATAAATTTTTATTTTCCACTTTTTTCAGATTAATGTGTTGTTCCACATAATAAGTCTTAGTGCAATATTTTTAAACAAATACTGATTGGAAAGTGGGTGAAATTTAAATAACAAGATTCTGGGATTCCCGGATATCGAGACAAGTAAAAGCTAATAAAAGCATGTAAAAGAGAGCCTCCTTTTGCATTAAAGGATGATTAAGAAAAAAATTATTAGAATAAAAAACTAGAAGATTTTTAATTGTTGGTAATAATGATGAACTCGCTTACCATCTTGATCACTCCATTCCCAATGGTGGCCCCGGGTGACCCTGGCATTTTTAAAAATTCCTTTAGCTTTAATTTTTTTAGAACTGCTTCGTGGGGGCAGTTTGACCCTGAAAGTTGAGAAAAGTGGTACCAAAAGAAATGTTTGAACAAATTAAGAAATACGTATTAAGCAAATTAACTTGACTTCTAATTTAAATAACTCCTTATTGAGCTGCAAACAATATTTAGTTAATTCTTAAGTCATCTGCGTGAGTCATGAAGAAATTTGTTTCACATTATTGTTACATAATACAACCTCATAATTAATCTAAATATAAAAAAGTCATATAACATTGAAATTGAATTACAAATTGAACTCTTAAAACTTTTTATTCTTTAAATTTAAGATTTGTATATGCACAAAGTACTTACTACAAATGGACAACCCACCCTGATGCACATAAAGGATGTTCATATCTTGTAAATGGGTGTTCTGTGTCGTGCTTGTCTGCCATGTAACACACCGGACACAAACTGTAATTTTGGCATGTGTCACAGGTAAACTTGTCGCCCCAGATAACGAAAGTGCAGGAGGAACAATTTTCATTTTCGTGCCTAATTCCTGTTTATGAACAAAATAAAAATCTGTCCACAAATGTTTTCCATCAACTAAGACAGCCACCCCCTTCTTATATTAATTTGAAAATAATAAATTCACAGCATATCGTCATGAGTTGGTTTCGATAGGAAATAACCACTGCGACTGAATATTTGAATATACCGACCTTTTCCTTAAACATTCTCTACCTTACAGTGTAAAGTGCAAGTGTAGGGTCTACACTTCTAGTCTACTCTACAGCCTACATTTCTGCACCCACTCTGGAGAGAATACAGGAGGGTAGACCTCCTAGCCGCCGCCGCCGCCGAACTTTTTACAGCCGCCGTAAATCCGCCGAAAAAAAATTACGGCTGGCCGGCGGCCAGCCGAAAACGGTACGCCGAAAATCCGCTATAAAATTTCCGAACGCCAGCTTAACCTATATATATGTTTGTATAAATATATCATCGCTTAAATCTGCAACTCCAACTCGCTGGAATTCTACACTTGAAATGATTGAATCCCTCATTTCTCTTTGACATGAAGTTAGTAATGCCTTGAAGCGATCTGGTAGGGTCGACCTCTGTTTACACGAAGATGAATGGGAAAGTGTAAGAGAGCTGGCGTGTTTTTTACGACCTTTTAAAGATTTAACGAAGTTGTTCAGTAGTGCTATTCCAAATGTATCCTCCATTCCATTAGCCAAAGCAAAAATAAGAAAGCTATGTACTTGCAAACCTGATGAGGATCCAAAAATACGAGCAATCAAACAAGATGTTCTATCCAAACTTGATTCACGTTTGCCAGATTCAAACATTATCAAATTACAACAAGTGTTGGACCCAGAAACCAAAACACTAATTTCACGTAACACTGCAACTGAACTTTTAGAACAGGCAATAAAAAGGTGCATCGACAAACAACTAATAACTCATACAACCGCTCCTGAGATGGAAAGTTATGAAGATGAGCCAGCAACAAAGCGTATGAAAATGCGTCAGGAAATGCTGAATGAATTGAAAGTAAGGAGCTCTACGAGTGATATGGATAATGCTACTAATGATTATGCTGTTGAAATTGCTAGGTATTTGTCATTTGTTGATAGCAGACATACAGACTGTCTTACATTTTGGAGAAACCATGCAGATGATTTTCCTGTATTATCTCAAGTTGCAGAAGTATATTTGTCATATTTGACAACATCTGCCAGCTCAGTACCAGTCGAAAGTATGTAACTTTTATGACAATTGCTATTAATTTGATAATTTATATAATGGTAATAAATTTTGAACTTTATTAACTTTAGTAAATAATTTTATATTAAATTTAAGCCTAATTTAAAATAATTATCAGCCACAAATTTGAATCATCAGCCGGATAATTTAAAATTCAAGCCGAATAATAATTTTACGCGTAAATTCGGCTAATCCGGATATCAGCCGAAATATTTGTTCAGCCAGCCACAAACATAAAAAAATTCGGCTAGGAGGTCTACACACTGATCTCTATAATATATATATATTATAGATATAATATATAATATAATATATAATACTAGCTGGGTTACCCGGCGTTGCCCGGGGATTTTAAAGGCTTTTTATCGTTTTCTCTCTGGCTCCCGTTTCCTTAACCGCTTGCTTTCCCGTTCCATGTCGCTTTCTCACTCCTGGTCGCATTTCTGCTCACGGTCGCTTTTCCGGCCCCGGTCTCTTTTACTTTTCCCGATCCCGGTTGCTTTTACGCTTTACCGCTCCAGCTTGCTCTTCTTTTCGCTCTTCTGTTCCTCCATTAAATTTTAGAGCCTTCCCAATGTGGCTTAGATGGGCTGTAGCGGAATGCTGTGCACAGTCATCAAAATTGATCTTTTCTCTCGTTAACACTTTGTTGTTTGGTTTGCTCGTTTAGTTACGTCTGAACTTCCTCAATTTTAATTAGTGTTCTTTAATGTATTGGTTCCACTCTGCAAGTGTGATCTTCTGCAAAGGCTTATTATGATTGACTGAAGCTGAAAAAAAAAGAATTTATTAGTTAACGGCTGCAATAATGTTAAAATCCGCTCATATATCTCAACAGGTTATATTTATTTTAAATACTTGTAAGATTATAAATGCTTACAATAGATTTATCACACACTGTTCAAAAGCTGCTTTTCGAAAAATCGCTAGTCTTAGTTTTTGAGTTGTTCTTAGTTTTTAAGTGTCATGTCACAGAAAGCATATAACGCTACATGTGGCATGTTAATAAATGTTGACCCGTGGCTTTGAAAAATGTGATATAAAACACAGATTGAAATAAAACATGAAGTAATAATAATATTAAAAACCTTCAAAGCATTAACTTAATGAATTTTCCGAGAGTTTTCTGAGATCATCAATTTGGAACAATCGAAGAGTACCACTTTTATTTAGCAAATGATGCAATTATAAATTGAACAAAACAGCAGCAGATTGATAGGCTGGCTTGAGAACTTTGTTCATGATTTTGTTGAAACACAAAAATACTGCACTTGCTTTCATTTCTTTCAAATTTCATGCACCTCATATATCAGTGAAACTTTTACAATAAATTGGTGTTGCATGTAAGATTTTCTTTAAAATGTAATTTTCTAATTTCCTCTGAAAAGTAAAAAATAAAATAAGACCGATAAATTAATTCATAATCTTATAGTCATAACTACTCGTGAATAATAATGGTTGTAATGCCATCACATAAAAAAAAACTTACCTGCCCAAAAAAAATTCTCATTTACCGATAGGCTGATAGCAAGCTCGTCGCTCAACAATATTAGATAAGGAACAATTGAAGTCAGAAGCCTTGAACGATATATATGAACAATGAATTTAAATTTATTTTTCCAATCTGCAACTCCTTTTTGTAAAACACAAAATGTTAGAGCATAATGATATTCTTATAATAATTAATAATAATATAACATAATTAAACACGTGCAATGCAACAAACGAAACAAATTGAAAGATACACAGTAAATCATGATTTTAAAAACTAAAAACAAATTACCAAAGCTTTGCCACTTACTATTGAATGGGAGATATGAACAATGAATTTCTAATTTGATTTAATTTTAATTTGTTAAGTCTGGAACTCTTTTTGTGAAGCACAAAATATCTCTAAATAGAAGAAATTCCACCTGCAATTTATTGATTAGTCCTGAAATCCAAAGTTATCTAGATTTAAAAAATAAGTTGCTAAAATCAAATATAAAGTTTACCGATAGCAGAGCTGTCGTATCGGAGGTTCGGAAAAGAATGAGCCTCAATGAGCTCTATGAAATAAAAACAAAGGTATCCGGCTTCACCATAGATATCTATGGGCGGCACTAAACAACACACATATTTATTTAATTTAATATTTATATTTAAAACCTTTAAAACTTAAGAAAAAAAATTAAAAATATTTTGTATAATTTAACTATAAATTAATTTATTTTTATTTTGTAGAAAAAAAATTTACTCCAACTTACTACCGCTGACCAAAACGTTTTTTGTCCATAAAACATCAACGGAAGAACCAATTTATTTAAAATTTTACAGGAACCACCGCTTGAATAAGATACATAAGTGTGCCAAATTTCAATTAAATCTGTTCGGCCGTTTACATTTTATGTCCGAACACACAAACAAACAAACAAACAAACAAACATTTCATTTTTATATATAAGATAATATAATATAATATATAATATATTATAGAGATCAGTGGGTCTACAGGAGGGGCATAATTCTTGCTGAAATTTGTTGTTTAAACAAAGAATAATTCTGGACGCTATACTATGGGATTACCAATTTGAATATATTAAAAACACATTAATAAGCGTAAATACCAACTTTATAAGAAAAAAAAGGTTATCGCGAAAAAAACCATCTACCCGCCTTTATAGGCCAGGCTCATGTCAACATAAGATAAAGATGCTAAACAAGACAGAGTTGTATCTAGCAAAAACTTTGTATGAATTATTTAGGATTATAATATGATCAACTAACCTGCAGGTGCGCTATCAAAAATGTAAAGATCATAGCATCCCTGGAAACCACTACGGTAGTTGAAAAAGGATCCACAATCCCATATAACCCAAACAGTTCCTGGTGCCGTCCGGAAACTTTCATTGGACTCGATTACAGTTCCAATGCTCCCTTCCCCATCGTCTTGATCACCCCAGCACCAGTCTTTACCCCTGACCACCCTAAATCCTTCCATTTTGGTTAAGTTATTATAGCTGTAACGCAACTATGTTTTTATCGAAGTGATTTAGTTTTGCTTATACCTTACACCAAAGCATGCTCTTTCATGCGTGTCTCTTGCTAAGGCTTAGAGAAAAAAGCTATAATGTGCTGGAATTCCAAAGGTTATTTAGAACGTGTAATTCCTAAGTATTGAAATTAGGCATACTATATATTACAATTCAAACAGGACCGTCCTAACAAAACACACGGTCCTGTGTGCAGTGACGTAAATTCAGCATTTTCCAGGGGAGGGGCAAATTTTTTAACCATTATATAGCTTAATGGCAGGGAATACGGCGTTGCCAAACGTTTGACAAAAGCATTATGATGCATAAGGATGGGCTTAGTGAATGTTGACCTTGTTAATCCACATGATCAGCGTTCCAGGTTGAGTGAGTAAGTGTAGCTAGGAAATTATATAAATAGATAGTTAGGAAGGTACAAGGGAGGAATAAATTATTTAATCATATTGCATGGAAAGATACAGAATTTGTAAAAGAGAGGGTCCTAAATAGAGTGGGTAGGTTTAATTTATTTTCATTTTTGTGTAAGATTTGAAAGTTTTGACATATATTTTTAGTCAAGATTTAGTCATTCAGTCACAGAGTTTTTGTAAACGTTTTAGCAGAATAGTATAGTTATATAGTTATGTTTACTGACATTCTTTGGAGCCAAGTTCTGATATTGTCTTTAATATACATTTTTTCAATACCTACATTTATTTATTTGAGCTTTAAAGAAATAAATGCAATTAATGTTCTTACAAACAAGTTAAAAACTCTTAAACAAAAGATTGCGTTTTTCTTAAAATAAAAAACTAAAATCAATATTTTTGTTTCTTCATTCTGGTAGAAAATTCTCAGTAGATCATCATTTTGTTGGTCTACACATCTGCTCCTGAGGTTATGCTTAAACTCGCTTTATACAAAAAAAAATTGTTCGTTTTTAACTGAAGTCACTGGCAATGTCAGAACATAAGATCAATCACTCTGAGCTGAAGCTTAATAAAACCGTTCGGAAAACGGTTCACGAGTGCTTTTGAATATTGTGAATAGTTATAAAAGTTAGACCTATCTTTTTGTAAAAAAGACTTTGCTGTAGACAATTGTGAGGGAATTAACATTGCATCGATACCACTATTAGGGTAAAGTTCCACGAGTTTGCTGGTTCTATTTTGGCAAAAAAATAGCTAAACTTTGGATTTTGGACCATTGCTGATACAAAATTTATTACTCTGCAATTACCGTTAAATCTAGCATCAAACTCAGACATATAATTGTCTAAACACGCACAAAGGATTATAATGCGCAAAATAACCCTCATTAGATTAAGTAAAGTTAAAACTAAAAAGTTATATAGTAGACTCTAGGTAAAAAAATACTAAATTTAGAAATTCCGGAGCTACCCTCTTCCCCACAATTTACGTGCCTTCATGATAGGCACGTAAATTGTTTTATAAATGTTTTATCCAGACGCCTTGGCGGGAATGTTTTCCTACTAAAAGTTTAAAAGTTTCCCCGAAATTTATAGATTTTTCCAAAATATATTTTTGAGAAAAATATTGTTTGCGAAACAAATAAGAGTACATACGATTCCCACCCCTGTAATAAGCTATTTTGGAAAGAAATGTATTTAATATTTTTAAGAAATGTTGGAAAAATTATCTACGATTTGTGACGATTAACCGCCTACCCCGGTCATCAGCAAAAATGTATATGATCTTGGAGAAATTTTGGATTGTGTGGGTTTTTGAAACTATTGTTTCTGGAACAATTTAGTTTCCTTAACACTATAGTTTTACTAGATTAATTATTTTTCAGTTGTGAATTTGTAAGTTTTTTGGAACTATTAGTGGGAGGCAATGCCTATACTGTCCCCTCAACCAAATTATTGGGGAGAGGAACTTGTTCCCTTCGTCCATCCCGCAATTGCGCCCTGCTCAACGTCCATATCTAATAAACAAACAAAACTGGAGTAAATGCCTTTCAATTTATTCTATTGTAGATCCGCCAAAATGCCAACATTTTGTGATAGTAGGCGTTCGGACAAACATGGTCATTTGCATTTAATAGTCGTGTTTGCAGCTCTGCAATGAGGTAGTCCAAAATGGATTACGTAAATTAATCCTGAAATGTTCTTTCACACTTTCAGATGGATCATTTGCGCGGTGAGGCAATAATTCATTCGATAAATGTCGATATCCTGCCAAGGATATCGACATTAAAACTTCTAATGCCAAATCAGATGCTATTTTGAACAACCGAAGGATGTAATCACCAATTAATAAATAATATATAAAATTAGTACTTAAGATATTTTAAAATTTAATTTGTAATTGTGCCATTTTTGGGATTGAAAACAGAATATAAATTTTTTTTCTTCAATTTATCTGTACGCACGTGCGTAATTAGTGCGTATGTGCGCACGCCTGCGGCGGGCTTGGCAAAAGCTGTGATGATCCGACAAACAGGACCATGTTGAAATTTACGGATGGTTTTGTAATTGTATTGTTTACACTACAAAGCGAGTAAAGAAGATTGGACAGTTTACTGAAGCATTCACGAGATAATTTTACAGGCTCCAAAGTCTCTGCAAACAGTTAGAAACTGCCTGGCCAAAACGGTACTACGCAAAACATCGAAAATGCCATAGCAACGGCGCAAGTCATAGCTATACGGATTGTTTTTCAAAGCAAATGAAAAATTTTATTGAGTTTTCATTAGTGCATCAGAAATATTGCCAGGATTAGAAAAATAAAATAAAATTACAATGCAAATGCTCCTGTGGGTGGTCCAGAAGAGTAGTAGGTACACAGACAAATATTTTTATTTAGATATCGAACCATTTCATCAACCAGCTAAAAGTACGTTTAGTAATTTCGCTGCCAAAAATTATAAAATTATTCGAGTTCGAGTTTGGCTGGAACTGCCCAGTTTGGAGGTTAACATATGGAAGATTCTCGTTTAGTCACTCCTACAAAAACGTCTACCAATGGACATAAAAAAGCCATTTTCTTTTAAAAAGATAATATTTTGCCATATGTGATGAGTGATAACTTTTTTTCGTCTGACTAAAACGATTCTAGTATTTAATACTGCCGCTAAAAAAGTCAGTCTCAGCTTTGAAGTGTCCGATGACCTAACTCAATGGAAAAAAAGAGGTGTCATGTGTTAACTTTGTTCCAGAGAAAACAAACAGAAAAAGTGCGAGAGAAAAGAAAAGAAGAGAAAAAATGAAAAAAATGAAAAAAATGTTTAATTTCTATTCCTTTTGTTTGGTTTTACTGATTAAAAAAATTCAAGTTTTATTCTAACGGGTTGCATAGCGACAGTTAGCAAAATTTAAAAAAAAAACTAACAAGTAAAAGAAAAAACGAGATTTTCAACACAAACTTTTATTTCAAATACCCTCGATTTAGATATACGAAAGATCTTCAAATTAAGTTTTTTTCAATTCCTAGCTAGTCGAAAAGCTGGTTAAATTTGACTTGCAAGATTTGCGTACAGAAAAAGCCACACACACACACAAACAGAGATTGTAACCTAAATAAAAGTTTGTAAAAAACGACTTATGTATAGTATACTGTGATTTCTGAAAAACATGAACAATTCCGATGTCTAGGGGAAATCTGAAAAAAACCCATTATATATATTTGTGTTAACTAATGTGTGTTATGAATATTTTCAAGTTCATCCAATAAATAATTTTTGAATAACATTTATCGAATGAATTATTGTTTTTATTTACTTATTTAATTTTTTTATTTACTTATTTAATAATTTAATTTAATTATTTGATCTCTTCATTAACTCATTTGATTGTTTTTGTTTTATGATAAATAAATAATTTGCAGTATTTGAATGTTATTTCAATGAACTCATCAAGAATGGAATTATCTTTTTGAATGACATTATAATTTTCGTTCCAAGCAATATCTCTCCAAGAAATTTTTTTCTGAGCCCGTTACACTGGTTGTACTTACATATAAGCAATAAATCTAATTCTTATCGTCTTAACTGTTTTTTTCAGTAATCTTAACAGGCATGGCAGGTTACTGTGGCAGGTTATTGTGGCTGGTTACAGTAAACTCAGTCTGCAATTTCTCGCTGCCATCTTATTACACGGCAGGCATAAGTAAAAGTGTGTTTATTTTGTAATTAGAATGAATAATATAACACATATTCAAGCGTTTATTGAATCACTTTCGTTCTTTGAATCAATGAAATTTGTTTTATCACAGCCGTCGAATACCCACAAGAACCGAACATTACATATACATTACGTGACGAATAAGATTGGTTTATAAGAAAAAAAGTAATACTAAAAAGATGTTTTTAAATGTATAGATGTTTATGGAAATATTCTACTCATTTAATTTGTATCTCTATTTTATTTCACTTTTCCTCGTTTCTGCTCCCTGTGACTGTGTACAAAAAAGATGAAGATCAGAGGATTCATGCAGCTGTTCAGACTTGCCAGAAGAGTTGTTATCGTCATGCCGGCACCTCGTAGAACAAAATATAAAATTATTTACAATACAGTTATTTGTTTTTATTATTTCAACTATAATTAAGTTGTTTAATATTAAATCTGTTATTTTAAAGCAATTTAAAAACGTCGGATGGTTTTGACCATGAGCTGCTCATTAATATTCGGGTCGTTGGATAAAAATTCTCTTGAAAGGTGGAAAAAAACGTTTAAAGCGATTTAAGATATTCAAAAGTTAGATAATATAGTTTTTAATCCGAATCCACCGTTAACAGCTTGTAAAAACCTTGTTCAAATAAGATTTCGGAGCGAGTTTGATAGCCTACAACAGGTGAGCGATAAGTTGACCGGCTGATCTGAATCTTCTCACATACCGAACTCGTAATTAAGTTGCGACAAGGGTTTCTTATTCAAATTGTTGTTGGATTTTAATGACATTCAAATTTGAGAAGTGTATACTCAATATTTCATAGATTTTCTTCTGCCAAGGTCACATCAATAATTTCTTAGGTGTGTTAACGGTGACGTCATATAATACTAAAAATTCTGAATCTAACGATGTATAATACATGCTTGCAACATTTTTTTCCACCTTTTATTAATTCTACCAGAGTATAATATAAGCACGGATGTTGATTCTGAAGTGGACAGTAAAATATTTTTCTCCTATTTTTTTATTGAAGTACCTATACGTAAAACTGGAAAAGCTGATAGTACACAAAACAAGCTACCGGAAGCCGTATAAATGATTACATAGATATAAATAATAGCTAGAGACATATAGGAGTAGTTCAATATTGCGCCGTATGTCAACTAATAAAGATTGTCTATGTGTCCCATCTTTGGAACTGTCCCATCTTAGGTGATCCTCCCCTAAGTAACATGCTTTGTACCACCTATTTCTTAAGATAGCTCTATACAGATTTGGAACTTTGAGACACTTGTCTGTTTGTTAAGGTAATATCCGTGCTTGTATTGCATGTGTTGATTGATGTCTCTTTTTTTGGAAAATACTGGCACAATACTGGCACAACACAGGCACAACACAGGCACAATACTGGCACAATACTGGAACAATACTGACACAACACTGGCACAATACTGGCACAACACTGGCACAACATTGGCACAATACTGGCACAATACTGGCACAATACTAGTACAATACTGGAACAATACTGACACAATACTAGTACAATGCTGGAACAATGCTGGGACAATACTGGGACAATACTATCCCATCTGCTGTTGCTGTACAGGTTCAACGATGACAACGCGGCAATTGAACCATGTGATCATTTTACATGCCTACTATGACTTTCTGATACAATTTAACTACTCAAGCTTTCATCAACAATGACACCCGTGATCGAATTTTGAAAACATTGTAATAAAATTGTCCTGAAACATAATTTTGAGCATTTATTTTTTATTTTCGCCTCCCCCTTGCTTTTCAGTTTGGGTTGATGCTCATTTATATATAAGCATACCTATATTAATTATTCCATGGTTTGAAAATCAGTCTAAGGACGACAACAGTATGGGATATAATGCTTTGATAGTTAAAAGGAAGCTAATATTTTTCTAAAACCTTCAAACTAAAATCGTTACTAAAAATAATATATACAAATAACATACTCTCGTATGGAGCGCCCGAATCAAAAGCAGCCCAGATCTGCGTGAAGAAGAAAGGACACCAGCAGAGCAGGTAAGAAAGGTTTATGACAACTGTGAGTTTCACTGTTCTTATTTTAGCCCGAGACATTTGAGTTTTGACTTTGACGCTCAGTGGGTTGCTTTTGGTGTCTTCAATGGCATGTTTACCCAGTTTAATTTCGGCTGCATCACATTTTAAAGGTCCAAGATCGGTTTGTTTGGACCCGTCAATGTCTTCGTTCTCATCAGCTGAAGATGCGTCATCTTGGTTGTTTTTTGTTTTAGAATTTGTTGTTGCCCGAGAGAAAAGTTTTTTAGTTGCAAGAGCAGTAGAAGCTGCGTGAGAAGAGGTATTTACATTTTTCTGAAAATGTTTTTGAACTTGAAATTTCAAACATTCAGACTCTTTTTTGCTCCAAGTTACTTTTTCATCCACATGTTGATTTATGATCATTTTTGTTTCGCAGTTGAGAAAAAGATCCCTTGGTGATTCTGTGTCCATTTGATTGATTGGTTTCTTTTTTGAAACTGGTGGCGATAATTTTTCGGTGTTGCGAATTTTGTCTTGCAAGCCGTTAAGATTTGCTTGTTGCATGTTTTCTAAGAAAATCTTGCGCGATCGCTGACTGGTAGAAGTTCTTGTTGAATTTGTTCTAAAACTAGAACTGAGTGAAGTTAAGGAAAATTTTTTTGATTTGGATTTCATCTGAAAAGTCTGTTCTTGGAAACTTGACCAGACGGCTCTGCACAAGAAAGAGTAGGTCACCAGTAGTATCAATACAGGAACTGCGTAGATTGAGAGCGCAATCCAGACAACGTAGATCTGAAAATCGCTTTATTTTTTTTTTATCTTTAAAAGTACAAATTAATTTCAAATAAAATAGTCACGATATCAGAGATGTCAATATCGCAGTATCGGTATTGCGTCGATATAGTTTTCAATACTTTTTAGCATCGCTATTGTTTTCGCCAATGTTTTATGCTGTCATTATTGCAAAGTCTATTACTAAAAAAATTATAAACCATGTTAATGGCGTGATTTTTCATATGCTTTTAATAACTTTCAATTGTTCATGTTCTTCTGTCTACGGACTCTAAAATCACAAGCACATGCCCATTGTGTAATTCAGCGGCGAACCAAGTTTATTACAAACACAGTTTTGTTTTGTTCACAATGGTCAATGGATAGAAATAGTTTACTTGTTCTAAGCATTATCAATTATTATAAACGGACTAAATTTAATCAAATCCATTGCCTCTAGTGGTGGTACTTCTCTTTAATAGTCTAAAGTTTGAGATAAATCGAAAGTTTGAAGATGCCATAAACAGTAGCGGACTTAGCATCATTATTCTTAAATTTATAACAATTATAGTAGAAGCATTCATAAAAATCCATAACTTGTAAGCTTTATTTGTTTCTTTCATCAAACCAGGGAAAACAGAACTGCAACCAATACCTATTATTACATTTTTGTACCAAAGTGAATCGTAAAGTTTTCCATTATTTTTTCAAAACTCTCTTTTTATATTTTCTCCCAAAAAAAGCTGGTGAACCGGGGGGAAGATATTTTTAAAGTACTTTTCTCAAGAAAATATGTTTGAAACCTTCTTTTCATTTTTTTCCGAAAAAAAAGCTGATCACCGGTTAGAGGGAGGCGGATGTACTTTTCCAAAATATTTTACTAAACCATTTACCACTTCAAGGTGGCCCTTTAAAACAATAAATAAACGCATTTTGTTAAATTCCTTATATTAACTTCACACGCCGGTCTTGCTTGTTTGATTGCTTAAATGTTTGCAAACCTTGAAGGGGAAAACTATATAATTCACCGTCATGTAGTCGAGCTGGAATTTCAAATATAGGCTTGCTCCCAATGACAATGCATTTTACAGTTTGAAAATGTTTTGAATAAAAAACACAGATTTAGTTGCTAAGGGTACGTGAGTCAAAGATGGCTAAGTGTCAAATTTGCAAAATGTGTAGTATTTTTACCGACTTAGGAAAGAATACAACGCTGAATCGACCGTCATTCAGTCAGTCAGATATCGCTAGCCACTTAACTTGTTTTATCTGAAAGTTCAAATAGTTTTTAGAAATGTAATTTAAACTTTTATTATGCAAACTTTTTTAGGTTGAAACAGCTTACCATAAATGTTTTTTTAGTTTTTAGTTTTGTTCTTTAGTTCTCAGTTTTATGCGGTTCGATCTTGTTTATGTCTTGTTTTTGTTCAGTTTTTTTGTCTTGTTCGTTGTTTATATCCTGCTATTTTATCTTGTCCAACAACTTTTAATGAAAATTGCATTTCAATTTAATCTTCTTACACTCTTTTATTTAACATGGTATATATGTCTGTGACTTGTGATTATTTTATTCAAGTTTCCACTCATCTCCAATTCGTATATTGAGCTGAAATTTTGATTGAGTATTGACTCTCCATAAAAATACAACAATTTATCCATATCAATTAAAAATAATTAATTAATAACAAATATTTTAATGCAATATTTTAGCAACAGGCACATCGTTGGTTGCGTTGTGGTTCAAAAAAGTTTGATTGTTGTTTTAAGTGTTTAAATATTACAAAAATACAATTAAATTAAATCAAAAACACTCTTTTAATTTAAAAAAAGATGAAAGATTAATTTCAATGTTTTTAAAATCAGAACATTTTATATAAAATTAATTCTCCAAGTTTCTATTAGACTGAAAAAGTGAGTTGATTGAAACATTTGTTTCAAGACTTTAATAAACATTCGAAATGCATTCAAACAGTTTTGAAGTACTTTTACGTGTCCTAGCACATTAAATTTCAAACTTTTCCTTATTGGATCGTGACAGCAGACGATTTGAGTCATATGCGCTTGTTTCAGCTTTAATGTTTTTTCTTTTTATAAAATGAAGTTTAAAACGGTTGCAAAAACAATAATTTTGTTTAATTTCTAAAGTATAATCTGTTTTACAATTTGTTGTGTTTTAGGTCTTCCTAATTTAAAATGTTTGCATTTTGTCCGTTTTGATTATTTAAATTTGAGAAAATGGATTCTTTGCTTTGAGCTTGGAAATACTAACGTATTATATCATAAATATATCAATTTTATATTTTTAATTTATTTTTGAAAATACAAAGCTTACATTTTGTAGTTTTGTCTTGCAAAAATATGGTCAAATGATGTTGATGACATCTGATTACGTCATCAGTGCTTGGAAAATAAAATGAAAAAGAAAGAAAACTATTTTAATGATAAACGTTGACACGGGATCTCAACATTCCCAGTGCGTAAAAGGTGACCGGAAAGTCTTGTTACACGACAGGAAACAAACAGCTGTGAGTTATTCATACTTTTTTGTGTTCTTCTGTGATCTTTTTTCTTGTTTTATGCATTTTTATTTAAAAATAAAAAATTAATTTCTAAAATAAATTCAATGTTTTTTTTTTGTTTTCAGACTAGGATGGAATGAAATATTTGCACAGGAAAAGTAAATCTTCTAAGAACTGCAAAAAACTTTTAGATACAGTTTTAAAGTGATTGCATTCATTTATTGGTTGACGTTTAGATTGATTGATATGTTAATAGCTGGACTGACTGATTAGTTAATGGTTGATTGATGACTTATTTATTGATTGATTGACTATCCATGGATGAATTAAATTATATTGATGGATGAATTAAATAATTTTTACTGACTAGATGATGGATTGATTGATGAAATTTAAACTGATAGATTGACTGTTTCATTTGTTCATACAGATCAAAACAAATATGACGGAATGTTGATTCACCATTACTATCAGTTTCATCATCGTTATCATTATCACTATTTCACTATTATAAATGCTCTTTTGAACGTTTAAAATTTTCAGATAAAACAGATTAACGGTGAATCTTTTTCACTCTATCAACCGATTCAGGTCTTCTATCAACCAAGCAAGTACGATGACGGCGTTCAAATTTATGGAGACTGTAAAGTCAGCTGGCCTAATCCCGTTGGCGCCACAAGAGCCGGTGGAGTTGTAAGCGGGAGTCATAAAAAAACTGCATTGACTTTAATTCTAAAATCACTCTTATGAATAAGAGGGAAAATAAAATTGCGAAAAATAATTTATAAATTCTTTTCGTAAAAGCGTTGCTATTTTAGTTCCGTGTAAATGTAATGTAAATGTTTGATAATTTATTAAGCGCCTTTTCCGCTTTGTTCAAAGGCGCTGTTCTTTTACATGCCCCACGAGAGAACGATTTTACCCGCTAAGTTTTTCGTTGACATGGGCTACTAGGCAGTGAGTGGGAGTCGAACCGTGAAGCTCTCACATTCAAGGCTAACGCTCTACCAACTCAGCTAACCTAGCACCAAAATAAGCATTGGGTTTGATAAAAAAGTTGACTTATAAAATACAATGTTTTCACCACAACCACCTCTACCACCACAACCATTTTTACCACCATAACAATTTTTACCACCACAACCATTTCTACCACCACAACCATTTCTACCACCACAACTATTTCTACCACCACAACCATTTCTACCATCACCTTAGTTCTCATCACGACAGTTTCTATCACAATCACCGCCTCAAGCAACTCGGCCATCTTTAAACTTTTCCATCATCAACGTGAAGCTATTTTGAAACTCATGACGTCATTCCGCCTGATTAGCCTCGAAGCTTATCAAGTCTCCAGCAACGAAGCGCACAACCAGAAAAGAGATTGAATTTTTGAAAAAAGTGATCCGTTCATTGATTGGCGGTCATTACTGAGATTATAATTCAAAAATCTCTGAATACTTTCCGAGACATTTATATCAAATAATTTTTCAGAAAATTATAAGTGTTTTGAAAGTCTTATGACTAATTTTGGATTTTAATGAGAAGACAAAAGCAGCATAAAAAAGAAAAAACTAATAAAAAACTGAAACAATTTTTTTTGGAACTTTATTCTAAATTGTAATAATGACCATATATAGTTCGGATCGGGTCTCCTCCGCGCCAATCTTTTCTTTGCTCCGTTTTAACAAACTGCTTGATTTTGCGTGTCGTTTGCTATTCCGCATGGCCGTCAGAAAATTAAAATTTTAAATTGAAGTTGGACACCTTTGGTTGCATATTTGATTCAAATTGGAAAACCTTAGGCAATAATTTTTAAATGAAACTATTTTATTTTTAAGTTTAAAAAAGATGTTATTAAATGTTTTGAAAAAATAAATAAAAAAAAAACAAAAAATATAATGAATAATCCAACAACGGTCATTAAATTTCAACAAATTTTCAGCATTCTTCTAGAATTTCAACACTCGAATGGAAATGATTCATCACTTTGTTAAAAACGTACTGTTCTCTTCTTTCTATTAATTTTCCTTTTTGCGATATAAAAATAGCTCACATGCACGCATTTCCACATATATCCACATACGTTCACAAACATCCACACTTATGCACACACATATTCAAACACATACCCACACATACTAATACATGATCACAAATACACATAATATACATACATGCACACAAACACATTTGAGTTGTTCACGGGTCTGATCGTGGAATTGTGACTAGTAAGTGGGTCGGGTCGAGCGAGGTCGAGTTAAGTCGGGTCAGGTAAAGTTAGGTTGGGTCATATCGGGTCAAGCTAAAACAAATAAAAACGTAAAAAAATAAAAACGCTTTCATTAAACACTCTAAAAAGTATCTAATAAATTATGAACATAAGAGCGTGGGGTTCATTGGCTGCGAGCGCATGAGTGTTAAAACAAACACCACACACTATTATGTTTATAATTTATATCATACATTTAAATAATTTAAAAAAAAATTGTTTTAAAGTTTTTAAATTAGTATTGATTTTCAACTTTGTAGTTTTAAACTGCCATCTATCACTTTTAATGAAATCTTAGCCAGCGAAGGATATCTCGTATACGAATTTAAAGTGTAATTATTAATTCTTTAATATCAATGTTAATGAATCTAGAATACATCTATATTCCAAGATTCAGAACAAAAGAATACTTGGAAAAGAATCAAATGTTAAACATTTAAAATGTCTGGGTGTTTGAAAAAATTGGTTAAGGCCGGGTCAGGTCCGGTCTAGTCAGACCGAAGTGAGTCGGGTTGTGTCACAAAATTAGAAGCTGTGATGAGTCAATTTGGGTTGGGTCAACTTTTCGGTGAATGTAGACAACGATAATGTGTCGTTCGTAAAATGCGATAGGTGCGATGCGTTACTTAAATGGAAATCCAGAGATGGTACGATCGGTTTGAGTTCGCACATTGATTTTTATGCGTCGAAAACTGGCACATGTACTACGAGGACTACTGGCGTGCCTGCTGCCAGCACATCATCTGAACGGACCTCCATAGCTGGACGAACGGTTGACGAGCGACGTATCCAGCTAAGTGGTGACAGTGTTGATTGACTTTTATTTATTCACGGACTCTTTTAAAATCGTTTTAGTTTTGATAATAAATACTATTTAATTCTGTTTTGAGACTGTTTAATAAAATGACAAGTGCATTCAAAATGGTTTAGTTTGTGCCATAGTTGTAATACACTTAATAAACTGGATAAACTAAATAATAATAATAATAATAAATGTTAGTGCGGGGTTGGGGATGGGGACCATTAGCAACGGGGATGGTTGGAGATGGGGATGATACTTCACGGGGATGGGGATGAAGTGTTTTGGCGACGGTTGGGGATGGAGTTGTAGCTTGCGGGCAGTGTTGGGTAAAATACTGTTCAATTGTAATTTAAATACAAAATACAAATACGTTGTTAAAAAGTATTTCAAGTACAAAATCCAAATAGTTTTCTTGAAAATATTTTAAATATAAAATAAAAAATGCATTAAAGTATTTTACTACAAAATACTCAAATACTTTTTATAACACTTGATGCTGATACATCACCATCGACACGCATCTCAAATACTTTTTAACAAAAACAAGTCAACAGGGTAAATCTTTTATTGCAATAAAATAAACAGATTCAGCTTTTAAAATAAGAACACGTTTCAAGTGAACCAAGAAATTAGTTGTTGCAGATATTAATCCTGAATAGGTTTTATTCGAAGGGCATTTCATGCACTTGGCCACAACTTTATCTCCATCTCGGCTAACAATTTTAAAGAATTCGCCATCTAATATGGCCGGCATTCGACCACCACTGCCTGAATTATTTGCCATCTTAGTATTAATAAAACTTTAAACTTTAATTCTAACGACAACGAGCTACTTTTACTACAAACTCTAAAATCCAACCTCGCGCTAAGCTATTAAAACAAAAAGAAGTACATTAAGTAAACATCGATTGTGGTATAAAACCATGATATAAACATTATCATTACACTTTATTATTAATTTTAAAGTGGCCCGATCTTTATATTTTTGGAAATGTCGATAATGCATTTTGTATTTTATTTTTTGTTCAAAATATTCGAATTACTTTTCAAAAGTATTTAGAATAAAAATGCTAAATAAATTTCCTAAAAGTATTTCAAATGAAAATACAAAATTACTTAGAAATATTTCAAATACGTATTTCAAATATAATGTATTTGAAATATTACCCAGCACTGCTTGCGGGTATGGTTTGGGATGGGGATAATAGTTCGTCCCCGCGCAGCCCTCTAGGCCACACATGCACATATATGCACGTACGCACAAGCACATATATGCACGCACACACATGCACACTCAGCTAATATTGTAGCTGTAACTGAAACCTGGCTAAATAAAGAAAACTCTGACAGTATATTCATCCCACACTACAATTTTTTTCAAAACCTCGTGAAGGTAAAAAAGGTGGGGGTGTGGGTTTTTACATCGCCTGCTCCATTTTGGTCCACAAGGACAAAAATTTACTAATCTCTTCATTTGAATCGCTACTGGTTTCTTTTAGTTGTAATAATAAAAAAATTATTGCTGGGGTGATATATCGACCACCAAACTCAAATTTACAAACTTTTCTTGACGAATTGAATCTTTTATTAACTTCCATTGATTGCCATAACACTACTATTCTACTGCTGGGTGACTTTAACATAAATTTGTTAGATGAAGTTCATGCTTCTCTTGTTTCTGATTTTTTGAACACATTTGCATCTCATTTATTGTTTCCTGCTTTTATAAAACCAACACGGAAAAGTTCTACAACAGCAACAGTAATCGACAATATCTTCACAAACTTCCCTCTTCAAAATACGCTCTCAAAGATACTGATTGATGATTTGTCTGACTATTTTCCACTTTACCTTTCTCTTGATCTTGCTTTTCAAATAACCATTTCAAATGATCAAAAAAACTTCAAAAGACAATTTAAAAACAGTAATTTGTTCCATGATAAATTAACTAACAAAGATTGGACTGAAGTCATTCAACAAGGTGAAAATGGTAAAGTTTCATCTGCTTATTCATTATTTGCAAAAGAATATCTCCTTGCATATAATTTCTGTTTTTCTCTAGAGAAACCCAGATAGAAAAAGATAAAATTTGACCATGATTGGATGAACTTTACACTTTTTAGACACTCTCTATCGTAATTTTTTAAAACACCCATCAGAAGAAAATAGAAAAAAATTCATAACTTGTCGCAATAAATTTAAATCCTTAAAAACAACCACAATCAAACAACACTACTCTTCAAAATTTGAATCTTATGAAGGTAATATTAATGCAATCTGGAAATTGATAAAGAATTTACTAGGCCAATTCAAATCAAAAGAGCATCAGGAAAATTTTCTCACAAATGATGGATCCGAAATAAGTTCACCTTCTCTGATTGCTGATATGTTAAACAAGTATTTCTCAAACATTGGGTCAAGCCTTGCAAAACAAATTCACTCTCAGGGTTCTTATTTCACTGATTTCCTCAAGAACCAAGTGGTTGATTCCATGAATGTCACACCAGTAACATCAACTGAAATCCTCAAAATTGCAAAATGTTTAAACACATCTAGAAGTTGTGGTCTAGATGGTATTGATCCTCTAATAGCAAGTCAATCTATCCAACTAATTGTCTCTCCTCTAACATCTCTGATCAATAGTTCCCTAACATTTGGAATATTTCCTGACCAATTGAAAATTGCTAAAGTTGTTCCACTTCATAAATCTGGTGAAAAAAATAATGTAACAAATTATCGGCCCATTTCAATATTATCTTATTTTTCCAAATTCTTTGAAAAAGTTATGCACACAAGATTATACAGTTACCTATCAAAGTTTTCTCTCCTTTCACCATACCAATACGGATTTAGAAAAAACCACTCCACATACATGCCACTGGTTGTTCTTCAATCCAAAATCGCTGAAGCTCTAGATCAAGGAAACTTTGGCATTGGCCTATTCCTAGACCTTGCAAAAGCATTTGACACTGTAAATCATGAAATACTATTGAAGAAGCTTGAGTACTATGGAGTCCGGGGAGTTCCTCTTGACTGGTTTCGGGATTACATGAAGAACCGATCACAATATGTCTGCTACAACAATGTGTTATCACAATCTTTACCCATCAACTGTGGCGTACCACAGGGTTCTATATTGGGTCCACTCCTATTTATTATATATATCAATGACTTACCTTTAATTTCTAACCTGTTCAGTTTTTCTTTATTTGCTGATGACACTAGTCTGTTTGCTTCTGGTGACAATATGAACATTTTATTTGACAGCGTTAATAATGGTCTCATATGTATTTATGATTGGTTTTGTGCCAATAAGCTTTTTTTAAATGTAAAAAAAACCAACTATATCATATTTCATCCAAGAGTAAATCTATTATTACAAAGTCATGTCTCAGCATTTCTGGTGTTTCTATTACCCGTGTCACCTCATATAGATTTTTAGGTGTGTTTCTTGATCAACATTTAACATGGACTGATCACATTAAGCATGTTAAATCTAAAGTTTCTAAGAATATTGGAATTATATATAGATTACGTCGTTTTATAGACGCAAAAACTTGTATTATGTTGTATTATGCATTTGTCTTTCCATACATTTCTTACTGCAATATTGTTTGGGCTTCTAATTACCCAACTCGTCTTCTTTCTTTACACATTTTGCTCAAACGACTCATCCGTATTATTTTTTTATTACATCCTCTTTCTCCTTGTAAGTCAAAATTTACTGAAAATAAGCTTTTAAACATTTATCAAATCAATTTGTTTCAAATTGGTTCTTTTATGTATAAATATTCTAATTCTAATCTACCTCAATCCTTTCATGATTTCTTCTTAAAGTCGTCCGATATTCATACCCATTTTTTGCGATCATCTAATCTTTTCCATCCAGAATTTGCAAACACAAGACTGAAAACCTTCTCTATTAAATGTTTAGGTCCGCGTACATATTCAGTCATCCCTATTTCAATACAGTCCTCTGAGTCCTTTTCATTATTTAAATCTCGTCTTAAATCTCACTTATTAAAATTATAATATATTCTATCATCTCAGATTCGAACGTGTATTGTTTAGGTATATTGTATATTATTAAATGTTAAATTTTGTTATTTTGTTCATCTTAGTAATTTATTTCAGTTATTTTTACCATTCTAAATTTATTGTATTGTATGTACCTGTATTATTATTATTTGTAAATGTTTCATCTGCACTGGTTATCCTCAAGCGAGATTCATCTCTTCGGATGTTCCTTTTGGGCGCTACTCATTCATTTTTTGTTGCATGCTTTTATTTCAATTTTTATGTGTTTCTTTAATGTGTTTTTGTATGCCGAATAAACAATAAACAATAACATAAATGCATACACATGCTCATCATCCACATAAATATCAACATCATCCACATACATATAAACATCATCCATATACATATCAACATCATCCACATACATATGCTCACCACCCACAGACGACTACGCACATATATCATCCTAATTTAATTTTGTCCATAAAAAAACTCAATCTTTGTTGTTGTTGATGTTTTCATTTTCTTTTCTTGAATTATCAATTTGTCTTTTCCCAGCTCGATGACACTTTTCCCACCAAACAAAATATAGCTTTTATCGTGAGGATGATGACGACGACGATGATAATGATAATGATGAGGATGATAAGGATGATGATGATGATGATGAAGATGATGATGATGATGGTGATGATGATGGTGACGATTCTTAAATGGTAATTATGATGATGGTGATTTTTAAATGGTGATGATAATGACGACAGTGCTTACAATTTAATTTTAAATGTATTTACAAGTTGCCAACATGTCGATCTTGTATACAAGCAAATGTGTAAAAAGCCTATTTATTTTACGGTTATACGGTATAACTTAAACTTGATATATTGCAGTTAATAATAAAACCAATCAATAAAATGACAAAAACATATTTTTTATATTTTTAGAAGTTTGTAAAATACATCAGTTTAATGGAAAATTGAAAATAATTCTACATAGCTGTTGTATATTTATAATAAAAATGTTTTGCACATATAGTTCTGGTACTTTTATATCAAAAACTAGCGGGGTACCCAGCGTTGCCCGGGGTTTTTATAGGTTTTTCTAATGCTTGTCTCTCTCGCTCCCGTTTACTTTTTCGCTTGTTTTCCCGTTCCTGCTTGCTCTCCCGTTCCTGGTCGCTTTACCGCTTCTGGTCGCTTTACCGCTTCTGGTCGCTTTACCGCTTCTGGTCGCTTTCCCGCTCCAGGTACGTTCCCCGATCCCGGTCACTTTCTTTTTTCCCGCTAGCTCTTTCGATCTTGGTTGCTTGGTTGCTCAGGGTTTTTAGAGGTTTTTTAGAACGCTTGTTTCTCTCGTTCTCGTTTCCTTCCCTGCCCGCTTGCTTTCACGTTCCTGCTTTCTCTTCCGTTCCCGTTACCGCTCATTTATATATATATATATATATATTCACTTATTTTGTGACCGATTTTAAAATATTGTTACCAAAACTATTGACTCTCAAGGTTGTGTGAAAATTTCATTACGATCGGATGAATGGATTAGCAACGAAGGAGTTACATACAGAAACAGTCATTTTTATATATTTATGTAACTTTACATAGCTGTTGTACCTTTATATTAGCTATAGATTTTTGCGACAGTGCATAACAATGTTTTATTTCACTCTTAATTCAATAAAAAAAAACAAATTTATCGACGGAACAAATAAAACATTTTTTTAAAGGTGTACCCTCAGGGTCCAGTTAGGTTGAAAGAGTGCCCAGCAATTGAGAGCTCCAGTTGCATCTATTGTGTAGGAGAAGATAACCAGTTGTGGGATGGAGAAGATGAAAGCCAATGTCCATGCTATGGAGACAAGGATTTTTGATCTAAAATATTTTAAATATTTTTATTATACAATTTCATACTAGATGTAACTCGAATGTTTAATTTGAAATTATCACATTTACTTGATGTAAAAAAGTTATGTTTAATGTTCTGAAAGCGATATTCTGCTACATAAGAAACAACTTGCATTTACAAATAATAAGCAAAACTAGCAAAAAAATAAATTACATTAATTATTAAGTATTTTAGAAAAAAAATACTAAAAATATATCTTGGCCCCAAAGGAAGTTCTAAGGAATTTATTCGTTTCTAGTGCAGATAAATAGAACATTTCATGGCATGTACGTTGTACGTCTTTACTCTTACAACATCAACTAACTCATAATAACAAGCATAGACATTTTTAAAAGCAAAACACATTCACAGTGACAAATGCAATGCCAACAAACCTGCACTGACAAAAAAAAACAGCAAATGACTCACACTGAGATACACACAAAATAAAAATAAAAATAAATTGTTTGACTCTAATTGTAATATCAGCAATAAAAATAATTTTATATTTTCACCAAGAAGGTACATAAGGATATCAAGATGGTGAGCAAAATATTCAGATGCACACGCACACATACATTGACATGTTTATAAGCCGACTCACGTAGTTAAACAAATTCACACACACAGAAACACAACAAACTTGAAAATGTTTATTCACCTTTTTTAGCCTTTAAGATTTGTCGCTTGAAGATAAAGTCGTGTAACGCCCACACATTCGTAAACGACAAATAAAAACACCCACTCGCATTAGTTGTAAAAAACATCTTTCTTTTTTATTTTATTTTTGAAAATTGACGATCAAAAGAAAGAAAATACTGGTTAACTTAGTTAGAAAAAAAGAAAAAAAACCATAAAAAGAGAGAAAAAGAGAAAAACAGCAAAAAGGAAAAAAGATAAAAAAGAAAAAGAAAAAAGAGAAAAATATCTGAATCTCTCAAAACCCGCCTGAACATGATCTTCCACAGCAATACATCTCATAAAAGCAGCGTTTTATCTCGTTTGAGTGATCAACTTTGTGGCGGCGAAAAGAAAAAAATATTTGCATTAATAAACAAAACAGCATGATTTATGATTTATTAGGATAATGTAGATTATTTATACGAAAAAATTTCCATAACTCAAAAACAATGTGATTATTTATTGCTAAAATAATTTACATTGAGTTCATTATATTTTGTGAACTGATATTTCATTCAAACAAATCAGTTACTACGCCTTCTTGTTCTTCAGGATATACAAATGTTTTCAACATTTTGAGAATAAATAGGACAAAATAACAGGCTCGGGTGGGATTTTTAACCAAGAAATGAAGTTTGACGTATCTGGACAAACATGTTGAAGTAATTACAAAACGACCAATTGTTACACGTTTTCAATACTGGAAATGAATCAAAACAGTTTTCATTATGATTACTCAGAATACTAAGGTCACAATGTTTTTTTGTTTCCTGAAAAAAAGAAAATTTGATATGGCAAAATGTTTTTCACAGAAGAGTGAAAAAAGCGGAACATTTGAAGGCAAAAAAGATGAATTAGTCATCCAGTTCTTCCATTCAACTGAACTGACATAATTTTAAGTTTGTGGTTCGCAAAAACATCGACCTATTGTTTTGTTGCAAAAAAATTAATTTCTTCTAAAAGGTTTTAAATATGTATTGATTTTTTTTTAAATAGCATGGTTGTTTTAGCATCAACACAGCTTAACTACCTGCTATTAAATATAAGTTGAATTGGTAGCTTGACCTGACGGGTAGGTCTACCCAGCGTTATTTAAAGAATAGTACAACTTTGGACGTGATCTCAGATAGATCGCCAATGCAAAATAGTCTTTGTTAGATGCCCCAGTCACCACATGTGTATCTTAAGTAATACGCAGTCACAAAATTTACTGTTTATTTGAAATCCGTCACAAAATGAGCGGAGCGGGTAAGTGAGCGGGAACTATATACATATATATATATATATATATATATATATATATATATATATATATATATATATATATATATATATATATATATATATATACATACATACATATACATACATAAATGAGCGAAAACAAGAACGGGAAAGCAACTGAAAGCAAAAGATAGAGCGGGAAAGGAAAAGCGACCGGGAGCTGGAAAACGACCGAGAGCGGGAAAGCGACCGGAAGCGGAAAAGCGACCGGGAACGCGACGGGCACCGGAAAGCGGAGAAGGAAACGAGAGCAAGAGAGACAAACATTAGAAAAACCTCTAAAAACCCCGGGCAACGCCGGGTGCCCCGCTAGTTGTCATATAAATATTATCATCATCATTATCTTTGGAAATGCATCCCCCGTTGCTCTACTTTTCCTCCACTCACGTTTGTCTAAACACTATGATGCGTGAAAATTATTCAGAATTACTGATCCACCACTGTTTAAATCATTTATTCTAAGTGCAATATTTATTTCTGCTTGTATTAGTTAAAAAGCTTTTGTATAGTTGATGGCAGCGGTGGGGCTGTTGTGTAAATGGGTCTCTAAAAAACATAATTATGGTCTTTTAGTGATGATTGCCTATTGTTTGATTGTCTCCTCTCATTTTCTTAAAAATTTTTCCAACTTTTTTGCAAAATTTTAAAGGAACACAAATTTCTATCACAAATTAGCCCCAAGACCCCACACAATTTTAAGAAAAAAGAAACCCCAAAGAGAGAATATGAGAGAAAAAGCTAAGAGAGAAAAAAATTAGAAGTTTGCTCCTTCTGCAAAAATTCCTGCGGACAACCATGTCTCTGAATGAACCAAAAAATATTATTAAAATGACAGAATTTTTATTTATTTCAGCCTGCGATTACTAAAAAATTTTCAATAACAACCTCTGAGTATATTCAGCATTTTTCAACCTTTTGCAGTTTAAAGAACACAGAAATGAATAATTGTGACATTATTTTAAAACAATAAATAAACGTTCCAAAAAAAATTTCTTAAAAACAGGAAAAAATTTTTTTACATTGGGATCTCTCTATTTTTTTCACAAAATAATTTAAATTATTATATATAAAAACAATAAAAGATAATATAAATTATTGTAGAAAAAAATACTCGCTGTTTGACGTCATGACACAATCCATTAATCATTCTATCAATTCTATCATGCATGAAGAAATGTAATAGTACCTGATTTAAATTATTATCATTGTTATTTTAGTTCATAATAAATTAAATTGAAAAAAATATGATTTTAAATGGCAAACATAAGTACCGGCATATACAAAATCAAAGCACATATTGTTTTGCTTCTTGACGTCAATTGAAAGTCTTAACTATTTGGCTAAAAACTGTTTTTGTTGGATTCATTTTATTTTTTTTAAAGTTTTTTGCTGTTTGTCTTATTATTTAAATAATCAATAAAATTTAGCAAAAACCCACAAGTCTAAAAATAACCTTTTAACGGACCACGTGATGGAGGTCAGCGGTCGACAGATGGCGTTGTATCTGTCCAATCCGGTCGCAACAAGGACATAGGAAGAAGCAAACATGGCGACCAGCTGTAAGTAGGTCACTGACCTACATATGATGTCATTTCCTCTGAACTTTTCGGTCACGTCCCAGATTAGCTGCCAATCAAATCAAATCAAGTTCGTTCAAAAGTGAAGTTTAATCGAAAAGAGTGAAAAATGTATTATTGGAATTTTTACGAAGTTGAAACTTTTATTATAATTTATTAAAAAAAATGTATCTAAATATAGTTTGAATATATTAAAATAAGATGATTGCACAGATGAAATGTTCCAGAAGGTTTGCAAAATCAAAACCTGTTATTTCCACCGAAATGTTCTTTGTTTCCTATGTGACAGTACCAAAACATAATTGTAGAACATTCCTCTACACTGACTACACACACACACATTATTATACACACACACACACACAAACAAGCATCTTTATCAATGAGGCATCGGCATTGTTAACTCTGCCACTTGAAAGCTTTTTGCATAATTTACACTCAGCTTTTCCACCGACGTGGCTCAAAAAGAGCCATCTTAGACTTTCAAACCTGAATGATGACGTCTTTCAAAATGGAACCACATTTCATTTTTATAACAAATTTCTTGTAATTGTTAACTATTCACAAACAAAGAGCAGAATTGTGTTTCATGCTGAATCATTTCATAGAAATTTAAATTTCAAGATTTATGTATTAAATTGGGCAAATGTAGAATGAAAGTATTTAAATTTAATATCACTGGACATTACAAGATGAAAAATACAGTTAAAACAAAATTAAATTTAAATTGTTTTCTAAGCAATTATGAATGAATAAAAAAATTGTTAAAACTACTCCATAGATTTAATAAATCTGCAGGGGGCAGAGGCTAATACCGACAAACCACCCGCTTCTCCAAAATTGCTTTGAAGGTTTTAAGCAATTTTTAGCAAATCTATTTTACGCTTTATGGGCAAATGAAGTTAGGAAAGAGTGGAAAAGAGAAAGGAACTCGAGCGGGAACGACAACGAAACAGGTGAGCAAGCGTGTGCGGGAACGGAAAACGACCGGGAACAGGAAAGCGACTGGAAGCGAGAGAGCAAGCGTGAAATGAAACGGGAGCAAGAGAGACAAACGATAAAAAAAACTTCTAAAAACCACGACCAACGCCGGGTAACCCGCTGGTATGCGGACTTTTCATCAAAGGACAATTCATCAAGGGACTGTTCATCAAGGACTATTCATCAAGGGACTATTCATCAAGAGACTATTCATCAAAGGATTATTTATCAAGAAGACGGTTCATCATAAGGACTGTTCATCTAAAGTATATTCATCAAGAGGACTATTTATAAAACTTTGAAGCCACTTTCCCTCAACAACCTTTATCAATATATACCCAAGATATTTTCAGCGTAAAGTAATTTGATGTAATTTTAAAAGACAGTTTTTCATCTTTGATCAAATAAATTTCAAACATATGAATAATTTTAAAAAAGTAGTGATGGTAACCAGGGTTGTTAAGAGCGGTACAATTGGCTGACAAAATCGTTGATGGCAGCGTCGCTACATTTTTTAGCTGTTCTCAGCGCTATTCGCTACCGCTACTTTTATTCAGAAAAAATAGGTTTTTATATCCATTAAATGATTTCCAATGTATTTAGTTTTTATTTGAAGTATGCATAAAATCTGAGTCTGGTTGATTTATCGACGAGGGTAAACGTCTCTTTGAAATGTGGAACCTTTCTTGACCTCGCTAAAGCGAGCGTGTGCGCCTCTTTGAAGTGTGGCAGAAGTGGTATACTGGGTGTTAGTAATGTTTTGAGGTGTATGGGGTCTGGCTGTTTGAGTGTATATTTACCTACGGTTTGTACGAACAGTTGAAGGCAGTTTATTAAACTTTTTTTTCAATTGTCTTTTGCTCGTTTGATCTTAAGACCTTGACGTTATTTCTTGTCCAGTTGTTTTATTTACTGTATGTGACGAATAAAATAGTTGTGTCTTACAACCATGTCTTCTACAAACTTGTTGATTGCTCGAAGCATGAGTGTCTTTGAAACGAGGCCCCTTGGTGTTAAATGGCCGATGCCAGATTAGACATATCGGGCATGCGTGATGCTTTGACGTGTTTGTGGCCTTTGACAAATGTGTACATATACGGTTTACGAAAACATTGGAATTTAGTTTTTCTGGTGCTGTAACCGGGAGCGGGAAAGCGATCGGGAGCGAGAGACAAGCGGGAAGAGAGAACGACCGGGAGCGTATGAGAGCAAGCGGGGAAGGAAACGGGAGCGAGAAAGAAAAACGATCGAAAAACCTCTAAAAACCCCGTGCAACGTGCGAAGCCGGGTACCCTGCTAGTTCTATTATAAAGTATCAAGTTTTTTGATGCAAGCACAGTAGCACTGTAAATTTGATATAAATTACCCTACATTTTGGTAACATATTTTGGCTAAAAATAACATCTTGAACAATTTTATTAACTTTTTTGATGAATTGTTTGCTGGATGAATAGACATTAGATGAAGAGTCTTTATGATAAACCGTCCTCTTGATAGATAATCATTTGATGAATAGTCCTTGATGAATAGTCCTTGATGAATAGTCCTTGATGAATAGTCCTTGATGAATAGTCCTTGATGAACAGTCCTTTGATGAATCGTCCTTTGATGAATAGTCCTAGAATCAACCCGCTAGTAAAAAATAAAAACTAAAACAAGTAAATTAAAAACGAATTTTTAAAACCAATGCTCTTATATGTAATTAAAACACAAATTTTGCAATCAGTTTTTTCTTATATTACTCTTTTATTTTATATTAAAGTCGAAATATCTTAATTATATCGAAATATCGAAATTAATTAAAATTAACTAAATTAATTGACTTATTGTAAAACTAATAATTGAATATTGCATTGTCTTCTATTTTGAGCATGTATGCAAAATTTGAAAAAAATCTATCATCAGGAAGTGACTCAAAAATTGATTGCAAGATTTGAAACAGACAGAGAAACAGACAGACAGAGAAACAGACAGACAGAGAGACAGACAGACAGAGAAACAGAGACGACGAGTTAATAAAAGCATTGGTAACAAGTCTCAACCGTATGACGTACTTTTAGTACATTAGATAATTTTCTTAATTTAAACAAGTTATCACCTAAAGAGGATCTTCAACAAACGTGTAAGACTTTGAATAACTAAAAAAATCTCCTTTTTTGTTTTTGTTTCAAGGAAAATCGACAACATCGGTGACGAAGTCAAATGACAAATCATGCGGTCATGCGGCAAGCGGCTCGTCCCCATGAATCAGCCATGAAAGCTCCGTGAACAAGAATTGAATGTGTGCTGGAGAAGAAAGTAGAAAAATGAGTAAGAAATCGAACTATTGAGGTTGGACGAATCAATCCAACGGATGACCAGTGAAGCGGTCCGTCGATCAATCAATCAGTCACTCGTTTCTTAATTCTCTCGTTCAGTCGTAAAATTGCTCATTCGCCCATCGTCTTGTAGGAGTAACAGAAGAAGAAAAATGAGATGGAGATACCAGATAAGATAACAAATATATATATATATATATATATATATATATTTATATATATATATATATATATTCCCCAAATATATATATATATATATATATATATATATATATATATATATATATATATATATATATATATATATATATATATATATATATATATATATATATATATATATATATATATATATATATATATATATATATATATATAAGACTCTACTAGGAATCGAACCCACGTGTCTACGGCAACACCGCCTCGCCTAAATGCAAGCGCTCTTACCAACTGAGCCACCGACCATCCCCAATATATATATATATATATATATATATATATATATATATATATATATATATATATATATATATATATATCAGAGATTATTTTGTTAACGGTAATAGAAATTAAAACGATATTTGTTGATTTTAGTTAACGGTAACCGAAATGAAAACTAAAATTGATTGCCAAAACGAAACAGTAATAGAAACAAAAATTATTTGCTTAAAACGAAACTGAAATAGAAAACAAAACTTATTTAAAACGAAATTGAAACTAAAATTATTTTTGCAGAAATAAATTGCTAACTTGTTAGCATTTTAAAGGTCAGAAAACCAAATTAATAATAATTTAAAAACTAAAAAACACGGTTTAATAAAATACTCTAATAAGTACGCAAATCTTGTAAGTAAAATTTAACCAGCTTTTTTGACTAGCTAGAAAACTGAAACTTTAAGCATAGGTTTATAATGGATGACAATACATGATTCAATTAAAAAAATTAATTTGAACATCTTTCATATTTCTAAATCGAGTGTATTTGAAATTAAAGTTTGTGCTAAAAAACTTGTTTTTTCCTTTACTTGTTAGTTTTTAACTACCACCTAGCAAATTAATGTGAATTTTAGCCAACGAAGCATAACACGTATACTGCACTTGGTAATTTTTTGAATTAATATTGGTAAGGTAAACAGAAAACGACTATATTTCGAATTTCCGATCGAAAGCATATAGGGAAGTGGGTCAAAACGTGAATAAAAACTTTGTCGCTGACAACTCAAGCGAAGTTTTAAAAGCGTGTACAAACTGAGCAACGTCGAGTCTTTCAACAAACAAACAATAATATCTTAAATCTTATTTCATGGTTTGGAATTAGTTGAAACATGATTTTTTTCATCAACTTTGTTAAAACCATAAAAGCCCAAAATTGTATCAATGTGAAGTCTTTGCCAATAAACATATATTTACTTTTGTTGTAGTAATTTTAAACAATTCTATTTCTGTTGTGTTTTTCTCTTGCATAATGTTTCTTCTTTTCATCTCATCTTAACTTTATTGACTTCAAAGAGAAGATTTGTTTGATGGAGCGTATAATCCATTCGACTGTAATTTTTTTTCAGATTCATTTCAACACACGCACACTGCACATGCACACGGCACACATACGCGGGCTGACACCACATGATTTTTAGAACAGCTTTATTTCTGACGATTAAGTTAAAAAATAATTTAAAATAGTTAACACAAAACTAGAACATTGTGATAAAAATGAAATAGAAATTTACAGTAAAAAAACTTCAACTAATACATTTAAAATAAGTTAAACTAGCAAACTTTTTCAAACCTTAAAATAAAAAATATAAAAAACCAATATGAACTAGTTTTGGAAGTAGAATTATTATGAAATCTAATATGACGAAAATTTAGAAAACTATGAGAATTAAAATAAAATGAAAATATAAGAAATAAACCTTCTAAATTAAAAAAAACAACAAAATATAAAAAGTTATTGTAACCAGAAGAAATAAGAAATATCAATATATAAATCTGAACACAATAAAAGTAAACAAATGATTGAAAAAGAATGTTACAAAATATAGAATAGAATAAGAAATGATTAACAATTAAAAAAAAGAAGATAAAATTTAAATTAATAAAAAAACAAAAGTAAAATTTTATATTGTAATTGAAAAAAAACTTAAAACCGCCAATTAAAAAAAATAATCTACAAAAATTATCAAAACCGTCCACAAGTTTTTTTTGTTCAGTTTTATTAGTTTTCGCAACAACTTGGACAAAAACATGTTTTCCATTCTTCTCAAAATCTTTTCAAGAAAACGTTTTTTCTGACGATAAACGTTATCATCTGATATCGTAGAGGTCTTTACAAAACATAAGTTATGACGGAAAGGTAGTAAAAAAGAGCGGGAGTGGAAAAGCAAGCGGGAACAGAAGAGCGAGTGGGAACAGAAGAGCAAGCACAAATGGGACAGTGAGCGGGAACGGGAACGGGAACGTGAGAGCAAACGGGAGAGCGAGTGAGAAACTGAGAGGAAGCGGGGATGCGATATGAATCAAGACAGCGAGCGGGATCGGGAGAACACCTGGGGATGGAGACGGGAGCAAGCTGGAATGGGATAGCCAGCGAGGATGGAAATAGGACCAATTGAGAGAAAAACAATAGAAAAACTTCTAAAAACCTCGGACAACGCGGGTAACCCAGTTAGTTATTTATAGAAAGTAGCATACTATTTAGTTACCAAAAATATTTTGATATAACAAACATTAAAACAATAAGCCTACTAGGACAGATTTTGGATCCAGTAATTATATGAAAATATCCTTGTTGCGAAAAGAGAAAATGAGGTTAAGCAGACTGTACGTCAACTCGAGCAAAACTTGATTTAAAACAGCTCAGGAAATTGGGCTAGAATTGGTCTAAAAAATACGTGTTCTCAATATTGTAATCAACTTCGAATATTTTCTTTCAGTCGGATAATGTTTTAAAAAATACGTATTAACGTGCATGAAATGACAAATACTCCGTACACAGTGACTGCTATTAAGGCGTGACATTCCTTTTCCGTCATCATCATTATCGCTATTTATTATAATTTTTGCCACTACCAGCACTACCTCAACAGCCATCAAAGTTTATTTAGCATTTTTTCAGGTCCAGGTGGCAGCTCATTATATCCATCGTCACCTTCAATGGCTCCTCTACGAAACGGCCGTCAATTTCAAGCTTTAAAGCTGTCGGCTTATTCGTGTAATCAACATTTTCTCCTTTTATTTCGAACTTTTTTGTTTTTTTTTTATTGTAAATCGTCATCATCATCGTCATCATCCTTGTCGTAGTCGTCGTCATTATAATCGAAACCATTGACATTGACATTGACATTGTCATCGTCATCGTCATCGTCATCATCATCATCACCATCACGATCACGATCACGATCACGATCACGATCACGATCACGATCACGATCACCATCACCCTCACCCTCACCATCGTCGTCATCGTCATCGTCATCATCATCATCATCATCATCACCATCACCATCACCATCACCATCACCATCACCATCACCATCACCATCACCATCACCATCACCATCGCCCTCACCCTCACCCTCACCCTCACCCTCACCCTCACCCTCACCCTCATCACCATCACCCTCATCCTCATCATCATCATCATCATCATCATCATCATCATCATCATCAACAACATCATCATCATCATCATCAACAACATCATCAACAACTTCATCATCATCAACAACATCATCATCAACAACATCATAATCATCATCATCATCATCATCATCATCGTCATCATCATCATCAACAACATCATAATCAAATAAGTGCACACAAGGGGAAGGTGATGACGTAATCCCCCAATAGCAAAAAGTGTTCCAAAATGTTTACTACATAAAATTTACAATTTAACTGGTTTTAGTGAATATAAAAACACAGAAAAATTTATGTTAATTTCAACAATTTTTTCAATTGCTTCCATTTAAAATATTCCCAGTTTTTCATATAAATATATATGGCAGAAAAAACTTTTTTAGGAGTTGTTCATTAGAGAACAAATTAAATGGTTTAATTTTTTGTATTTTTATGAATATTTCACAGCAAAAATGGATTCCAATTCAGATCAAATGGCTGAAAAACAAAAAATTAAAAAAAATTAATTTATAATAATCTTATTACACACTTTTACTTAACTTGACTTCTCTGTATGTCTGTTGTCAAATTTTGCAATCGATTTCAAACTAACTTCCCGATGAGCTAGCGACTTAAAAATTTAAATATACCTCCAAACTGATTAACATTGCATTCTATTAAATTTTCGGATTAATTGAACAAAATTAATTGAAATAATTATTTGTGATATTTTCGTCGAACTATTTATTGTCTATGCTAATATGCTTGCTGTTTATGTAACAGAATGTGGCCTACACAATCGATTATATAAAAGTGTGTTTTTAAAAAACGTTGTTTTTTGATCCACTTGTTTTATCCATTCGAAAATGTCAAAGCATAATGTGAATGAAAAAGTTTTGATTCACTGGTTACAAGCCTAAAATGTATATATATACTTAGCAAAAAATTTCAGCCGTCTCACCTTGATTTCAGGTTTGTCTACAAACCCTAAAATCACAACCTGGTTCAGCTCGTGCAGTATTCTAATCCATAGAGTCCTACACGGATTTATATAGACCCGGTTTATTTTATAGGCAGGAAATTGCAGGACTGACTTGTTATTTAGTTCCAAATTGGCCCTTTTCATAAGCACAAAAGTCGAAACCTGGCCCGGTCCGTGATGAACTGGACTCAGCCAGTTTTAACGGGCACAAAACCTCAGAGCTTAGAAACTTCATTTTCGACAAATAATGAAACACGCATTATTATCTTTTAACACTTAAATACTAAATTTTTATGTTTTTGCATTTTCAGTTGCTGAGTTTTCAAGCAAATAATCCTTTTCCCCACCTTACATTTATAGTTAAGAAAGCCAAAACATAAAAAAATTTCGTAAAACATGTGTAACTTTATTTTCTAAGTAGTCTCTACATACTAATTTTTATATCTGTATTATTTTCAGTTTCAGAGTGGCAGTTATTCTAGGAAAAACATAACTTTTTTTCACTCCAAATTAGAAGTCCTGGAAACTAAATTTTTAAAAATTAGTTAAACATGTATTCAGTTTTTTTTAAAAATAATCTTGGTACAAAATTGAAATTTTTTTCAAATTTCAAGCAAATAGTTTTTGAAGTATTCAATCAAATATTCCGTTTTTCCACCTCACATTGGAGGTTCTGAAAACCAAATTATCAAAAATTGGTGAAACACGTATATATCTTTATTTTTTGATTGAATACTAAATACTAATTTTTACATCTGTAGAACTTACAATTTTTGAGTAGTAGTCATTCTAAAAAAAAATAACCCTATTTTCACCCCAAATTTGAAGTCCTGGAAATTAAATTTTAAAAAATACTAAAATACTAAAATATAATTTTTTTTTATGAAGAATCTAGATACAGAATTTCAAAACCTTCTCATTTTTGGTTTTCGAGATATGCATTGTTTAATAAAAAAATTTGTTTTCTTGTTCCATCCACTCAAGAGCAAAATTTTAAAAAACCCTTTCTTAGTGGATGCTTACGCAATAAAAGTAATATAAGTTCCAAATTTCACGTTCCTAGGATGAAGCGTTTGGGCTCGGCGCTGATTATCAATCAGTCAGTCAGTCAGGACATGTTCTTTTGTATATATAGATTTCAAAATTTTTATATTTTCAGATTCTGAGGCCCCAAAACATAAACTATCAAAAACAAATGGTCAAACACGTTTATTTTTATTTTTAAACAGAATCTAAACACTTTTTCACATTTGTAGTATTGTTGATTTTTAAGCTGCAGTTACTCTAAAAACTAATTAACCATATTTTTTTACACTCTACATTTGAGGTCCCAGAAAATAAATTATACAAATACGGTTACACATGTATATTTTTAATTTTTAAAAAAATCCTAAATACAAAATTTTAAAACATTCACAATTTTAGTTTTTCATTTTTTCCACCCCACATTTGGGGTCCTAGAAACCAAATTTTCAAAAATGGTGAAACACGTCTATATTTATTTCTCGAGTACACTTGTAGCATTTACAGTTTTTGAGTTGAAGTTATTTAAAAAAAACAAATAACCCTATTTTCAACCCCTTATTTGAGGTCCTGGAAGCCAAATTTTCAAAAAATGGGGAACCACGTAGATTTTCTCTAAACTCCCTCTTTGAAAAAATTCTGGGTGCACCACTGTATTTTTTGAGTAGATACTAAATACTAATTTTTACATCTGTAGCTCTCACAGTATTTGAGTAGCAGTTACTTTACAAATAACCCTATTTTCCACCCCACAATAGAGATCCTGGAAACCAAATTTTCAAAAAAAGGTGAAACACGTATTTTTTTATTTTTCAAGAAGAATTTAGATATCAAATTTCAAAACATTTTCATTTTTGGTTTGTGAGATATGCGTTGTTTTAGAAAACAATTTGTTTTCCTGTTTCAGCCTCTCAGGAGCAAAATTTTCAAAAATCTTTTGTTAGTGGGTGCTTACGCTATAAAAGTAATATATTTTCTAAATTTCACGTTCCTAAGATGAGGCGTTCGAGCTCGGCGTTGATTATCAGTCAGTCAGGACATGCTCTTTGATATATATAGATTGAAATTTTTTTCTAAACTCGCTCTTTGAAAAAATCCTGGGCGCACCACAGTAATAATCGTCGTCGTCATCGTCGCTGTGGTATTGCGGCGTCATAACCGTTGAACACGGAGTTCGCTCACAATGCTCTGGCCAGCTTAGTTTTTCATTCATATGAGGTAGATAAATGAGATCCAGTATCGGTTGGGAATAGAAGGAACGAGTTGCTTGTAAACAGATGCATATATTGTATAAGCTGGTGAAAATTTGAGAAACTGACATTTTTCATATGCAAACCTAAAAATATGATTACATAAAACAACATTCTTATCATAATAATAATTTCTTGATTTTTTTTAACATCATCATCATCATCATCATCATCATCATTGAAGCCCACCAGCGTTAGAGCTGATTGTTGAAACGTAAAACTAAGTTGAATATTAGTTCTGTGACGTAACATGACATACGTCAAAAGACTGTCAATACTACAACTGCGACACGACAGCCGTCAATTCGTCGTCGTCAATCCAGCCCGTGTCACGCAAATCAAACATGAAAACTATATAAAGCTGAGCGAAGATTATCGTATAAAATATTAATAATTTTATTAGACGATAATTCTACATTTCATATAAATTTTTAAACTCGTCTATTTTCAACTTTTAAAAGGGCCACAATAAAATTGAAATATTAAACACCTGTTGAAACATAGAGATTTAAAATCACTTTACAAAAAAGTATTCTGAACACCATAAAATAAATAACAAAAAAATCAAACAAAATAAATCTTAGAAAAAATAGATGCAAAAAATACAGAAAAACACCAAAAAATTTATTTCCATCGTTCTTTTGTTATGTAAACTATTTTCTGTTTTCTGTGATAATCAAATTTATACTTGTTTTTATTTCTAAGTTCGTGTTAAAGGTCATGTTTACATTTCAAGTCATCTCACTTAAAACTGAGACTTGTGTTCAACTTCGTTTTCAAGTTTATTTTTGTGTTCAGT
>OZ022238.1:14159261-14221761 GCA_963978895.1 Erpobdella octoculata | reverse complement strand
CTCGCATAAAAACAAAACACGCACGCGAATAATTAAATACACGTACAAACAGAACATAAAGTAAGCCTATTAAAGTAATCAACTAAAACGGTAGGAAAATTATAGAAAAACTTCTTACCACATGTGTTGATTAACAAACAAAAAATTACATTTTTCTAAAAAAAATGTAAAAAAATGACAAAATAGAAAAGTTGAAAAACGTTTTAAACATTTTAACGGAAAAAAAGAAAAATTCGAAATGCTCTCTTGGGTCGTGACTGGATTAAAGAAGAAGATTAGCGATGAATGGGCCATCCTCCATCCGTCTCTTTGGTCTCTTTGTCTTTTTATTTATTTCTCTCTCTCTCTTTTTCTTTTTCACTTTCTTTCTCTTTCTTGTTCTCCTTCTGTCTCTCTTTTTTTCTTCTCTTTCTCTCTCCCTCTTTTTTTATTTTACAAACTTTTGATTAGGTTACAATCTCTGTTTGTGTGTGTGTGTGTGTAGCTTTCTCTGTACTCAAATCCTGCAAGTAAAATTTAACCAGCTTTTTGACTAGCTTGGAAGCTGAAACTTACAGCATAGCTTTTTATTGGATATCAATACATGATTCAATTAAAAAAAACTTAATTTGAACATCTTTTGTATTTTTAAATCCAGTGTATTTAGAATTAAAGTTTGTGTTGAAAAACTCGTTTTTACACATTTTTACTTAATTTGACTTCTCTGTCTGTTTGTCGTCAAATTTTGCAATCGATTTTAAACTAACTTCCCAATGAGTTAGAGACTTAAAAATTTAAACATACACCCAAACCTGATTAAAAATGCATTCTATTAAATTTTCGGATTAAATAATCATATGTGATAATTTTGTCGAACTATTTATTGACTATGCTAATATGTTCGTTGTTTATGTAACATCTATTATTTTCGGATCGATTGGACAACATCAACGTCCAGAGGATGTCAAATGATCATTTGAATAGTGTAAAAATATAAAAGTGTGTTTTAAAAAAACTTTGTTTTTTGATTCACTTGTATTACAATTTATCCCAACATGTGGTAAATCACTTTTATATTTATTAAGCAATTCAAATATTAGAAATTCTTTAAAACTGTTTGTTATTAAGAAAGCTTTATATCGATTAAATTGCTGAACAAATTTACAGAGTTAGTTCTTAGTAACTGTTTCTTGGTGCTTTTTACAAAAATTTAATACAGAAATTTATTTAGGTTACAATCTCTGTTTGTGTATGTGTGTCTTTCTCTGTACGCAAATTTTTTAAGTAAATTATAACCAGCTTTTTGACTAGCTAGGAAGCTGAAACCTTTAGCATAGCTTTATAATGGATGAAAATGCGATTCAATTAAAAAAAACTTAATTTGAACATCTTTCGTATTTCTAAATCGAGTGTATTTGAAACAAGTAAAAGAAAAAAAAACAAGTTTTTCACCACAAAATTTTATTTCAATTGTACTCGATTTAGAAATACGGAAAATGTTCAAATTATTTTTTTTTTACTTTTAATTGAATTGTCATCCAATATAAAGCTATGCTAAAAGTTTCAGTTACCTGGCTAGTCAAAAAGCTTAAAAAACATTTCTTGCCTAAATTTGCTGTATATATATATATAATATTGTTTATTATGGGAAACAGATAAACATTCCCAGAAGGCCTTTCCTTCAATCGATCTCAATTTTATTTTTAGAAAAATCTTCTTTTATTGACTTTCAATGTTGTTTTAAAATTTCATTGCGATCGGAAGCATAGTTGTGCAATTCACACACAGACATTCATTTTTCTATATACTCGTATATATGTATTAAAACGGGAGATTGGTGACTCAAACCAACAAAGGTTAAATTTATATATGCATGTGAAGTGTTTTTTCTGTTTTTCTATTTGTTAACAAACTCCAAAAATTCAATATTGGAAATGAAAAAAATACTGAAAGACTTTTTAATTTTTCTTTTCCGACTATCCTGTCCTACTGTTGAAATTCAGCGTTAAAAAATAAAAAAGAAGAATGATCGTTCGATAGATGAATAGGTGTTGAAATGAAAATGTGACTTTGACATGATTAATGCTCATAATCTGTCCCTGTTCAGCGCGTCTCCCAACATTTTCTTCTTTTTATATAGGCTCTTCGGGGGATTTAATTGAGAAAAAAGAAGTCATGCTAACCAGAAAGAATGTTGAAATGAATGACAAATAAAATTAAAAAATAAAAATAATTTAATACGCATGAAAAATGTAAAATAATTAAATGGTTTGCAATTAGTTTTTTCCCCGACAATCAATCACATTATTTTCAATCAACAAAGTTTAAATCAATTTATTGCTGCATATTTGCATTTCTATTCACCCTCCGTTCTTTATTACTTCATCCATACAATCAACTAAACAATAAATCATTTGAAAAAGTTTCAAATGAGTAAAGTGCGACAAAATATGCAAAAAACAAATAAATTTAATTTTAATTAGTTTCAAAGAAATAAAGATGTAAGAAAATATGAATTCATATTCATATTCTTAGCACGCCCTAACATTGCAGCGTTGTGAAAATATTTTTAAACATACGCTCTCAAAACAAAGGCCTGATGGATGGACTTATGGACATCTGCGATTTATAAGAAGATTATGTTTTATTCGTAAGAAATATCGAAACAGGAAGGTGATTTCAAATTCATTCCACGAACCAATCCACGCCCAGTGCAAAACTGCTCGTTCTCATAAATTGATAAGTTTCTTTTTCTTTTTTCAGGTCTTTTTCTATTTTTTTGAGCAAGCATAATATAGTACAACGTCTGTCATTATCTTTGTTCATAAATTTAATTTTTTTCTGCAAATTGTTTCAAAATCTAGCATTACATCGCCATCTAACATCACATTACAATCTAACATCACATCACAATCTAACCTCACATCACAATCTAACATCACATCACAATCTAACATCACATTACAATCTAGCATCATATTACAATCTAGCATCACATCACATCACAATCTAACAAAATCTCAATATTTATTATATCTATATATATATAAATCTATATAAATATAAATATAAATATAAATATAAATATAAATATAAATATAAATATAAATATAAATATAAATATAAATATAAATATAAATATAAATATAAATATAAATATAAATATAAATATAAATATAAATATAAATATAAATATAAATATAAATATAAATATAAATATAAATATAAATATAAATATAAATATAAATATAAATATAAATATAAATATAAATATAAATATAAATATAAATATAAATATAAATATAAATATAAATATAAATATAAATATAAATATAAATATAAATATAAATATAAATATAAATATAAATATAAATATAAATATAAATATAAATATAAATATAAATATAAATATAAATATAAATATAAATATAAATATAAATATAAATATAAATATAAATATAAATATAAATATAAATATAAATATAAATATAAATATAAATATAAATATAAATATAAATATAAATATAAATATAAATATAAATATAAATATAAATATAAATATAAATATAAATATAAATATAAATATAAATATAAATATAAATATAAATATAAATATAAATATAAATATAAATATAAATATAAATATAAATATAAATATAAATATAAATATAAATATAAATATAAATATAAATATAAATATAAATATAAATATAAATATAAATATAAATATAAATATAAATATAAATATAAATATAAATATAAATATAAATATAAATATAAATATAAATATAAATATAAATATAAATATAAATATAAATATAAATATAAATATAAATATAAATATAAATATAAATATAAATATAAATATAAATATAAATATAAATATAAATATAAATATAAATATAAATATAAATATAAATATAAATATAAATATAAATATAAATATAAATATAAATATAAATATAAATATAAATATAAATATAAATATAAATATAAATATAAATATAAATATAAATATAAATATAAATATAAATATAAATATAAATATAAATATAAATATAAATATAAATATAAATATAAATATAAATATAAATATAAATATAAATATAAATATAAATATAAATATAAATATAAATATAAATATAAATATAAATATAAATATAAATATAAATATAAATATAAATATAAATATAAATATAAATATAAATATAAATATAAATATAAATATAAATATAAATATAAATATAAATATAAATATAAATATAAATATAAATATAAATATAAATATAAATATAAATATAAATATAAATATAAATATAAATATAAATATAAATATAAATATAAATATAAATATAAATATAAATATAAATATAAATATAAATATAAATATAAATATAAATATAAATATAAATATAAATATAAATATAAATATAAATATAAATATAAATATAAATATAAATATAAATATAAATATAAATATAAATATAAATATAAATATAAATATAAATATAAATATAAATATAAATATAAATATAAATATAAATATAAACATAAATATAAATATAAATATAAATATAAATATAAATATAAATATAAATATAAATATAAATTTATATATAAATATATATATATATATATATATATATATATATATATATATATATATATATATATATATATATATATATATATATATATATATATATATATATATATATATATATATATATATATATATATATATATGTTTCCTATAAAAAAAGTATTTTGAACTGTCTGATTAATTTGATTTGAATAAATTAAATTTATTTAAGGCCTAATTCATGTTGGAAACATTAAATTAATTTATTGTCATCCAGAATAAAGCTTTCCTGAAAGTTTTAGAGCTCTAGGGGGTCGAAAAGTGAGAAAGCGAAAGGGAGCGTGAGAGCAAGTGGGAAAGGAAACGGGAGCGTGAGGGAAAAATGATAAAAAAACCTCTAAAAATCCCGAGCAACTGCAAATTAATTGTCATTATAGCTTTAGGTTTCATACCTGCAACAATGAATAATTACATGTGGTTCATGTGTTCATTGTTTGTTTTTGGTGTACGTCTTTTAGCGCGTTTTTTGTGAACTTGTTTCTAAAAAGGCAGCTTAATAAAATACGGTAGGCAGTTGTAGTGAAAAAAAAATTGAACACTAAACTACGTAGAGAGTTTGAGTTTGGGATTTTTGCACTAGATTTGTGCCAAAGAGTTAATCCGGAGGTGATTTTTTATTTTACTCAACTGTTATTATTTGTTGCGTAGGTACAAAACAAATATATCCTTCTAAGCCTCTCAGCTACTGTTTAACGCAAATAATAATACATTTAAAATATTGATATTGATAATATTAGGCAATTAAATTCTAAAACTGACATAGTTAAATTAAAAACCAATAATGACTATTTAAAAATATATTTGCAATCTATTTTTGTTTAGCAATTAGCACCAAGCCAAAAACCAACAACATTGTACGGATGCGCCAAGAAATATTTTAAAAAGATACGATTTCTTTTAAATTGTAAAATTTGAATTATAAAATTGATTAATTTATTTTTAAATTGTTAGAACTTATAAATTTATAAAAAAAAGCATTTTATTGCAAAAGTCAAAAATGCGCTGCAGTCCCGTCGACAAAAAACAAAGACTTTTGTAATTTTGAGTTGTAAAATTTAAATGATAAAACTGACTAATATATTTTAAAATTATAATCATTTATAAATTTGTAAACATTTATAAACTTGTATTTTTTTCTACTTTTATTAACACAACAACGGCAAAAGTATATGGTTCTGTTAACGATGTGTTTGCGGCTTCCTGGACCCCATCAATCGGTTGAATGCTCAAACGTTTTTTTAACGCTTTTGCAGGACGTCCACGGCAGAATTTCTTCGGTGAACGAATGACTTTCCTCATAGAAAATCTTGATGGCATTTTTCGTGGCAGCCATCTTGAAAACGTGTTTGCACGTGACTATTAAAAACACGTTTATTGATCAAGAAGAATTTTACCATCTGTTAGCTTTGGAGAAAAGTGTGCAATGACCTGAAAAGAGTCTTTAAGTTTCAGCATTTGTAATGCTGTTTGTTAGATTTCAACTGTTTTAGTTGGTGTTTGGTTATTTTATTTTTTTAAACTGCCGCTATAATTAATAGAGAAATGATCAATTTATGAATCACTAGATTAATCTTTCATGTTTAATTCATGCTTCAATTTTTAAAAATAAAAAAAGTGTTCTTGAAGGGGTACAGGCCAATTCGTCGCAAAGCCGTTTCGTCGCAGGGTACATTTTTGTCGCGATATTGCGACGAAACGGCACAGAACGCGACGAAACGGCCGACCTTTGCGACAAATTGGCTAGTATTCATCTTGAAGCTATCGACAAAAAATTATGTATGACGTTTAATTTCGTGAATTTTATAGTTATTTAATGCATACTAAAAAGTTCCTCTTTTTAAGCAGGGAATAAGTTTATTAATTTTTGTAGGGAAAACATATAAAATGTTTAAAGTAACAGGAACAAACACAAAAAAGTAGAATTACATTTAAGTTAATAAATAAATAAACAAAATAATTAAAATCCGAACCAGATTTGTTTCTGTGACGTTGGCGCATGGTGCTAGCGATTTATGGTTTTTATTAAAAGAAATAAACAAACCGAATGACGTAAAAAAGTGAAAAAGTAAAAATGTTTCACAAAATATTTAATTACTGAAGACAAGTTATTTATTTTTGTGTCTTTCGTTTTTTTAATTTGAATTTCAAAAAAAATTCTTTAAATTTAAATTTCTGAATCAGTGAATTCAAGTATTTTTTCAATCCGTACCCATAACAACGTCTCAAAACAAAACAAACCACGCAATTGTTTCTCTCTCCCTGTCAATACCTACAGTATACAGCTGTTAGCATCATAATCAAAAAGACGCAAAACAAAACAACAAATAAAAAAATATATGAGCAATATAAATACTCAACAATAATGAACAAAAACCAAAGAAAAAGTAGTTGAATTAGTAGCATTTATCATGCGAATTTTCAAACAATGACATGGAGGCATGCGTGAACACACATACGTCGTACACGACAAGCGTCATCGTTCGGTGTGACGTGAAAGAAAAGAACTAAATTGATCATTCTTATGCGGCATATCAATAAATAATCAACTCAAGATAACATAAATGATTGATAGTAGAAATAAGGAAATATTAAAAGTAGTTTAGATTAAATCAAAAACGCGTTTTTTTTATCAAAACAAAACAACTACTTAACAGATTTTTGAAAAAACCAAATTAATTAAAAATTTTAGAAAAAAATGCAAACAAAACCTGCAAATTATGTAACATAGCAAACATTTTTTTCAATTTTACTTATGTTTAAACAAACTGGAAAAACAGCTGCTTTATATCGCTTGTGGGTTCATCATTTTTAACCAGAGGCAGCCAATTTTCAGGCACTCACCCACATCACTACTGTCTCTAGTAACGTGGATTGAATTTGCCGTATTTCAAGTTTACAGCCGTGGTAGGTAGCATAACAGCATTTAAATGATGGCCTCAAAAGCAGAAGTTTTAAACAGAAGTAATACTAAAAACTAAACCGGATCATACCAACAAGCTTGAAAAATATTCAAGCGTTACAAAAATTAAATAACATTACACTAAAAAAAAACAAGTGTTTTTTGCGCCATAATAAAATAACTCGATTTTAGTATTGAAACAATATGTCTTCTTTAAAAAATCATATTCGATTTTTTCCTGGTTTCCTAATATTTTTCTCTTGTTTTCATGGTTTTTTGTTTTCTGGATTATTTTTTATATTTTGTTTTTAACTGCCAATATTTTTTTTAATTTTCATTTGGGTTATCTTAGTAATTATGCATTTGTGTTTTTGTACGTTTGTGACATTTCAAAAGTCTGAATGTTTAGATGGAAGAAAAAATAAAATAGGAAACAAAAAACGACAAAAAAACCAAAAAATAAAATTTAAAAAAGTGTAGAAAAAAACCGTTGTATTTTTATTTTATCTTTTCTTTTTTTACAGTTGGTTTTCTTTTCTTCACTTTTTAAGTTGTTTTTATAGTTTTTTTGTTACAGACAAACTCATGAATTATTGTAATTCAATTCACATCTTGTTTTGAATTTTTACAAAATTTTTATTTAGGTTGCAATTTCTGTTTGTGTGTGTGTGTGGCTTTCTCTGTACGCAAATCTTGCAAGTAAAATTTAACCAGCTTTTTGACTACCTAGGAAGCTAAACCTTTCAGCATAGTTTTATACTGAATGACAATACATGATTCACTAAAAAAATTAATTTGAACATCTTTTGTTTTTCTAAATCGAGTGTATTTAAAATTAAAGTTTGTCTTAAAACAACTTTTTTTCTTTACTTGTTTGTTTTGAGAATTTTCATTTGTATAACTTGTATATTTAATTTTTTCAACCTACAATAATTATAGATTGTTTTTATTGCAGCCATATGGCAGGCGTACGTGTTTGCCATCCTGAGAATAATAGCATGCAAAATGAAGTGTTTTCATTGAGAGCCATCAAAGTCGATTAAAGTCCATCAAAGTCTATTGCCAAATGGTGTACTTAGTGGATTAAAAACGATTTGTCGATATTCAGAAATTCATTCTGTTTTTAAATTTTCCAGCAATTATAAAATCCTCGGAAAACTGCAAAATAACATCTAGTCAAGTAATTATACACTAGCAGCACAGTTTTTTTTAGAAAAAAGCACTCAATTATAAAGTAGTTAAAAAATTTGACAATTTTTTTTTCGGAGAAAACAGTTGACAAAAAATGTTCCTTAGTTGAAAATGTGGGCGACTCCCATATTGCATGTAATAAATTAGCCAAACAATAGACGAATAAGATTAACAGTTGCATTGAGAGTTGAAGAAAGTTATGGTAGGACATCAATTTCAATGCAAATGTTCGAGTGCTGACATTGTTCATGCGTTGCCTCTGTGGCGGACTTGATGGGGGAAGGGGTGGTGGAGGTGGTTGTTCAGTAAAAATGCAATTTTTTTTAAATTCAGATATTATATTCGTATAGTAGTTTGTGTGTCTTCCCACCCCCCATATTCATGCTTGTCCAATTGTTTAACTTGTTTAAAATTAGTCTTTCCCCATTCCCACCTACAAAACAAATTTTAATAAAAAAAGATTTAAAGACATTTTAATTTATCCCATCAAACATTAAAAGTTATCCACAAACAAAATGTTTAGCACTTGCTGCAATCAAATTTCAAGTATTTGGTAACATTTTTTAGAATAGAATCGGGAATGGGAATTATTTTGTATCTTCTTAACTGAAACTGGTTCATCTGAGAAACTACTAAATTGAAAAACAAATTTATTAAAACGTTTTGACAAGGCGAAAACACTGAGGTGCGTTTTTAAATGGATTAGAGAGAGAGAGAGAGAGAGAGAGAGAGAGAGAGAGAGAGAGAAGTCCAAAAACTTCAAATTTATCTTAATACTACATTGATGCGATGATGTAGAAGTGTAGATGTTCAAGTGAATCTGTGAATCTTCAAAAGCTTTAAAAAGAAAAATTAAAACATTTGCATCTTCGCATTTGAGGATGACGTCATTTGCTGCTTATAATAAATTTCGTTCAATCAAGATTTAGTTGAAGGCGGTTCTGGCATAGCCGGCGTCAAAAGTCTCTGGGGCAGGCACAAATCCTTGTTGAAGAATACTCAGATGGCATTGAAAATTGGTTACGACGTAATGATTAATCACCTGCTCACCTAAGATATTAATCTATATAAATAAAATTAAGTCGTTAAATGTGCTGCTAAGGGCTACCAATTGCTACGAAATTTTTACACAACATTAAGAAAAAGATTTCTGTCTATTTTATGTTTATTTTTCTATTTTTGTCTATTTTCTTACAAATCGGCGCATTATTTAAATTTTTATGAGCAAAACCCTCCTGACCAAAAGTTCCTATGTACGAACACCAAAGGTTATTGCGTATCCAAAATTAAATTCAGTTTACGAAGCAACGTTTAAAGAAGGTTTCAAGTCCTTTTCTACCAAAACTATTTTACGTTTTATGCGCAAAAAAGTTAGGAAGAAAATGAGGAAAAGAGGAAGCGAGAAAGCGGGCGGGAGAACGAGCGTTAGAGCGAACAATAAAGGGAAAACGAGTGGGAGCGGGAGAACGACCGAGAACGGGAGGGGAAGCGGGAAAGGGAGAGAAAGCGGGACAGCGAGAAGAAGCAGGAGAGCGAGCGGGAGAGTTAGCGGGGATAGTAACGGGGCAAGCGCGGATGGAAAAAATAGCAAGAGAAAAAAAGCGAAAGAGAGAAGCAATAGAAAAACCTTTAAAAACCCCGGGCAACGCCGAGTAAGCCCGCTAGGTCTAAATACGCATACCACCATATACTTACAGAAAAACACACGCTCTGACTCTGTTAACATATCTACACTCACCCACCTATCAACCCACTCAATTATCTACCCATCCAGCCACTCACTCACCCATCCAGCCACCCACCAACCCATCCAATCACCCACTTATCTACCCACCCAGCCACTAACTCAGCCACCCATACAGCCCCCACTCATCCAACCTACTTTTCTACTCATCCAGATACCTACTCATCCGCCCATCCGGCCATCTAACCATCCAGCTACTCACTTATCCACCCATCAAGTTACCCACTCATCCATCCAGCCACCCACTTTTCTACCCATCCAGTTACACACCCATTTATCCACCCGTCTACGTATTTACCCATCCAGTTACCCACCTACCCATTTATCCATCCATCCAGTTCCCCACCACCCATCCAGCCACCCACACACAGACAGATAAACACCCACCTGAGGCAGGACATTAAAAAAGGCAACGAAAAGATCAGCAGCAGTAAGATGGGCGATCATATAATTCATCCTAGAGAGACGAATCCTTCTCCGTTTTTCTTTTGGGTAGAAAATTGGTTGTTCCAGTGGTGCTTTTACTCTTTTTTCTGAATCGCTGCAGTTCTTGCGTACTCGAGGAGGAGCAGTCTTTGTCAGCCTACTTTTGTGCAGTAGACAGATCACTCCTATATTACTAACTACTGCCACAATGAAGATGATTGACTGAACGACTATTTCTACTACCGCCAGAGGCAAGTTTCGTTTAATAAACGGTTCTAAAACTGACATTGATGTCTCGTTCCAAAAACGAAAACTTGAATTTTTAGCTTTGTCTTTATGGAGCCATTGAATGCTTACAACCATAGAGTCAGTTACTCCATCGGTAAAATACTGATGATGATCCATTAGAAGAGTAAACAAATTTTCGGCTCTTATTGAATTGTTTGCTTTATGAGTTCAAAATTAAAATTCCTGAATGAATGAATGAATCAATCAAAATGAACTTAACTAGCGCTTTTCATAAAGTCAAAGTTCATAAATTTATTAAATATTGTCATGTATATCATTAAACTAACCAATCTGATTGATTTGATTGAATCTACTGTGTTTTGTTCTGACGCTTTGTTTAAAGATTTGTGAAATATATTATGCCTTATAAATTAAATATGTCGATATTCTTTTCTATCTTTATTCTTGAAATCTTATCTTGTCACAAATTCAAAAACACATTTATTCGAATAAACAAAACTGTCTAACTTTTTTTCTTTTTTCTTCAAGTTTATTATCTATTCATATTAACAAAAGAAACTCATCAGCCAGTCACAGAAAACAAGGATCACACATGTCTATGTTGGTGAGGACCAACCACATTTAACTGTATCCACACAGCCGCTGATGGGCGTGAATGGGTGCTCTATAATTCTGTACCTATGTGTTGATATCCATGTATGTATGTATGTATATATATATATATATATATATATATATACATATACATATACATAATACATATACATATAGATATAGATATATATACATATACATTTATATATATATATATATATATATATATATATATATATATATATATATATATATATATATATATATATATATATAAATACACACACACACAAATATATATGTGTGTGTGTGTGTATGTGTGTATATGTATATATATTATAAAAGCCCTCGTTACTCACTGATTCTGTCACGCTGCTGTAAGATGACGCTGCAATCGCATGAATTTTCAATCGATTTTTAACAAACTTCTAGCCTAACTAGAGCTCTAAAACTTTCACAACTTATTTTTACCATTTAGAATAATAATATTTAATTAGCTTTGTCTTTATGGAGCCATTGAATGCTTACAACCATAGAGTCAGTTACTCCATCGGTAAAATACTGATGATGATCCATTAGAAGAGTAAACAAATTTTCGGCTCTTATTGAATTGTTTGCTTTATGAGTTCAAAATTAAAATTCCTGAATGAATGAATGAATCAATCAAAATGAACTTAACTAGCGCTTTTCATAAAGTCAAAGTTTATAAATTTATTAAATATTGTCATGTATATCATTAAACTAACCAATCTGATTGATTTGATTGAATCTACTGTGTTTTGTTCTGACGCTTTGTTTAAAGATTTGTGAAATATATTATGCCTTATAAATTAAATATGTCGATATTCTTTTCTATCTTTATTCTTGAAATCTTATCTTGTCACAAATTCAAAAACACATTTATTCGAATAAACAAAACTGTCTAACTTTTTTTCTTTTTTCTTCAAGTTTATTATCTATTCATATTAACAAAAGAAACTCATCAGCCAGTCACAGAAAACAAGGATCACACATGTCTATGTTGGTGAGGACCAACCACATTTAACTGTATCCACACAGCCGCTGATGGGCGTGAATGGGTGCTCTATAATTCTGTACCTATGTGTTGATATCCATGTATGTATGTATATATATATATATATATATATATATATATATATATATATATATATATATATATATATATATATATATATATATATATACATATACATATAGATATAGATATATATACATATACATTTATATATATATATATATATATATATATATATATATATATATATATATATATATATAAATACACACACACACAAATATATATGTGTGTGTGTGTGTATGTGTGTATATGTATATATATTATAAAAGCCCTCGTTACTCACTGATTCTGTCACGCTGCTGTAAGATGACGCTGCAATCGCATGAATTTTCAATCGATTTTTAACAAACTTCTAGCCTAACTAGAGCTCTAAAACTTTCACAACTTATTTTTACCATTTAGAATAATAATATTTAATTATTTTTTATATAATTTGATCTTTATTTCAATTAAATTATTTTAGTTTCAAAATTTATAAACAGGCGAATTCATTTCGCTTGAGCAAATTTATAAGCAAATTGAAAAGCGCTTTTAAAAAAACGTTGAATTTTAAAAATCTTTGTTTTGAACGAAAAAGTTAATTTAAATAAATAATAAGTTTTAAGTCCACAAGAGCCACGTTTTTGCTTGCGATATGTGATTGGACTAGGCATCTCAGCTTAGAGGCCGTTACCTTATTTCTGACGTAATTAGTCGTAAAGCTATTAGTAAATATTTCTATTAGTAGTACATAAAAAAGATGTCTATAACTTTGAACAAAATTCACGCGTTAATGCACCCGTCACCAACGTAACAATTAATCGGTTAAATTTGTATAGCGTTCTTTCCTATCGTTCAATGGCGCTTGGACACAGATAGAGAGATAGAGATAATTTGCTTTTTTTATTATTTAAATAAATACTGAATTTTATGTCTTCAAGCGAGCGAGTCATTTCTACTATAGGATATACTATAGAAACCGTTACTAGATTTTTTTCGGTCTATATATATATATATATATATATATATATATATATATATATATATATATATATATATATATATATATATATATATATATATATATATATATATATATATATAAAAGAACATGTCCTGACTGACTGACTGACAGATGACTGACTAATAATCAACGCCGAGCTCAAACGCCTCATCCTAGGAACGTGAAATTTGGAACTTATATTACTTTTATAGCGTAAACATCCGCTAAGAAAGGATTTTTGAAAATTTTGCTCCTGAGGGGAAAACTGGAAAACAAACTTTTTTCTAAAACAATGTATATCTCGAAAACCAAAAATGAGGAGATTTTGAAATTTGGTATATAGATTCTTTTTGAAAAATAAAAAGATACGTGTTTCACCATTTTGTGAAAATTCGGTTTCCCGGATCTCAAATGTGGGTTGGAAAATTGGGTTATTTGGTTTTTAAAGTAGCTGCTACTCAAAAACTGTGAATGCTACAGGAGTGAAAATTAGTATTTAGTTTCTACTCCAAAAATAATGAAATACGTGTTTCAGCATTTTTTGAAAATTTGGTTTCCAGGACTTCAAATGTGGGGTGGAAAATAGGGTTATTTGTTTTTTAAAGTAACTGCTACTCAAAAACTGTAAATACCGCAGATGTAAAAATTAGTATTTAGTTTCTATTCTAAAAATAAAGATATACGTGTTTTACCATTTTTTTAAAATTTGGTTTTCAGGACCTCAAATGTGGGGTGGAAAATAAGGTTATTTGGTTTTTAATGTAACTGCTACTCGAAAACAGTAGATGCTACAGGAGTAAAAATTAGTATTTGGTTTCTACTCCAGAAATAATGATATACGTGTTTTACCATTTTTTGAAAATTTGGTTTCCAGTTCCAGGACCTCAAATGTGAGGTGGAAAAAAGGTTATTTGATTTTAAAATAACTGCTACTCAAAAACTGTAAGTGCTACAGATGTGAAAAATAGTATTTTGAGGTTTTGTGCCGGTTAAAAGTAAATGAGTTCAGTTTATCACCGGACGGACGGGCCAAGCCGTTATTTTAGGGTCTTCATACGGCCCTGCCCAAACCTTAAATCAAGGTGGGACGGGCCGAGATTTTTAACCAAGCATATAGACATTTTAGTGATTTTAGGGTGTTCAGGCTAAACGTGAAGTCAAGGTGGGACGGGCCGAAGTTTTTCATCAAGTATATAGAACTTCTAGGCCTGTAAAAACGGGCCGGGCCCATATTAGACGGGCCGTGCCGGGCTACGGGCACTGCTAGTATATATATATATACAAAAAGTCTGAATTTTTTCTCAGTTTAATTTGTAGATGACACTACTGTTTTTGTCTAGGTGAATACAAAAACAAACACCAAATTAAATAAATTGTCCTTTTGTATGCAAAGTTATACTTCAATACCAGCAAAACTAAATAGGACCTTTTTCAAAATCTCCCCTAAGCTTTTTTATCTAGAATCTAATAAAATAAAACTGATATTTGGTGAGTCTATGTTTCAATAAAAAAACCTGCAGGTGTTTAATTTAAAGAAATCGCTGCATTCCGGCATAATTTATCGCCGATCATTTTTTCACCTAGCAGGATTTTTTTTACAATATATTTCTTCCAGTAAATGTTTGTTATTTATATGGTGTACTAATAAGAATAACCCAATTATAAAAATAAGTATTTTACAAAAATGCAGCATCTAAGCAAAATTGTATTTACTCAACCCACGTTACAAAAACAAATAAAGTAAAGTAAAATAAAGTAAAGTAAATAAAACAAATGTTTTAAGACTTCTTGTCTCTAATTATTTGTCATTCATTATTTTTCTTTCACAACCTATCAATATTGTTTTTAAATTCATTCACACTCTTTGACAACCCCAAACTGTTTGGGAGCTGATTTCCTTTATCTATTTATCAACTATTCTTAGGCAGAAGCTGTATTTTCTTGCCATTTTCTTTTGTAACTTGAGTTCATTACCTCTTGTCTTTTTTCTTTCTTTTAACTGTAGGTTTGGGACACAGTCTTCTTAATAGTATCCATGAATGATTTTGAATGTTTCTATCAAGTCTCTCCTTATTTTTCTATATGACAAAGATGGTAACCCAAGATACTTAAGTCTGTCCTCATAAATCTTGTTTTTACAGGCTTTAAATATTTTTGTAGCCCTTTTCTATATATTTTCTAATTCTTAGATTGTTCCTATCCTATATGGAGACCAAACACTAGATGCGTATTCTATCACTAGTGCTTTGTACAGACAAATAAAAGACCTCTTATCCAGCAAATCAAAGTTTCTTTTTATCAATCCCAGTATTTTGTATGCTCTACTGGTGATGGTATGAATGTGCTCTCTAAAGAATAGTTCAATGTCAAAGATGACACCTAGGTCACGTGCAGATTTGACTTCTTCTAATGCTTTTCCATTTATATTATAATTAAGATGTGAAATTTTGTTTCGGTTTATTTTCAGTATACTACACTTATCTGCATTTATCTTCATATCCCACTTTTTAAACCATTCTATTACTTTATCCAGACAACTCTGCAGCTCAAAATCATTAAAATCATTAAATTAATAATAACATTATTTTTCCTGTTCAACTTGACTGCATCAGTAGTGATGTGCACATTTTTGCCCACTTTCTACCGCGTTGCTTCAAGAGTTTTTTGTTTCTAATTTGTCAGTCCGTTTCAAGTAACATTTTCATCGTAGCTGATTCGCTTGCCATTGTTGAGGATGCACTCGATCAATTATCTTGAACTCACTACCTAAGGACACCAGGTTGAAAGTTCTCTCGAAACATTCAAAACGTTTTTGAAAAACTACCTGCTGCATATATCTCTGAAACGTTCCCTGAAAACATCATAAAGACGCTTATTTGTTGTTTAATTTGTAAATCTTTTATTTTTTTTTGTAAAATAATTTTGTACATATGTATAACTAATATACACTGCTTATATGACTGGTAATAACTGTGACGACTTGTTACGATTTACCTCAAAAACAACTAAAACAAATAACTAAACATTAAAATCATTAAATTAATAATAAAATTAGTTTTCAAAATTTTAATTATTTTTCGAAAAAATATTGTTTCTCTGAATTCTCGTGTAATAGATGCCTTTTAAATTTGAAATGTGATATTATTCTATGTTTCGAATGTGCTCACTGGTTGTGTGTTTATATAAGAATGCGTTGTGTGCGTATATGTGTGTCTGTGTGAAGTTCTTTTCAGATGATTGGTCTAGTGTTTATCACAAAACAATTTAAAATAATAATTCATTAAATATCACAATTCTTGTAATTTCAAGCATCCTATGAAACTTAATTTCAGACGCTCATATCTTCCCGGTCAAGCGCTGAAATGAGAAAAGATTTGCAAAACAGACTATTTGCTCCGTTTCAGTTTTTCAAAGGTTTAAATCAAAATAATTGCAATTTTGATGTTAATGATGAGGCTGCTGCTTCTGATAATGATGATGATAGTGGTAGTGGTGATGATGGTGGTGGTGATGACGATGATGGAGAACTTTTGATAATGGCTGTTTTGAAAGAACCATATTGTCGAGTGCACAAGTATTGACAACCATAATTTTCTTTTTCCATAGAGATAATGGAAGGAAAACTTTTAACTTTGGCTACGCTTGACGGATTTTGTTAAATTTAAAGAATTTAACCTCCAATCTGTAAGGTCAATCGTTTTAGTGACCTATGACCTGTTGACTAGCTATCAAAATTTGTTTCTTGTGACCTGTCGCTCCCGGAAAAGCAAACCGGGAAATCAATATAACTTCAATCTCCGCCCAGATATGTTTTGTTTTCAGGCAATTTCTGCGGAAGTAAATAAAAAAATGAATAAAAATTTAATTACTTTCAAAAATAAATCCTTAAACAAACACATAAAATGTATACAAATAAACCTGAAAATGTACAAATAAACATGAAAATGTACAAATAAACATGAAAACGTACAAACAAACATAAAAATGCACAAATAAACAAAAAATGTACAAATAAACATGAAAATGTACAAATAAACATGAAAACGTACAAATAAACATAAAAATGTACAAATAAACATGAAAATGTACAAATAAACATGAAAATGTACAAATAAACATGAAAATGTACAAAAAACATGAAAATGTATAAAAATACATAAAATGTTAAATAAGCATAAAAATGTACAAATAAACAAAAAATGTACAAATAAACATAAAAATGTACAAACAAACATAAAAATGTACAAATAAACATGAAAATGTACAAAAAAGCATGAAAATGTATAAAAAATACATAAAATGTATAAAAAATACATAAAATGTATAAATAAACGTAAAAATGTACAAATAAACAAAAAATGTACAAATAAACAAAAAAATGTGCAAATAAACAAAAAATGTACAAATAAACAAAAAATGTACAAATAAACATAAAAATGTACAAATAAACATGAAAATGTACAAATAAACATAAAAATGTACAAATAAACATGAAAATGTACAAATAAACATGAAAATGTACAAAAAAACATGAAAATGTATAAAAATACATCAAATGTATAAATAAACATAAAAATGTACAAATACACAAAAAATGTACAAATAAACAAAAAATGTACAAATTAACAAAAAATGAACAAATAAACATAAATATATTTGGTTCTCGTTTATTACATTTGTATTTAGAAAAAACAGAAACAAATATAAAAGAAAGTCAAAACATGAAGAGCACCAGATCAACAAGTACTTAAACAAATTACAGAAGTCTGCATCGAGGGGACTTCAGCGCATTTTGCCTAATGCATGAAAGTGCTTAGCTTTCCATTATAATAAAAATTTATAAAAACTTACGATTTAAAAAGAGTTTGGTTGTTTTCAATAATTTACAACTTACATTATACAATTAAAAAACCGTGAATTTTTGTTAAAATTAAACTTATTGAAAATTTAATTTATTATCATTTGTGTTAGATAATAGCTGAGAGGCAACTATTTTTGTACGGGGAAATTTCTTCGAACACTGAATCCTATGAGAAAATTTCAACTTACGAAACAAATAATCGCAGTTGAGGGTACTTAAACTAATCGTCTTTGGAATCATTTTGCCAGTGGCGGATTTAAGGGGGGATGCCCACGGTGCCCCCTCCCGTTCCGCCCTCCAATAAAAAATTTTTTATTTATATATACAATATGTAAATAACTTGATATAGCTTTATGCGTTTTTTTCTATTGCAGTATAAAAGTGTTCGTAAAAGCTGGAAGGTTGCATAATGTATTTTATTTATAACAACATAAAATATAGCAAAGAGTAATCAAAGGTTTAGGTTTTTTAAATTAGTGGTTCATACTTTTTGTGCTTTAGTTTTGACGCCCAGGAACATGGTCTAACAAAGGCGCTCCTAGAAATTCCCATCTATAAACATTTCCTCGAAAAATAGCTGATGACTTGAAGGTGGAGTCGCAGGTATTTTTTTTTTAATTTTCAAAACATCATCCCTTTTGTTTTCAACAATAGCTGATAAGTGGAGGTAGTCGTAATTATTTTTTTCAAAGATTTTGGCGCCCCTTCTAAAAAGCTTTTGTGCTCATTCCAATTAGCTCCTTGACACGTGTTCTGCCTTCCCCCTGGCTAGGTCTTTGAAAAAGTGTAGGTAAAGTGAAGATTTACAACGCATAAGTCCTTAGTGCAAATGCATGTCGCCCCCTGTTCTCAGAATACTGTATCCGCCCCTGTTTGCGGCACAAATCTAATGCAAAAAACCCGAACTCTTTACGTTGTTTAGTTATCGAGTTTATTTTCCTAAACAGCCAACCTGCCAAAGTGTATTATTAAACTTCCTTTTTAAAAACAAGTTTTCAAAAATGCATTAAAAACAAGTAATGTCATTCTTGAGCTTGAAAAATTATTAAATTTAATTTTCGTAGGCTTGCTATGGTCTCGATTCGTTTCGAATTGTTTGAGGATGACTTGGGAGTTTTGCATCAAAATTAAATTGATTGATTTCTCCAGGGGAATAAGAAACGATAGTCACTTATTTTTATTATTTTTCCTTATTTTTTCTTGCGTCAATTACTTTTTTTGTTATTTGTTCACTCCTTATCTCAGAATTCACATATCATTAAACCAAAACTTTTTGTTGTATGCAAATGCAAGTAAACGAACGTTCGAAAAACTAAGCTGCTTTATTATTATTCTGTTGTTTCCAAAATAAACATTTTTAATCAATTTGTTCAGGATGGCATTTGTTCAGTTGTCATTGATCAACAATGACAACTGAAAACAAGCCAAAATACATTTTTAATGTGCTCGGCAGAAAAGCGTTTTAGTAACCGGTTCGATTGATTAACGTCTGTATCTGTCTGAGAAAATTTAAAATTTAGTTTAAGTGTTCTGTGGTGTTTTATATGTATTTGTTTATTTTGTGTTTTTTTGAATCTTTTTAGTAACTGAACATCAAAATGACCTAAAAAGCATTCATTTTTACCTCTCTTTTACCCCCAATACCTCCAACGTTGCCTTTCAAAATAGTAATGTAAGTAAAATTTAGAAATTAAATAAAATTAAATAAAAAATAAAATTATTCATTAAAATATTAGTTTGAAGTCTGACCTAAACTAATCATCTAAATTGTTTCTTAAATTAATTTAAAGTGCATATTTTATTATGAATAATTATTTACTCATAAATATTTAAACAGATTATACATTCACATAGATGTAAAACTTTATTCATTCAAGCTTCTACAAAGAACCAACGAAAACTGTGTTTGTTTTCAATAAATCCTAATGTTTGGGTATTGGTATGCCAGATTGAGATTTAACTGCCAAACTTTAAAGTTCTGTTAATTTTTTTTGGTTATTCAGGCAATAGAAATGGAACAGAAAAATACAAAACAAGTTATTGGTGGCAGGTTTACATATTATTATTTATTTACATTTTGATTTACTTTTTTAAATACTATCAATTCAAAACCCAATCAACAATCAAGTTTTATTCAAAAATTATTTTAATTATTTTTTATTTACTAAGTTGAATACTGCAAAACTCAAACCTTCCAGCTGACTTAGCCAGTTTACGCACATCTCTCAAAACTTTCGTGTTTACAGAATCCCTCTTGTCTAGTTTATAATTTATTTTTATTTTTTCCATGTATCATACGTCACTTGGATTATATTATATATAGTTTCATCATTATCTTTTTGCTTTGATGTCAATAATTTCGAGCTATTATATGTTAAAGTGCAATCAATCATCACAGACGACGACAAAACTGTACAGCGTTCCACATGAATGAAAATTAATATATTAATATGGGTAGACAGAATTTTGCAATAACACTTATCCACGAAAGATATCAGTCACAGTGATGATTCATGTACTTGAAAACCAGCGATCCAATCCACTTCATATTTTCCATCTCTTCGACACAGTTTTTTAAAGACTGGTGTTATATTCATTATGCCTATCAATAAAGAAGCGTGTCTGGCTTTAATTATCTCTATATCAGTTTATGATTTATTTTGCGAATGGAAATTCTCATATAAGAGAAAATTACGAATAATTAACAGACTGCAAATTGGGTTCAGGCGAGTGCATTGCGCTATAAATATTCGTATTCTCATAAGAAAAAACCAATAATTTAAATATAAAAATTGAAAAAACTTGGACAAATAAATGATAATTTCAAGGCAAACTAAAAATAACTTAATTTAAATTGAATTATTTAAATAAAAAATCAAACGAAACACATTTTGCATTGAACTTTTTATTATATTGATTCTAAGAAAACTCATTATAGAAAAATCATGGTTGAAGACTCTCCATATTGGTAACGTTAAATCAACACGGGGTTACAAAAAGACAAACAGAGCGACACTCGTACAAACTGCCTCGTGTGAAATGGCGCACAAATTATACACAAAAACAACAATAAGGACGTGTAAAATACCAGCTTATGTCCTCAGGTATTTCAATAATGCATGGCTTCAAACAACCGCAAGCAGTAGGAAGTCATTTGACTGCTCGATACCTGGTTTATGGCTGCAATCTGATTGGTCTCATTAGGAGCGAGGAAACTCAGGTGAATACTAAGCTTTTTGGATTATGAGAGTCAAGATTTATGGATAGTGCATTCTTTTGTAATAAAGTTTCTGTTTGTTTTTAATTTGTGTGTTGTTTAAATCAAGAAATATAACAGTATCGAAAATTTGTTAGGCACTCTGCCACTAATTTCCTAGCTTGCTTTACAACTCGTGTCTTTCGACTGAACTTTTTCATTCTATTAAAAGCTAGTTTTAAAAAAAAAAAAAGCCTAATTTTTTTCAAACTTAAATACAAAATGTTATTAGCTGCTAATATTCAATTCTGTTAAAGCAAGAAAACATCGCAAAACAATTAAAAATAAATATCCGTGGACTTCTAAGATTCCAGGATTTCATAAAATATTAGACAAATGCCTATGATTCTTTGGATAACAAATTGGCTCTACAAACAACTTGTACATACAAACAAAGTTTATAAATTTCTAAGCTTTCGATTGTAATCTTCATCAAATATTTAGTTTCGACAAACTGTGACGCCCTATTTTCACGTATGCCAATTAAAATAGGCTCTAACAAATAAAGTGTCATAAGCGATTAATCTCCAATCATTTAAATTGTTATAATTACTTCTCAAAATTTTAACTTATTCAAAATGAATGATTGGGCCACAAACACACACACGCACACACACACATACACACACACACACACATTTATATATATATATATATATATATATATATATATATATATATATATATATATATATATATATATATATATATATATATATATATATATATATATATATATACCTACTCAACGATTACAATACAATTTTCTGAATGAACAGTTCCAGTAAGACCACGAAGCGATTAATAACCATGGTTTCGACATGACTGCACGAGTATGTTATGTCATCATTTTATTAACTTTCACCTGCATGGACCGTTCGTTCGTTTATTTTGGCACTGCCGCCTCGTGCTCTGAGAAATTTTTCTTTTTAGAGAGCACGTTAAATAAAAATAATAAAATAATAATGTACGAGGTTGCGGTTATTAGGATGACAAAAATCTTTCCACGTCATTATAAATATAAACATCCTATTCTGGATAATATTTTTACAATTTCGCTACTACATTTTTTGAGCATTTTTTAAAAGCATGTTTTACAATTTAATTACTTGTTTAGTTATTTTTATTGGATTTTAATAGCCAGGCTTGAATGGAGTAGCTAATAGAATTTGAAGTTAGCTCAACAGGAAATGTATTTAAATATGGCTGACAAAAAATTGATCATTTGAAAAACCCAGATTTGTCAGATCTATTCTATAAACGTCAAAATTAAAATTATTTAGTTATGAAATGAAAATGCTCCTACTGAGCTCAGCGGCACTGACTGATCTTTCACATGCCCACGAAGAGTAACGATTTTATCCGCTAAGCAGCAAGTGTGAGTTAAACCGTTAAGCTTTCACATTCAAGGCAAACACTCCACCAACTCAGTGAATCAAACCCTGATACACCTGGGACAACAAAGACATTATAATTATTAAATTAATTTGTTCTAGTGATTGACGAAATCACTTAATCTATGAAATTTCAAATTAAAATTATTAAATAATCAACCCAGTTACTTGTTGTGAGGTCAATATTTTTCAATTAAGGTAGGTTTGTGAACATAGTAATTACGGCTGCGGGGTGTTATTATGTAGATATGTTATTATTTAATTGAATCACTTCTATGCAATATATGTTTATTAATTTGCAGCAAAAAAACAATTTGAAACATTGATCTCAAAATTCGTTTATCACTCATCTTTACAGTGGACTGAGTTTATTTTCGTTTCCTGTCTGGCGAGAAATCGTCTAGTCATTTCATTACGTGATTGAAAAGAATATCGTGATGTGTTATTGTTTAAATCAATAAATATCACAATATAAATAATGCGATGGCGAATGCATGGGTGAGATGACTGAAAAATGAAAAGTTGACAAACGTGACGAACCCCATAAATCTTTATAAATCATTCAACGTGGTTGTCGTTGTTGTTGTTATTGCTATTGTTAGCAGAAACATTTATGCGTTTTGGTCATAATCGATATTTTCAGTTTTTGATTTATCACTTCTTTCAAAGACAATATTATAGTCTTCATCTTTTTCATCATTAACCTTATCATAACCATTGTTAGAAAAGCTACGTATTTCTTCAGACTTGTTATCTTATTTCATTCTTTATCATTCTTCTGTCGCCAAGAACTCCATCATCATCATCATCATCATCATCATCATCATCATCATCATCATCGTCATCGTCATCGTCATCGTCGTCGTCATCGTCATCGTCGTCGTCATCGTCATCATCATCATCATCATCATCTCATCATCATCATCATCATCATCATCGTTATAATGATGGTGACATGTCTCCACAAATATGTTTCCCAGCATACGGCTTTTTCATCTTAAATTGTTTTATTTGCACACAAAAACAGAGGTGTCACGTTCGAAAATTCCAGAGGGAATGATGTTTAAACTGTTATTTACATCGCTCGAAAAGGTTTGACAAAATTAATTGCCAAATAAGTGAAAAAAAAATTATTAGTTAAAAACACTGTAATTTGGGAAGCAATTAGTTATGGGCAAAAGTAACTAAAAATTTACTGACTATTAGTTTAACTATTTTCAGTTAATTGGGAGCAAAGTTTAACTAGGTTAAATTTTTTTAGTTAAAATCGTCGTTTAACTAAAGAAAATTAAGCTGCTAACTAAAACGTTAACTGACCAAATTAAATTTTCCTTAAGTTTCAAAAAAGCCTAATTGAGCTATATGTTTGTCAGTTTTTGAGTTTATACCTCAATATGCTTATAATTATTTCCTTTTCAACTCTGGGACGTGCCCGCGTAGTAAAGAGTCAACAGATTAGCAATTAGTAAAGAATAAAATTGCTTAGGCATAAAAGGGCCTATTTATGGGTTACACTTCATTATGTTGATTCCGAAACCCTTAACATATTTTCATCCAGCTTGTAGAAAGTTTAACAGTTTAAAGGTTCTTTTACGCAGAAATTGCGATCGGTTAAATTACTAGCCTCAATCTTTGACAAATTTAAAATTTTTTCAAATATTCAAAATGTTGTGACAGACTATGCAGCTTATTTCTCTATGTTCAAATTAGATGCTTCACGAACACGATACATTTGACGTATTTGACAATTTTAATGTTGGCGATTGCCTGCAAGAAATCGATGAAGATCGCGATGAGGCGTTTGAACAAACATTCAGTGCTGTTGGACAGGTGTTGACTGCTCGAAGATGCAGAATGGCTGATAAAAACCATTGAAATGCTGATCTTTATGCGATTAGGATTGAAATCACCATAGGCGTAGAGTTCAGAAGGGGGCCACAGGGCAAGCTGCCCCCGGATCAAATCTTCCCCTCTCCCGAAAAAATTAGGAATATTGCCTTTTTAATACCTTATGGATGTGTACAACAGTATTATTTCCCTGGTCATGATTAAGCCAGAGAAAAAAAGTAAATTACAAGGAAACAGATGATGTTAAAGGCTGTTCTTTTAATGAGCAGTCATTAAGAAATTGCAAAAAAAACTGATATTGACATTTTAATCGATGACTTCATTAAAAAATAACATTAATAGAACTTTTAAAAAATGTGTTGTTGAATAACATGTCTGCAGCTGCTTTTTTTTATTTCATTCTAAAGGGTTTTTAGTAAAATCATTTGACAAAAAAGTTGCTCCGAGTCTTTGAGTCTTGCCTCTTGACCCCCCCCCCCCGGAAAAATGATAACTTTGCGTCCGTGGAAATCACGATTCAATTTCGGCTCAGAAGTTATCAGGATATAAGACCGACGTAGTTTTTATTGAAATTTGTTGAGTCTATCCTAAAAATACAAATGTTGATTTTTATATGAAATTGTTTTGAAAAATAAAAATGAAAAACATCGAATCCTCTTAATTTTTAATATAGATATTTAATGGAAAACAAGTGTCAAAGTTTGTAAAAAAAAACGTTCAAAAAAATTCAACTTATTTTGTTTTAGTTTAATTGAAATTCTTTTAAAATTACCTGCAATAGTTTAATTGAAGTGATTTAGTTAAAAATTACTAAAAGTTTAACTTTAAAAAAATAGTGTGTGCCCATCACTGGTAGCACTATCAGCACGGATCCATCTCATTTTAAACCCATCAAATACGAGTGAGATGGCTTTCTCTTATTGAAGACAAATATGAAAGCACTTGAGTGAAAGAAGTTTCACTTTCTGACATTGAACGAGAAAACGTACTTTGAAAGTACTTTTTGATCGACAATAAACTCCCATTCCAAGTGAAAGTAAACACCTCCGACACCAAAAATCAGTTTTTTACGTTTTTTAAAGCTAACTTCAATCCTCTGGACGTCAAATTCTGAGAAGGCCAATCAATAAATGAATTGTACTTGAAAGCGTTTTTCTTTCTTACATGCTTTTTTAATAATAGTAACAAGAAAACCGTAAAAAACTCCGTTTCTTAAAAATTCTTTATAATTTTGTAAGTCGGCGACTAAAAATGTTTTGCAAAATATTTTTGATGATAGTAAGTCTATAAAATATAAAACCATTGATTGACCACAGTCTTCTAAATACCTAATATGTAAAGTATGTAAAGAATGAAAATTTAAAAAACTTTTGAATCAATATGGAATCAACAAAATTTTTATTAAAAATTTAAAAATTAAAAAATTTGAAGATTAAATATTTCTTTTTAAAAACCAAAAATTGATAAGTTTTTTTCTACATAGCAACTTTAATTTTTTTAAATTTAAAGGTTTATTTGATTTTATTCCATAACCCATTTATATTTTATTCAATCATTTTTAAAATTTAATAAAATGTAAAATCCATTGCGACAAATAAACCACAAAATTTCAACATGATTGGATAACATAAAGTTGGTTTTTTTAGTTGTGTAGGGTCCCAGCGTATGGCTCGTGCAAGCAAGCAAACACGGTAAAGTTAATACAAAAGATTTAAAAAAGAGATAAATCTTAAAAAAACTCTAAGGTCGCTGGTTTTTTTATATCGAGATTCACTTAAGTCTTTCAAGTCTGGTGGGGTTTCCAAAGTGTATTGAAACAATTATTATCAGCAAGAAATGCTGAAAAGGCTTTCTAACCTGCGCTCATCTCGACTTCAGGGACATTTTGAAAGATTCCATCTTATCCAAACAGGTTCTATGCAACAACTATGTTCTCCATCACCATCAATAAAAAGTTGCACTTAGGAATTTAACAAAAAAACTCTAGGAACAAACTACATGTTGCAATATCTTTTATTTATCGATTTTTGTATTTATGAATAGCTTTTTTATAATAGTTTCGTGTTGTGAACCATGAGAGTTTCTTCAGTGCAATTATTTGCTCAACATCTAGCCACCATCATTATCATCATCACCTCATTAACGCTCCAATTTTCTTCCAATACAAATAAATTTAAATTAAATTAAAAATGTAATCGATATATACATTAATTCTGAGACGTGGTCTTTTAAAGAAAAAAACCGTGAATCATAGCCGTTCAAACTTGAAGCCACATCGCCCACATCTAAGCGTCGACAGGAGTTTCTAAATTTATTTTATTATCATCCAATACCCTCTACTATCCTACACTATAGGTAATATACATTTTTATGAACAACATAACACAAAAATGCATAAATATCAAAATTATGCCGTCTGCATATAGAAAGATAAAAATAGAAAAAAAACACTTAACAAAACTCTCTTGTGAAATCTCTCGCCAACAAGCGCATTGACACACACGACCTGGAACTACTTTTTCGTGCTATTTCCCCGAGCGCGACGGAGACGAGCGAAATTCATTTCAAAAGGATATTCGGTGCTGTTGCGTAAATCAGACGAAATAAAGATAATTACTCCTTCAAACGCACGCATGTACACCCACACACAATGTATACAACACAAACGTGGAATGAAAAGTAGCATTACATTGCTTTTTTAAATCTTAAACTAATAAACAAGTAAGCCGTAAAAAACAAGGTTTTTCACAAATTTCTTTTTTCAAAATTCGCATTCTTTTAATTTATTGTAAATTTTTTCTTTCAAAACAACTTTTTTGTATTTATATGCAGTTTTTAGTACTCTATGACTCAAGCAAGCAAGCAAACAAGCAAGCAATTAAACAAGCAAGGAAAACCAGCAGTGAAATTAATACAAAGAATTTAATAAGTAAGCCGTAAAAAACGGTTTTTTTTACAAATTTCAAGAATCTCCGGCTTTTCATTTACTGTAACTTTTTTAAAAACTATATTTTTTGAATTTATATATGCAAACATGTATTTAATTGCATTTCATTTGTTTTCGTTTTAAGACGTAAATAAATCTTTTTATAAAAGAATTGTTTTCAAAATTTCTTGAACTTTAACAAAATGCATTGTCATAAGTATCGAGCTTATATTTCAAATTTCAGCTCGATTGGATGACGGGAAGTTAGTTAAATTTCATTTTCAAAGCTTGCAAACATTCAAGCAAGCAAGACCGGCGCCATGGGCTTTTGGTTTATTTTTAGACAAAAATAAACCAAAATTTTATTATATATATATATATATATATATATATATATATATATATATATATATATATATATATATATATATATATATATATATATATATATATATATTCATAGGCGCTCGCAAGGGGGCACTTGCCTCCTCTGGATTGATTGATTAAAAACAATTTTTAGACAAAAATATAAAAGAATGTATAATTAAAACATTTATAGTTAACTGTAACAACTTTGACTCCTCCCATTGACATATCGATATTATCATCATCATTATCTTTGGGAATTCATCCCCGATGCTCTACTTTTGCTTGATTTCTCCTCTAATTTTTATATAAAAAAATCCTAACTTTGTCTGCAAAGCCTTCATGGCGTGGGCGTCCGCAGGGAGGCAAGTGGATTTACTGATTAAAATATTTTTCCAGAAAAATAGACAAAAAATTTATATATAAAAACTTTATAGTTGATTGTAACAACTGTGACTCCTTCCATTGTCATATAGATATCATTATCATCATTAACTTTGGGGATGCGTCCCCGATGCTCTACTTTTGCTTGATTTCCCCTCTCATTTTCATACAATTTTCCTAAACTTATTCTGAAAAGTTTTAATGATACCAAATTTCTATCTAACAAAACAATGACAGTTTGGCTGTGTCGGAGATATAAACCTCTCCAACTAAAGCATTTTTGTAATTTTCAGCGTGTTTTTAAAACATTTTTGAATTTTTGTTAGGATGTTAAATAAAATAAAATTAACGGAAAATTGTACTCTATATACCCAATTTTAAACTAAAAATTTCAAAGCCCCAAGAGTCCACACAACTTTGGGAAAAAACGGGAGAGAATTTGAGAAAAGAAGCAAAGAAACAAATAAAAAGCTTGCCCCTCCTGGAAAAATTTCTGCGGGCGCCCATGACCGGCGCTAAAGTTAATATAAGAAATTTAAAAAAACAAATTAATGACATAAAATAAAGTAGTTAAAAGTTCGCAAATGTCTTAAAAATGGTCTCTATTGAAAGATGGTTATTGGTCATGTTACCGTTAGTTCAACAAAGGATTTTAAATTGTTTCAGTTTCTATAAAAAATTTCGTTTGTTGGCAGTATTTGTAATTCATGTCGTAGAATATGTGTGAAAATAATAGATGTGCGACTTTTTGATCTTTAACCCCTAATACTGCAAAGAATGGGGTTTCTATTATTGTCTTTTATTTGATTTATAGACAAACTGTTTGCGATTTGTTTTTATTCCTGTATGAAAACTTTATTTTTTTTTTGATAAAAATACAAAAATAATTTAATTGGTTGTTGCCGTTGAAAGCAGGTCTGGAAAAAAAAGATTGCGGTGCTATGGTAACTACCACACGGCTATGCTAAAAATGGCGGCAATCGCAGTGGTGAAGAAGAAGACTGAGTTATAGCTGTTCTAACTATGGTGAAAAGAAAGAGGATGTCGAAGAACGTAGCGGAAACAAGGGGGCTTATTAACTTAATTCTTGCTCAAGACATCCGGACAGAGTTCCGATATAAAACATACATTGCCAATTAGCGTCCTACATCGACCAAGCCATTCATTACTCAGACTCTCTCTCTTTTTCCCTCCTTCATCTCGTTCTTCTATTGAAGAAATTCTTCACGTCAACAATGAATCGCAATAATAATAATAATAATAATAATAATAATAATAATAATAATAATAATAATAATAATAATAATAATAATAATAATAATAATAATAATAATAATAATAATAATAATAATAATAATAATAATAATAATAATAATAATAATAATAATAATAATAATAATAATAATAATAATAATAATAATAATAATAATAATAATAATAATAATAATAATAATAATAATAATAATAATAATAATAATAATAATAATAATAATAATAATAATAATAATAATAATAATAATAATAATAATAATAATAATAATAATAATAATAATAATAATAATAATAATAATAATAATAATAATAATAATAATAATAATAATAATAATAATAATAATAATAACCATACCCAAAAACGATTTTAACTGTTTTCTGTCTTTTGGTGGGGGCATTTCTACAATTGCTGTTATTTTTTCTGGGTCTGGTTTCCGGCCTTCTTTGCTGATAATATGACCTAGAAAATTAATCTCTTTCTTGGCAAAAGAGCACTTGTCCATCTTGACTCTAAATCCAAAATCTGAAATCCGTTTGAATAGTTCAAAAACATTCACATTGTGTTCTTCCAATGTTGTGCCGGTCACAATTACATCGTCCAGGTAAGCCGCACAACCTTATAACCCTGAAGTTAAATTATCCATTGTTCCCTGGAAAATACCTGGTGCACTTTTTATTCCAAAGGGAAGTCTCTGGTACTGATATAGACCTTTAGGAGTGTTGATCGTAACGAGCTCTTTTGCGATTCGTCCATTTCCAACTGTAGATATGCATCAGCAAAATCTACTTGAGTAAACCATGCTCCTTGGTTTAATTTTGAAAAAATTTCATCCGGTGTTGGAAGTGGATGTTGGTGCATCTCAAGCGCGTCGTTAAGGCATGTTTTAAAATCAGCACAGGCGCACCGTTCCGCTTTTCTTTGGAACAACCACAATCGGTGCCGCCCAGTGACTGTATTCAACTCTTTTAAGAACTCCTTCATTGACTAGTCTTTCAAGTTTCCTAATGGTTATTTCTTCATAAGCAAAAGGTATTTTTCGTGGTCTGCAAAATTTTGGCTGAGACTCTGATTTAAGGAGCAATCTTGCCTTCTTTTTACTGCAATGACCCAATTCTTCTTTGAAAACATTTCGAAACTCTGTTTGTAACCGAACAGCTAAACTGTTTTCTTCCTGCGAAGGCTTTTCTACAGCAGAACAACAGATTGCATCAAACGCTTTTATCATTGGTGGAAGTTGATCCATCCATTCAATTCCTAGAAGTTGTGTTGTATTTTTGACCACAAAACAGCGTCCATTGCCTGTGAATCCTGCGCACGAAAATTTGGTTTGAAATCCACCTAGTACTTGAATTTCCGTACCGTTTGCAGCACCAATTTTTGTTGTTGCCTTATCTAGCCTTGGTGAACCAATCTTCACCCAAGTTTTTGTACTGATGATTGTGACATCGGCTCCGGAGTCCAGTTGCATCCTAATTTCGACATCACCAAATTTCACCGTGGTGTATCTTCTATTGGCTGCTATAAGTGTTCGCTTGCTGGGAATTGTCTTGACTTGCCGTATTTCGTGTCGTCTATATGACAGACTTGCAGGCCCGTAGCTAGCGGGGGGGCTGGGGAGGCTGCAGCCCCCCCCCACTAAAAATGTAAGCCCCCCCACTAAAATTTTAAATAAAATTAAATAAAAATAAATAAATAAAGGTAAATTTAAATATAAAATTAATAATAATAATTTGCATGCCTGTAGAATGAATAATTGGTAAAAACCCATACCAAAAAAGAGCAAAAGTACAGATTAGCACGCTACGTGATTCTGTAATGAGCAATATAGTGTTAACCAGAGTGGAATCAGCTTTGTGCTGTTTATTTTAGCATGTTGGATGGTATATTAGGAGAGTTGATGGAGAGCTTTGATGATAGTTATTTAAGTTATTCTAAAGGTTTTCCTTGTGCAGTGTCTGTCCTTCTATCAACATCAGACAAGTTTTTAGATGTTAACGACCTTAAACCGTTGATGCAACTGCTAAAACAAGACAGGCATGACGATGTTGAAAAATATATTGCAGACGAGGCTCTCATTACAAGTAGGTTTCTAAAAAACAAATTTCAACCAGGCTACAGTCTCCAGGAAATGATGGATTTTATGCTGGACTATAAAGATGCATTTCCTACTCTAAATTGGCACTATTCAGTTGAATGACTCTCGGCATCTCGATTGCCACTTGTAAAAATTCATTTTATTGTCTAACACGAGTACCACAACCCCAAAGAAGATCAATGTCCCATGAGAGAAAGAGCAAACTTTTACTTCTGGCATTTAAAAAATCGCTCTGTAAAGCAATTGATATGGATACCTATCAAATACCAAGAATGCAATAAAATAAAATCGGATTCAAATAATTGACTTGACAATGATCAAACCATATTATAATGAAATGGACTTTTTAGTTTAGTTTCTCATTTCAAGCTACTACACTTCCATTCATGTTTTACACATGAAAATTGTCATGAGTTTCATAATCAGTGCTTGGACGTAGTCTTACAATATTATAATAACTTTAATCTTACAGTTTTAGAACAGAGAAAGAAGCTAATTCAGCTTAGCTGACAAACTTTGGCTTTGGATTTTTGAATGACTCTCAATAATTCAAACTATTTTCATAATTTAGTATTTTTTAGTGCTAGTCTGACACTGCAATACTATTAAGCTCAATATTCTGAACTGATTAATTCAAAGAAACAATTTAAAGCTTACTGTCAAACCACACAATCTTTTCAACAATATAAGTTTAATGATAGACTTGATATATAATCTAATCTTCTATTTAGATTGTTTAGAAACTGATGACAAGTTTTATGGGTAACACATGAATGGATGTTTAGTAAGTATTAGTAACTTAAAATGAGAAAGTAAACTAAATAGTACATTTTATTATAATGTGGTTTGATCAAATTTTATTTTATTGATTTCTTGGCATTTGATACAGATGTACAAGTTTTTCTCAAAAATAAAATAAGTAAGTTATTGTATTTTGGACTATAACGGTTGTCTTAATCAATAATTAAATTTGGACAATTTGATTCAGTGCTGTTATCCCAGTGGTGTGCCATGCACGCATCAAAAATCAAGATTGTGGATAACAACAAGCATACTGTTATTTGACAAAATTGCCTGTGGAAATTGTTAATTTTTGTTATTACGAGCAACATATTGCAACTCTTAGAAAATCTAAAATTAAATAATAGGATATCCAAAATTGGATGCCATTTTTTGTCAAATGCTACAAAATGCTTTGGCGAATCTCCTTATCGCGAGGGGTTTCGTACCTGCGGCGCTTGCGGTCAGGCTTCTTCGGTGCCTTCGTTCGTCAGTAGCCTCCCTACTAATTTTCATAGCCCCCCACTCACTAAATCCTGCCTACGGGCCTGCAGACTTGGACTCCTCCTTAAGCTTAAGCTCTTTCTACTGAAAAGTCTTTTGGGACTTTTATCATCAGTTCTGCAGTTGGCAGCAAAATGTCCCAGTTTTCCACAGCGAAAACAAACATTTTTGTATACGGGTGAACCCCGGATTTCTTAGTTGAAAGATTTTTTAGGTGATCTTTCTGAATAGTGATTAACCTTACTAACTAAGGTTTCTGAAATCATCATTTGTTCTGTATGTAACAGTTTTATCCTTTCACATTCTTCAATAAGCTCTTCCAGTGAGCACTCTTGTTCTACCCTGAGCAGTAATTTGTGCTTAATGTTTAAATATTTCGGATCCTTCAATCCCCATATAAAATGTAAGCACATACTTGCTTCTTTTGTGAAATTTTCCCATTGTGCTTCGTTGCACAGCCTGTTCACCCTTGTGCCGAATACCATGAGTCCCTTATTTGGACGTTTTTAAAATCAAACCGTCTTTGATGAATACTTTTTTTTTATCACCAAACAGTTTTTCTAGCCAAACTTTTGTTTCCTCATAGCTGAGACTCTCGAATGTTCTCGGCAATATACTACCCTTAAGTAGCGTGTATTCGTTTTGTTGAAGCTTCCCGGTCAGAGTTACTTTTTTCTGAATCGCTCATTGATTCGCCTCCGACTGACTGAACAGCTTCTTCAAATCGCCCAATCCAATCAGTGAATGTAAGGCCTTGATCTGGATCGTAAACAAATTTCTCAATTCGTTTGTAGAGGTCTGGTCTTACTTCGACGGATCTATTGTCCTGCATCATTGAGATTAACTAAAGAAATTTTTTTAGTTTCTTCTTTTTCAATTCTCTTTTCTTCTTTTTCTCGAGCCTCTTTTTCAAGTTTCTCTTGTTTTTCTCGAGCTTCCCTCTCAAGTTTCTCTTCTTTTTGTTGAGTCAACTGCTCTCGGAGAAGATCCATATGCTGTTGCTGTTGCTCAATGCGATGAGTTGGTTATTGATGTCCATTTTAGCTTCGTGGGTTTTGTGTTTATCCTCGTCGCCAATTGTTATATCTTTATTATTCTAATTAAATGATATTAATTATTGTGGTTGCTAAACACTTATTAGATCTTTTGTTGATTATTAATGAAATTATATCTGCTTTGTTCTTACGAAATAACTAAATAGGAAATAGAATAAAACTTATAGATAAATACATATATATATATATATATATATATATATATATATATATATATATATATATATATATATATATATATATATATATATATATATATATATATATATATATATATATATATATATATATATATATATATATATATATATATATATATATATATATATATATATATATCAAACATATATATATATATAACAATAAGCCACCTACATTTGCTTTGTTGAACTGGAATGCAATAAAAAAACTGGGGGCTTGATTGAGCTGGGAGCCGATTAAAGCTGGGGGACCTAAACAAAACTGCGGGGCCTGAGCCTCCCCGGCCCCATAGCTGGTTACGGCCCTGCAAATAACATAGATTTTTAAGCACTAACCTGTTATTGCTAAAATAGTTAGGTACTTTTTGGTACTTTTGTGGACTATATAACTTTTATCTATTCGTTTCGTGTGGTTGTTAATAAAAAATAGTTATTTAACCTTGTTTATCTCCTTTCTTTGTCCATTCTAAAAAAAATAGTGTTCTGTCAAAGTCATAGGGACCCCATCATCCTAATATGCCCAGGGCCTCCAATAGGTTAAAGACGGCCCTGAAAAGCATATCTATGCATAAAACAGAGCATTAGTGCTGCTTATGCAAATTGCATTGAAAGTAATTGCAAAAAATTGCTGACCATTCTGGATGCTATAGAACGTCTAGGTCAACGTGGAATCCCTTTAAAAAGAAATTGGGATTTTGAAACAACGACTGAAGTGAAAATAGCAGCTTTCGATATTTTTGCAGTGGAAGGGGCACTTTGATGACTCTACAAAACAGCATCTCAAAAATACATCTAAAAATGCATTTTACCCTTCACCACAAATTCAAAATGAACTGATGAAGTGCTGTTGCAATGAAATTCGATAATATTTGATCATGCAGATCCAGAAAGCCAGATATTTTTCAATAATGGCTGATGAAACTCGTGACGTAGCTAGAACAGTAGCGTAGCAAAGGGGGCAGGCTTTAGGGGCGCCTAAAAGCAAAAAGAAAGACAACAATTTCACAAAAGTTTAGTCATTTTTGAACATGTAAAACAAGTAAAATTAAGAAATTGTATTTTTGCACTATTTCACACTAGTGATTTCCAAAATTTTCTTGGGGAGGGGCTCAACAAGCCCCGATTATAGCTCGGGCGCCTTCGGTTCTCTCGGCTTTAGTCGTCCAATTGGGATAACAGTGGAAGATGGGGCGCATTTTTTATACCTTCTCCCCGGGCGCCTGATACCCTCGCTACGCTACTGAGCTGGAATTGAGCAGATGTCATTGTATGTTCTATACATTTCTCATGACGGTAGTTATTCGGAAAAATTTGAGATTTGTGAAGATTTTCTGGGATTTATTTAAATGGTCCTGGCTAATGAAAAAGTCCATTCTTGAAAATCTACATTCACATCCAACAACAGGAATATAATGAAGATATAAAGATATAATATAATGAAAACCGTACTGCATTGAAATATCTGACATAAACAGTTTTTATAGCGCATGACTTTGAGCCTCGACAATTATTATTCAAAATAACCTTTTAAAACAAATCACAGCATGTGGCGTTATCAGGTTATTAAATGGATTTATTTTTACATATAAAACTTATATTTTGGTGCTTGTCAATAACGTTTGTACGAAGAAGGGATTTTTGATCAGTTAGCCGTCCGCTAAGGATAAAACTCACTATTGAGTGTTTTTGAATAACATTAGCGAAAAAAAACAACAAAGTTCTGTTTACCTGTGCGCCATTTTTTTTAAATTTTAGTTTATATTTTTGCGTTTATTGTAGCAAACGATTTTTTATTAACTTTCAACATGTAAGTGTTGATTAGTTATTGATATTGATTCTATTGACAAGGCGCGCGCCATGTCAATAAACGGCGGAATTATTATTGGCACTGCGGAGAGTTAGGCTACTAGGTTAGGCCGGTTAGGGTCAAGTTATGGTTAGGGTTAATATTTTAATAATATTAATTATACGCTATGCCATGTCACTAGCAACTTCGCCGCCTATTCCATGACCTATTGGTATTTTTTCACATAAGCATTAGCAGAGTGACATTGTCGCGAGACAACCGGAAAACTAGTAATTAACACGCTTCAAAAATAATAAGAAGGTAAAAACAAATAAGTCGTGGTCCCTAACGTAAACCCCCAACATTTAAGCTCCACCTACCATAGATTTATATCTATAAAAAGTCAATTTGAAGTAAAATCTATTGAGAATAAGAATGATGGCTTATAAAAGCTTAATACTCTCTTATCGTTTTTTTTTTATATTTTTGCAATAATGTCAAAAACAACTAAAAACATTGTTGTCTGGGCGATGGAGCATGGTCTGGTGGCAAGACAAAACAATTGTCACGGTTGCCAGGGGCCGCTGAAGAGAGTTTAGCAAAACGACGTAAGTGACGGGTGATGTTGGCGGTGTCAGAGTGTCGTGACAGCAAGTCGCTGAGGCACAGAAGTTTTTTTTTAGTAAAGCCACATTCTGTTAAAGAACCTTATAATGGTAAAAGCAATTTATTTTTAACTAGCGCGGTTATCCTCAGTTGCCCAGGATTTTAGAGGTTTTTCTATCGTTCTCCTTTCACTACTGTTTCCTTCCCTGCTTGCCCTCCCACTCGCTCCCATTTCCATCTTTGCTCGCTTTCCTGCTCCTTCTTGCTCTTCTCCTTTTCCCGCTCACTCTCCCATTTTCGTTCTTTCGCTCTCCCAATCCCGCTCGCTCTTTCGCTCTTAGTAAGTTTTTTGCTCATAAAAAGAAAATTAAGTTGATTTTCAACAAATTAGATACAAACCTTCTCCCTAATGAGTAATTAAAATAATTTATTCAAGTTTTAATGTGTACGTTTTACTCATTACGCAAAAGAGAATAGATTCTCATAACAAACTGTTTCAAGCTCCTGCTGGTCTTATAAGTAGAAAATTCTCTTTAAAAACACTTTTTTAATTAATTAATTTAAAGGTTTTTTCTTTTGAATTATCTTTACTATCATTTCCATATGATATTTTGTTATTTTATAAGAACTAGCATTCAAGTCGTGGCTTCGCTCGCTTGAAAAAGAGAATACGCATCCACAGTAGCGTACTGCACGGAGCGATTTTGTACGGCCCGACCTGGTCCGTCAACAACTTGGCCCGGCCCTCTTCATAAGCCAAAATTTCAGGCCCAGTACGGCCCATCTAATTTGGGCCTGGCCCGTTTTTACAGGCCTAAAAGTTCTATATACTTGGCGAAAAATCTCGGCCCGTCCCACCTTGACTTCAGGTTTGGCCCATCCGGTCTGAAGACCCTAAAATCACGGCCTGGCCTGGTTTGTGCAGCACTCTAATCCATAGTGCCCTACACGGATTTTTTTAGACCCGGCCCGGCTTATTTCATAGACAGAAAATTTCAGGCCTGGCTTGTTATTTAGGCTCGAACTGTCCCGTTTCATAAGAGAAAAAGTCGAGGCCTGGACTCAACTAATTTTAACGGTACAAAACGTCAAAGCTTGTAGACTAATTTTTCGAAAAAATAATGAAACACGTATCTTATAATTTAAAAAAACCTTAATATTGAATTTTAATGTTTTTACATTTTCAGTTATTGAGTTTTCAAGCAGATATAATCCTTTTCTATGCCTTACATTTGTAGTCCTGGAAGCCAGAACATAAAAAAAATGGAAAACATTTGTAACTTTATCTTTTAAGTAGTATCTAGTAACTAATTTGTATATATATATAGATTAATTTATTCTCTTAAACTTTAAGTGTAAGATAACTTGTCATTAATCACATAACATCTCAGACGTTGCTTAAGACAAAAATAAGAATATAAAAAATAGCTTTTTAAAAACGCTCTTTCAATCTAATAGAATTGTGGGTCATTCAATTTTCATAAACTTTTTCAATTATATAATTAATTAAAAATCTAAAAATTATAGATTTCAGACAAGATTGAAAACTGAATAACCAAGGGTTGTTAGTGCACAATAAAAATAGTTTATGATGCAAAAAGTGACATTTAAGCCAGGTTTAATTCTAATATTAACTCAATCTATCTCAAAACTTTCACTTTCTGTCAGATAAACTTATCTGTTGGAATAAATAAAATTAGTTAGGTGAGCAGTAGTGAAAATGTCATATCTAGAAATAAGTACTCTGTGTTATTGCTGTAAAGAATATTAAATTATTACTGCCATTGTAAAAAAAAATAATCTGGACGTTTTTATTGTTTGTGGTTAAAAATTGGTAAGAAGATACCACCTTATCAGGCTAAAGACAAATAAAGCTAATTAGAAAGTTGTTACATGTCCTAATTTTATATTTTATTTATTTATTGCAACAAATCAAATAAAACTCAAAATTTTGTAAATTGCTTTTTTTTTAAATTTTAAAGGCCGAGTGGTCGAAAGTGGGATGACCCTACACCAAGGAGACGGGCCGAGCGTCTAGATGCTGCAAAAGAGGCAGCAGCCCTGGTGAACAGGAGGCTAGTTGAAGAAGGTGTATTAGCCCCTGCTAATGAAAGGACAGAGATGGTGTTGCCATTGGTGGCTGCTCCACCAAGAAATGGAAATAATGAAGAGGTTGTTGACCCATGAAGGGAATTTTTCATTTAAAAACTTATTTAGTTTAAATGGCCAGAAATTGGCTTATCTTAAATATTAACAGTTATAATCAAGTAGTTTTGCTTTTTTAGACTAACTAGATTTTTGCAAAGCTTGCAGTATGTTGGTTAGCAGATGCAATTAAGCAAAATTTTATTTCAGACATTGACATCAAGAATTGTAGCTTTTCTCTCTTTACGTTCTTTTTTGTTTCCAAACTGTTTTTGTAAACTTTGACTTTGTCTTGTTCCTCAAAATGTGGTGCTGCTGACCAACAAGTTAAGATGTTGACTAATTGTTCATTGTTTTGCTCCAGTTTATTGCATTGCCTCTATTCTGAATTCGGATGGTCTTGCTTATTTTCCAGTCATCAACAAGAAAGATCTCAAATGTGTTACTCAGTGTAAAACTCCTGATGTACATTCAATTCAATTCAGTTTGACAATATTTAGTGTGGCATGAGTCAGCAGACTTCTAGGCCACAAACAGGTGCGTCTTGAGAGCCATTCTGAACTGTTCGGTTGTAGATGCCATTGTGACCTTCGGTGGAAGACGATTCCAGATTGTTGGGCCTGCAACTGCGAAACGTCTGTCCCCAGCAGTCTTTAAATGAGCTGCAGGGATGAGTAGTGAAGACGAGGATGACAACCTGAGTCTTCCTCGAGGCAGAACGTCGCACACACGTGCGACGTTCGAGCGCAATACTGGAGGAGCCGACTTGTGGAGGCGTGTAAAGACTAGAAGTGCGAGCTTGAAATTTATCCTGCAGTCGACCTTCAGCCAATGCAACTCTTGGAGGATGGGGGAGATATGGTCATGTATTCTGGCTCGCATCACCAGTCTAGCAGTTGCATTGACAACCGACTGTAGACGGCAAGTCTGGAACTTCGGAAGTCCTGCTAGGACAGAATTGCAGTAATTGAGTTTTGAGAGAACTAAAGATGTCACAAGTGTGATGAGAGGTTTTAATGGAAGAGATGATTGCCTGTTATGAGTGTGGGTGGGACTTTTTTGCTGCTTTGCAGATACCAAATATATTTTTATCCATTGTATTAATAAAAAAAAACCGTGACTGTCTCATTCACCATTGTTTAAGTGGCTGTCTTTTCTAGTTTGACATTAAAGTCACCTGCAAGAATTATGATGGTGTGTGGATGAATCAAGGTGATAAGCTCTCTTATGGACTTCAAAAGTTGTGACATCACACTAGATACTGGATACAAACAAATTGCAAAATATGTAGTTGAACATCTGATTATGTTATACTATTTGTTTAAACATATTAAAAATCACAAATTAATTAAAAAATGATGATATGATGTTTTTCGGCTTATCGTAATCATCAAGAGATAGCTCCAAGTTTTCCTGCTCCCTGGCATAGGGTAAAGTCGGGTATTATAGCCACCCTGGAAAGCAGAAAAATTTGCAAATATCTCATTAACTTAATTAATTTTTTATGTTTAATATGTTTAAACAAATAATATAACATAATCAGACGTCCGGCTAACGATCTCGCTATTTATTTTTATCCAGTGTGTAGTCACACTATTGGGGTTTTTAGCACGAAAGTCATGAAAAGAATGGATGCTGCCATCTTTTTGCTGTATATGTGCTTTGAGTGTAACTTTCCAATCACAATTTAGTAGGTAGAGATAACTTTGAGTTACAGACTCATTACAAATGTGTACATTTGATTTATTATTCTCTTAGGCAAGCCCTAAAGTGCAAACTGTTCCAAGTGAGGAGGCATTCTCCTGTGAAATTGAAATTAACAGCATCAGTCCAGTGCCCAGGAATCTTTTAACTGCAACCGTCACACAAGATGATGTAAGTCAGTGGTGACAGTGCATTTTAGAATTTTTATATTTTTGTTCTGATTTAATTTTTGCTATTTTATTTACTTTTTCTTATGATTCATACATGGTGAGACATTTTGGAAAACTATCATTTTAAGATTGCCAGGTCATGTAATGCAAAGGTAGAAACCAAAGGGAGGTACATAGGACCAGATGAAGAGGAGGCAGCCAAACTTGCAGGGTTATTTGGACTTTATTAAATTCAAGTTAATTTCCTATTGTTTACAGATAATAATATAATCATAAAATGAATATTTAGCTTGGATAATTGTTTAAGCAAAATTAAAAACTTGAGGCCGAAGCCCGATTAATTGTTATCACTTCTATGTCAGGAGGTTTATTGGATTATTCATATTTCATCGCTCCTAATTGCAGGGAACGGCCATTGTACTTAGCAATTCAAGGACCAACTCAGTACAGTGTAAATGGTTAGTGGTTATTTGGTTGTTAAATTTGGTGGTTTGCTTGATTTGTTCAGTTTTTGAAAGAACGGCCTTTTGTTATTTTTTTATTTTATGATCTTTAATCTATAAAAGAGATTTCTTAAGCTCAATGGACTCGTGGTGGTTCTTAAATAAATCTTGTTTAATTTTAACTTAAAAAAATTTCTTTGGGTTGGTTAAATGAATACCAGTTTTTCAGCTAGGGGTAATGAGGTTTGGCACATTTTTATCTCCACCAAATGTATGTTGGTAGCAGGTACTTGTGTGATCTCTTTAAGTGCAGAAAAGTTCCTGGCACCTCTGAGGTGTATTCCACAATGTGGGGTTGTAATCTCATACCCTTAAGTTTTATCAAAACTTTCAGCGACTGATGTATTTTAACAATGCTGTTTTATTTATTTCTTTCACATTAATTCATTGTAAGCAGACTAGAGATACCTCGTAGAGTCCGACCGAAATTCGGTTTCGTTGTCGAGGCCGAAAATGACCAAAAATGGACTTTCGGTAAATTTTCGGTTTCGGGCGTAAAAATAAGTCAGATGTTCGGTTTTCGGCCGAAAATCTTCCATATTTTTCGGCCGAAAACCGAAAAATTATTGTTACCCATTTCAAGCACAGTGAGCACTGTGAGCAGGCCTGTCGCCATCTGTCTGAATGTCAAAATACCTGCCAAGTTCCTGTGCACAAACTGAAACGGGACGTGGAGACAAGGTGGAACAGTACATTTCTGATGTTTGAGCGAGTGGCTAAACAGTGCAAGGTGTTGAATTTATGCAGCGTCGAGAATGGTGGAATTGATGTAAATTCGAAGTCGCGGCGAGCTGGGATGAGATGGTGAAGGCAACTTGATGGCTCAAGAAGAGATCGGAAGAAATTTTTTTGAAAGCATCTCACGCCTGTCATGTAGTATAGGGATGTTCGCTAATCTCATGGCCTCTTCATATTTCATATTTATTCGCAATGATCGACTCTGTTGTGATTCTATGGAAGATGACAGTTTTTTTGTAAGCACACTATGCCATACTGGGCGCGCGTATTTCAGTACGGGACGAATGACTGCCAGGTAGAAGCTTTTAGAGATACCAGTTTTGATATCAAAATGTTGTGATCGATGTGGTCAAAGGCCTTGGCGTAATCAACAAAAATTGCACGAACAGACGACCCAGCATCGAGAGTCGCATTCCATTTATGGACAATATCGATGAGTGTGTGTGTTGTTGATCGTCCTTTGAATGCTCCAAATTGTTGTGCATCGAGTTTGTCGTGCAGACATGAAAGAAGCTGCTATCCAACAAACCATTCCAGATGTTTCGAAAGGGTTGGGGTCAAAGAGATCGGACGCAGATCATCCTCGATTCTTTTTGGTGGATTTGATTTAGGAATAGGAACCACATTAGATTGTTTCCAGCCATTGGGGACCATTTTCTCGGCAATGGAAGAGTTAAAGATGGCTGTGACTGGCTCTTTGATAAATGGTGCCAAATCATGAAGAATCCAATTAGGAATTCCGTCAGGTCCAGGAGATTTGAATACGCTTGTTGACTTCAGCCTTCTTTCCACCGCGTCACGATCGCAGAAGATCGGTGCGATGTCGTGTTCCTCACCTTCTTGAGCCAGCAGTGAGAAAATATCTGTCTGCTCCTTCGACCAGCGTTGTCAGTGAACAGATGTTCAGTGCTGCAGGTCAAATTTATGCTGATCGCCGTAGCAATTTGCTAGGAGAGAACGTAGACAAACTGTTATTTCTAGCATATAATATTCGTTTATTCAACTTTGACTACTGATTTTCTGTTAAATAAACTGTTAGATTTGAATTGATTGACACTGTTTAGTCTACTAATGATACTTCTGGACAACGAATTTAAATTAATGGCTCCGAATTTTCGTTTTCTTTTTCGGCCTAAAATGACTTTTGATTTTCGGCCCCACTTTCGTTTTCAGCCGAAAATGAAAAATTATTTACGGTCGGACTCTAATACCTCGTCGAAAAATGACAGATTTTTTTAGGTTTTTATCAAACTTTCAGATATTAAATAAAGAAATGTATCTTTTTCCACAATTGTTATAGGAAGTTCGGTCAAATCAGGATTTCAATTGATGTAAATAATTAAATGTAGTAATTAGGCAATTTGCTTGCTCTACCTGATCAGCAATATAAAAAATTAGTTTCTGGTCTGTGTTATTTAATCATGTAGGCCATATATTTATAAAAAAATCAAATCACATCCACGATGTCTCCTTTAATGGAAACTCAGTCCTGGTTGGGTCACCCAAACACCAAATCAATCATCTACATTCAATCAGTAGTACTGCGGTATGTGTGGCTAACGGGGTGCAAGTAAAACCAATCATATCAGTCCAGTTCTCGCCGACCTACACTGGCTGCCAGTGGACAAAAGAATTAAATTCAAGTTGGCTCTACTTGTCTACAAATCACTGAATAAACTAGCTCCTAAGTATCTGTCTTGCGCAATAAACAAGGTGTCTGCCTTCCCGGCTAGGAGGTGACTAAGATGCTTGTCTTCGGCATCACTTTACCAAAGACTAGAATAAAGACGGCTGGCGGACCGCATGTGTGCCGTTGCTGGTCCCAGACTCTTGGAATGAGCTTCGGGCCACCACACCGGCTCAATGACTTTCGAAGATTTCCAGAAAGTTTAAAAATGCATCACTTTGTGGTCTAGAAGTCTAGAAATTTACATTATGCCACGTAAAAAATTATCAAATTATTATTAAATTATTAGCTACCCAGTTATCAATAGGTAAGCTTCCACACACATGTTTATTTTCACAATATGTGCATTTGTGGATACAATGTTTCTTATAATTGCGTAAGGATAGGCTTTGTAAGTGAACATTGACTTTGTTAATCCAGTGATCATCGAAGTGAGCTAGGATGGGAAGCAAAACTAATTGATGTTGTATTCAGTCTGCAGTATTTGCTTTTATGATTAATACATTAATTATTTTTATTTTTACAAACTTTTATTTAGGTTACAATCTCTGTTTGTGTGTGTGGCTTTCTCTGTACGCAAATTTTGCCAGTAAAATTACATAATAAAAAATATATTTAAAAAAAAACATTTTTCTTGCACCCTAAAAAGTATAAAATAATATTCCTATAATTCATATACAACGAAAAACGTTGCAGACGCATTATTTTTTATAACCATTTGTTTTATTAAAGTTGTTGATGTTGTAGTCGTAGCCTATAATGTGCCCGCAACGTTTTTCGTTGTATATGAATTATAGGAATATTATTTTATACTTTTTAGGGTGCAAGAAAAACTTTTTTTTAAATATATTTTTTATTATGTAAAAATTATTTTCTACTTTTTCGTTTTTGATGGGTGAAATTTAAGAATTTGAGCTTTTAGAATAAATGTATTCAAATGACTGGTTAATCACAGGGAGTGCCACGTGAAGGCAACGTGCAAATCAAAGCATCACTCACCTCACAAAAGCGAAATAGGAGGCAGCAGTCTGTATCTTTAATCAAACCACACACGCACTGCCTCTTATTTCGCACATGTGTGTGTGTGTGGTTTGATGTAAGCTCTGTCGCATCTTCACATACAACGACTGTAATGGACTTTGTCGATAAGGGAGCGCCTAATCAAATGATTCTTTGATTTGATTCTTTGACTCATTCATTCAAGTTCATTCATATTCATGATTATTCGCTCATGCAGGCTCATCGAGTTGTTTCCTCTTCCTTCCAAAACTTTTTTATTAGTTGGAGTACCATTCTCAGAATTGGTATTTATATTCTATCAACATTAATCTATAACATATCCAAAAATCATAACTGTAAGTACATGCCCATGGTGTGTTTTTCCAAAAATCATAACTGTAAGTACATGCCCAGAGACATCGGACAAACAAACAACTTTGTCACCAAATAAAAACGTTGTAATTTAACCAGTTTTTTGACTAGCTGGAAGCTGAAACTTTCAGCATAGCTTTATATTGGATGACAATACATGATTCAATAAAAAAAAAATTAATTTGAACATCTTTCATATTTCTAAATCAAGTGTATTTGAAATTAAAGTTTGTGTTAAAAAACTTGTTTTTTCCTTTACTTGTTATTTAGTTAAAATGTGTTATTTAGTTACAAAGCTTATGTTAACTTACTAAGAGCTGTAATGATATGCGATTTAACTCTCTTGACCCATAATGCTGGTGTTTGCAAATGTGGTGTGTTTTTCTAAAAGATTCATAAAATATGTTTTTATTTAATTAGTGATCATTTTATGTTTATAATATTATGTATATTACATGTGCAATAAATGTTTAAAAGTTACTTACTGTTTTTTAATTATAAAATTCCTCAAACCTACAGCGGCTCTCCAAAGAATATCAGGAATATTGAAAACAACGTCCAACGTCTCACTCAGCTCTCTTATCGTAGAACCATCCAGTTCCTCGAAGCTCAAGTCTCTTAGGACCAGTGTTGCATTGGCTGGAGTGACTCCTACGGTCAGTTGCCAGTTCTTCACTACGATTTTCTTTAGATCTGTAGTTTTTTTACGCTTCAATTTAAATGCACACTATTTTAATATTTTGCACACTATAAAATGCAAACTATAATTAATAAATGCAAACTATAACTAATAAATGCAAACTATAATTAATAAATGCAAACTATAATTAATAAATGCAAACTATAATTAATAAATGCACACTATAACTAATAAATGCAAACTATAATTAATAAATGCAAACTATAAATAATAAATGCAAACTATAATTAATAAATGCAAACTTTAATTAATAAATGCAAACTATAATTAATAAATGCAAACTGTAATTAATATTAACTAACTATAATTAATATTTGCTAACTATAATTAATATTTGCTAACTATAATTGATCATTCTTTTATATGTACTGTTGGACTGATTGAATGGATTGAAAAATGGTCCCAAAATTATGAATCGAGAATTATGGAATTCAAAGCTTTTCCAGAAATTGACTTGGAACTGTGGACTAGCTCTCACCAGTGGGCAAAGATGAAAAAAACCATAAAGCCAAAATCAACTGAGAGTGGAGTTGTGTACAACATTGCTGCAAAAGAATTAACAGAAAGCTCTAATGAAATTAACAACTGGGAGACTTATGATGAGTTTAAAATCAATGCTTTTTGTTCTTGGACCACAATTTTACCAAAAGATCAAAATGACTGGCTGAACGGAGAATGCAACTGCCTGCATTCTTCAAAAAATGCTTTGCAAATACATTGTTGGTTTAGCTATTCGACTGAAGCTGGCAGTCCCACCACCTGCAGCAAAAAACATCCCAATTGGAATCAAAAGAAAAAGAGGTCGCCCAGCCAAAGCAACAAAAGCTCTATTGGTGCAATAGATTTTAAGGTTTTTTAAGCATTTCAATCTCATACAACAACATACCATGAAATCATTTGCTACAATCTTTAATTTCTTTAAAAAATAAATTTTCTATTTGAAATGCATACCATAAAACATGTTTCCCAATTACATTGCTTTCAAAAAGTTATTTTATAATGAGCAAAATACAGTATGCAAAATTAGAGTTATAGTGTGTAAAAAAAATTTTATAGTGTGCAAAATATAGTGTGGAAAAACTGAAATTATAGTGTGCAATAACTTTTTTTATAGTGTGCAAAAATTATTTTTATAGTGTGCAAAAATTATTTTTATAGTGTGCAAAAATTAATTTTGTAGTGTGCAAAATATAGTGTGCAAAAATTATTTTTATAGTGTGCAAAAATTAAATTTTTAGTGTGCAAAATATAGTGTGCAAAATTTATTTTTATAGTGTGCAAAAATTAATTTTGTAGTGTGCAAAAATTATTTTTATAGTGTGCATCTAATATTTTTATAGTGTGCAAAATTGAATTATTTAGTTTGCATTTAATTGTGAGCCGTTTTTTTTTGGGATAACTTTTTGAATGAGTGTAGAAAAGTGCTATAACTATTATATATTATTGTTTTGAGTTTTATATATAAGTTGTTAATAAAAAACAATTTATATGATTCTTATGAATATAAGAAGTTATCTGCATGATGTTACCTAATAATTTATTTTGAACAAGTCTTTTATGCTTAATGAGTATGAATTTTTTAAATTATTAATTATCTAATAAATATAACTTTATTGAAGGTAAGTAATTTTTTTATTTCATTTACAAATAAAAAAGCTTTTTAATAATCTGACACGATTTTTTAATTTTTTTCACAATAATCACAGCTTGCTTTTGTTCAAGATAAATTGTTTGTTGGTTTAGAACATGCTCCTCCATCATTCGATGTCAAATCCAACATTCTCGGGCCTGACGTTAGTCACGTTGTCTTGTTTGAGATTTTCTATTTTATGATTATTATTTATCTGTTTAGGTGTTATTAGTGTTTATACGTAAAACGAAAGTTGTAGTGATCTTTGAGGTGGCAAAAATCCATTATTTGGACTATATTGCCACAAGTGAATCTATGTCACTGTTATTTATCAATCTGCTGTAAATTTAGTTATTAAAGCAAATATGTGTTCTTTTTCATTTGTAGAAAATATCTATCAGATGCTAGTCATTAATTTGAGTGTTTTATATTAAGAACTAACTGTTGTACTAATCAAGACTGGTTTAGTCTTGATTAGTCTCCATAATTATTTTAATGAGAATTACTCTCTGTAATAATGGGTGCAGTAGTTATTTTTCTCATTTTCTGTAGTGTGACTTGCAGCATACTTGGATGGCAGCGTGTGCACAAACTTGATTACAATTGAATGATTACAAAATTACTGACTTGCAGTACAAATGGATGGCAGCAGATGCTCAAATTTGCTGTACAATTTAATAGCAACAAATGTACTTTTTTACAGTACTTATTTAGATGACAATAGATGTAGTAATTTATATTTTTTATGTAACTTCAAGCTTTGTCACACAAGTTATAAATAAATTTATAATGGCACAACTTTCAACAAGAAATGAGTGCTGTATTTTTTTTTTGTTTCTGATTTTAGGCTAGCCTAATAAGCTCATCTATGGCAAATGAAAACCTCAAGCATATTACAAAAAGATTTTCACATTGAGAATTTAATTTAAACTTTGTTGCACTACTCATAAGACTACCAAATTTGAATCTGAATCTGCAGTCAACATTGATCTTATCATACTCCCTTTGACAAATGCCTGACTATTTTTTTCCAGGACTCATTCCTACAGCACATCCAGGCGAAGACAGGGGCACGGGTCATGCTTCGAGGAAGAGGATCAGGGTACATTGAGCCGATGTCAGGGAGGGAAGCTTTCGAACCCATGCATATTTATATACAGTTCGTTTCTTTTTTTTAATCCTTTTTAATCCATGCATATTTATATACAGTTTGTTTCTTTTTAATCCTTTTTAATCCATGTATATTTATATACAGTTCGTTTTTTTTAATCCTTTTCAATCCATGCATATTTATATACAGTATGAATTTTTTGTTAATTTTTAAGTACTTTATTTATATCAAGTGTATTCATTTCATCAATTTCACGTTTTATTCAATCAATCAATTCGTATTTATATAGCGCTATTTCCGCGGTGTTCAATAGCGATTTATTATCTCGCAGGCTTGATGTGTTTCGATAAGGGAGCACCTAATCAAATGATTCTTTGATTTGATTTGATTTCAAATTATTGATGTGAATAATAATGATGTGTTTCACACTATTGATGTTAATAATAACAATAATGCTGGGAGATTTCTTATCTTCAGTTTTTATGGCTAGAGGATGATCTGATTTGAAAGTTTAAATGATTCAGTTTTGTTGATATGAATGTTTATTTTTTGTTTGCACTTTGTTATACTAGGCATGGAAATTATGTGGGTCTTCAAGAAGCAAAGAATCTAGTACAGAATTTGCTTGAAACGGTTAGCTTTATTAATTTCTGTTTTGTTTATAAATGATTATTTATTCAATGTTTGTTTTATGTTTTCTTTATTTTTTAATTAATATATGTTTTTTAGGTTAAAAAAAAGTACACCGAAATTCAAGAGAATCTGGCCTCTCTTCCACCTGCTGTTAATCCAGGTACAGCTTCCATGCTTGCCGGTCTCCATCAACCAGGTTTAAATTAAATTAATAATTAATCAATGTATATGTCAGTTTTTTAATAGGTTTCAGTTATACCAATATATTTATTTATATATATATATATATATATATATATATATATATATATATATATATATATATATATATATATATATATATATATATATATATATATTTGTTATTGGTTTGAGCAGATTTATTGAATATAGTTATTTATTATCATATTTTGTTATAGCCTGTGTAATATAACATGATGGGTGGGAAATGAGACCAGGGCCAAAATTTCAGAACGTTATATTTAACGGGTACGTTATTGTGGGATTATAATGTATATGAAATTGACTGCAACTCCGACAGGTTTTTCCTCATTCAACTCAAATTTGAACTGGATGCCCGTACCTCCAGTAGACATGCATAGTGGTGAGCACATTTGAATTGTTTCTATGAAAAAAATGTTTAATAATTAGTATTTGGGAATATAAATACAACATGACAGTTTTGTAAAAGTATTCTGTTGTGATATCAATTTATTTAATTCTTGTGAATGTTCTGTTTTTACTTCATGTTAACTCGTGCAGGTTTTTCATCAGTCAGTCCGATATCAGGCCGTCTTCTTCCTCCACCTCCAGTTGGAGTGCAGCCTGGTAAGCAAACTAAATATAGAATCTCTTTTTGCTGATTATTTGTTTCAAATGTTGCAAGGATGAGTATATTTCTTGGCGAACAGAATTATTTAAGTGACTTAATATGCTGATGAAATAAATAAGCTTATTTTTTCTCTTTTTCTAAAGATGCAACTCAATTTCATCCACCGCAATTGCGAATGCCATCCGGCCAGTTTGTACATCCGTCACTCAACTTGTCGTGTTATCCGACGTCACCAAACGTCAATGCTATGACTCATCAGCAGCCAACTCTTCGCAACAATTTGGGACAGCTGCCTCCATTCAATGGGGTTCCTCTGCCCAGCAATCTTACATTATTTCTACCACCACCTCCTCCCCCATCTACTGTGCCTGCGATGTCTGCTAGCCAGGTATTGTTGATGGTTTTATGTCGAGAATTTCACAAATGCAATCCTCAAATCTGGTCACGAAGGGCTAATCTTAAATCTCTTGTTGTTTGACATCCCGTCCATCTCGATGGGTCAGATTTCATCAGTTTCAGCAGCTCAGAATTATTACGAGAACTACCTCCCCGCTTCTTATCTAGAGATCGGCACTGAGAGAGCAGACAGGGAGGGGTTGACGCATCACTCAGGTAAGAGCAGCCAACCTTCACGGCAGGACCCATCCGCGACAAACGACAGCAACCGTCCCCCAACAACCCATAGAAGAAGATTTCAAGAGAAACCTGAGGAAGAAGATTCAGACAAACTTTTGAAAAATCAGGTTTGTTAATCGATTGGTTGTATCAGACCTTTTTAGGGTCAAATTGAACATTTTCGGACCACTCTTGAGTACTGCAATCTCGAAAAGGCAGTTTTTATAATTTAAAACATAATCAATATAAATCAGTAACTCGAACAAAATTTACTTTACTAAATGTTTCAATCAATAACTGCTTGACACAAAAGATATTATTTTTAAAAAAAACAAGAGTTTTTACTTACTCTGTGTCTATGATATATAATTATTCTTCAGTTTGCACATATTTTAAATCTAATGTGGTTGCTTTGACCGAATGCTTTCAATTACTTTATCAATGTTGGATTCCAATTCAGTTGTCACTGTCTTCAAAATATAAGTGAGGTTGATATCAGTCAAATTTTATCTCAGCTTATTCTTATTGAGGATCATTTTTATAACCCTAATATGAAATGTGTATGGTTCTAGTTCCTGGTGACTTATTGGTGTTACTTATTTACATCATCACCTTGATGACAAATATCATTTAAATATAAATTCTGTGTTTTTTAAATTTTTTGTACAATTGACCTTGAGGTCAGGACGATTCTAACTTTTGAATAGGCTAGAAATTTAAATAATTGCAACGAAACAGAACACATCTTCTTACCAGTGATTTTTATTACACATAGGTTGGGAATGCACTCTTTTTATGCTCGTGCTTTGTGTGACATATTACTTAAGTGTGACATAAGTATAGTTATGGGTTTGAAGATAAATCAATAAAAATCAATAAAATAAGATAAAAAAAATAAAATATCAAGATAAATGGTCATGAAATGGGTTTCTAAACTTTTTACACTAATAAATAAGCACTGCATTAATTAAAGAGTTTTGTTTTTTTATCAACTTTTCAGTCAGCAACTCCACCAGCTACGGAGAACTCACCTCCACCATCATCATCAAAAAATAAAGATCATAACCAGCAATCATCTCAGTCAGAATCTCTGGCATTACCATTGTCAGTAGAGTTTGTTTTATTAGAGAATAGTTATTAAATTGAAAATGTTCATGTTTCATTATTCAGTCTAGTTTATGTAATCATTAGAACAGCCAGTTTTGAGATATTTACGTAATAGTAATGCATTTCAGATCTTCTAATGGCAATGAAAGTAACAATGGTGATGATAATGATTCCGACCGACGCATTATGCCTCCTCCGCCTGTATTGATTCTGAAAAGAAAAGTACAAAGTAGGTCGAACTTTTTTTATTCAGTACCACAAATATTAACCTGTTTAATTAGCCTAGTTGACTCTATATATATGTATAGTTTAAAGCAGCACAATTGAAATAAATGTAATGAATACCACATATGGATAATTCTCGATTTTTCTTATAAATATCAATAAATCAACATAGCAATATAATTGGTAACAAGTTTATATCAGAAATATCATAAATAAGTTTATATCTAGGAAACCAGAAGACAATATTTACATTTTGTCATCTGGTTCAAGTTAGCGGAAGCTTTATTTTTGCCATCCAAACTATTTGATTAAAAGTAATTCAGTAAAGTATGTCAGTCTCGAAGTATTACATTTCCAGATTTGATATCTGACCAGATTTATTTGATTGCTGTATTAATAATATTTCTAGTATTTTTTAATTTCATTTAATGAGAATATATTTTAATTTCATATTTAGTCATTATTTATGTAATTGTTCAGTCTCTGATCCACCATTAGTGGAAGAGAACAAATTATCCACGACTGACTCGCAGTTTAAAGTGCCAGACAACAAGAAGAGCTTAGGAGCATTGGGAAGTGTTATGGGTTAGAGTAGTATTTTATGGTCACTGTGTTTCTAAACATAAGCATTCTAATAAAAATTTTATTTTATGTGTATTTTTAAAAGAAGTGGAACTCCTTGTGAAGAGGGTGCACAGTAAGCCTTGTCTTATTATTGATTTAATTTATTATTTTTTTGCAGCATCGTACAGCTCTGGTTATGACGATAGCTCTGATGATGAAGATGAAACAACTGATAGAGATGAGCGACGAGTTCAGATTGAATTGAAACGTCAGAGGTTTTCATAGCCGTTGTTGTGCCTCGTGGTGTTCTTGTGTGGTGTAAACTGTCGTCTGGTGTCAGAATAGGGAGGTTTTATTTCTGTATGTGTGTTTTGATATATGAATGTGTGTTTTTTTCATTCATATATATATATATATATATATATATATATATATATATATATATATATATATATATATATATATATATATATATATATATATATATATATATATATATATATATATATATATATATATATATATGTATGTATGTGTGTGTTTGTGTGTGTGTATGTGTGTACTATAGTTATTTATATATTGGTTAGTAGGGGTTGTAGCTGGCAGATGATTTTACCTGTTCTTTCAAAAAGAAGTGTTTTTATTACTTTGATCGATTAGCTTGTGTTTGTCTTTAAAACTTTATTTGTGCATGCATGCATGAACTTGTGTATTATAATTCAGAGAAACTTTGTTGGCTTATTGTACACTTCTGGCTTTTTAAGAGTTTTGTGGTGTGATTAGCCTTTTTGGTGATTTCACAAGCCAATATTTTTTTCCACTATTTATTTCTTCCAAGCTAAAGATCATGGCAAAAAATTACCAAATATGCAGAATAAAGTTAGATAAGAACAATAAAGTATTTAGTATCTTTGCAGATAAATATTTGTAGGCTTAATAAATTTTGTTAGGCCATCTGAAAATCTGATTGCTTATTTGCATTAAAAATGTCAGTTGATCTCACAATGCGTTCAGCGTCTACAAAGTTATTTGGTCCTTAGAAGACAGCTAGTTTTTGGCAACATTTTTGACAGTGGTGACTTTAGGTCACTTTAGGAGATGTACATGGCCACATATGTATGTCTCTACAACAGTCGTTGGAGTAGAGCACTCACCTGTTCGCCGTCCGTATGAGTGGAATTGTTGGCACCTTAAAAAACTGCCTTTAGTAGGGAAGGTTATATTTTGGCGTGTTGTGGTAGCGGTAATAATGCTTGACTTTTATGCTGGTTGGCTGGGTTCAACTTCCGTAGCGAGAAACATCGCATAGCTTACTGCAAGGATCTTACTTGCATTGCTCGGGTTTATGACACAACGAACAGGAGGTTCTGAGTGGTTTTAGGTTCAATTCAATCTGACAATATTTAGTTTAGGTTGTGGAATTTTTTTAAGTAGCTTAAAAGCTGAATAGTGGGGCGGCTAACTGCAGCATCGTGCAAACGCTATTGACAAGCAAAAAAATTACATATTTATAAAAACAAGAAACGAAAACTGTCAAGAAAATAAGACCTCAACTATTGCTAGAGTTGACTGGAACTGTGGATATGTTAATTTTGTGTTAATACTTGGAAATTCCTGTTAAAAAATTCTAAAGGTGGACTATGTGTTGTGTCATTATTTATTTGCTTAAAACTAATATAGTCTAAAATTTAAAGAAGAACCAAATTACTGTGGTTATTGTTGAAATAAATAGAATAAAATAGTTCATTATTAGCAGCGATAGCCCTTAGTAGGTAACGAGCGCTAACGAGATTCACGTCCAGTAGTTCTATCTAGGAGTCCATGGTCTATACGACTAATTACGTAAGCGTGACAGAATCAGTGAGTGATGTGGGTTACTATAATATAAATTTTGTTTTCCAAGTTTTAATAAATAACAAAATTACATTTCATACTGGAAGTTCACACAAATTTTTTATTTAAGTTATCTATTTAAGACTTTTATAATTCTAAAAGGAACATAAATAAAAAATTGTCCGGAAGGTATGCTGCGACGGATCTGATATGTGCTACATGACTAAGGGCAGGGGGCATCCATATATTAAGTACGCACCGAGGGGAAGGGGGTGTGTATGAAGTAAATGTTTTGCGAATAAGTGCGTATGGGGAGGGAGGGGGGCTCCAACAAATGTGTATGTACGCACAAAATTAAATATTATTTATCAGTTCAGTTGAATTGATTGAATAATAAATCTTATTGAGTATTATCTAAGATCAATCAATTTAACAAACAAACTTGTATCGCGCCTTTTAAAAAAATTCAAAGGCTCAATAATATCAGCGTTGGCGTGTCTAGAAAAGCACGGTGAATGTTTGAATTTGGCGTATCGAAATGGCGTCCTCCAGCGTACTAGTAATAATGCTATTTAAGATGATAAATCTGTTGTATCTCCGTGGCTGCATTTGAATGTTATGACAACTTTTTTTAAGAGGTCTGTCAGTAAATTTCAATTCGGTTTCCGAAAATAAGTGGCGATAAGTCTAGCTCTAGCTCGTCATAGTCAATACATCAACCCGTTGTTAAAACTGGCTATTTTATGTTGAGGGAAAGGGGTAAAATCCGTTGTGCTGATGTACGCATAGAAGAGAGGGGTCTGAAAATGTACGAGATCGACGAGATGCAACAGGGAGAGGGGAGGGGGTCAAAATCTCGAGTTTAATGCGTGCGTAATATGTGAATGGCCCCTAAAATAAGTGTGCAAGGTCAGGTTTGTCTTCAAAAAAACGCCCGAGGTCTTAAACCGAAGATGACGGCCAAATTAAATTCTTTCCCAGGTGCAGAAGAAACTGGTGACTCCGACGGCAAGTTGTGAACATTCTTACTTCTAATTTGTTCAAATTCAGTTTAAGGCGACTCGATTTCATTCGTTGGCCGATAATGCCTCTATCTTACATGATATGGTTGGTCGAAGCACTGGGCAAAGCTGTACACGTGGTTGAAAAAAGCGCCGATCATGGCACGAGTGTGATGGTCTTCAACGCGATCTATTCTAATGTTGAAGTCACCGCAAACGATAATTTCTTCATTCAGAACAGCGACTCTGTCCATAAGGTCTGCGAACGTTTTGAAAAACTTTCGTGAATATCACCAGTTTTGTAGATACAGCTGTATGAAGAATATGTTATCCTATCCTTCGTGTAATGTGTTTGACACACCGAACTTCCGTGACTTAATAAGCTGATACCCTGGTGATGTGGTTATAACGACGCCTCCGTGATTGTTGTCGGCATGGTTTCTACGTCTTGCTCGGTTGATATGAACCTTCTGGAAAGAAACGCTTTGATGGGCAGCGAAACAGTTAGGCGAAGAATATTATTAAACAGTTGATAATAATATTATTAAACAGTTGATAATAATATTATTATTCTTTACCTAACTGACACGATTCTCATTCACTGTTCATCAGATTAGAATATTGATTCTCTTGTTCATTTTTAGATCAAGGAGATCGATTTTGTTATTCAGCGATCTGATTTTGATATTTTCCCAAAAAAAAATTGACGTGACGTTTGGTAGTGGCAGCCGTGACCTCCAGGCTCGATCGGCTATAGTAGCAAAAATATGAGCACTGCTACGTAAATCAATAAATAATTATGCAAACACTAGATCCAGTGGCGTAGCTAGGGTGGGGTGGCGGGGGAGGCTCGCCCCGGGTGTCACCCCCAAACGGGTTACACGCGGCTGCGATTATAAAAACCTTACACAAACTCCATGAAATGAAATAACGGCTAAAAATAAAAAAATATCTAAATACATATCTAGGTTTTTCATATATACGCGCGGCCTCTTATGTAGTGATCTATCTAGTAAATTAAATCTGTGACACCAGAGTTACCAGACACCAGCGTTACATTAAGAATTTGTTGAAAAATTTCAACAACGCTTGGAGTGTTCATTATGCTGCAGTAAAAACACTAACAGAAAATTTTGATGAGGTGTGGCTGCAGATTAGGAATTTTGTGATCAACTAGAAAATGTAACACAGGAGGTGCCGCGCAAAACTTTATGCCTGCGGTATGTAATTTAACTTATTTTCTTTGTTACCTCTTCTTTTGGGATGATGTACTACTAAGAAATATAAATTGCACTTAAATTGCATTGCATATTAAATGGTTGAGTTATAGAAGCACTTCGTTTTTATATTAAAAAGACCGGGATCATATTGTTGAAGAAGCAATAGGACTTGCTGCAAAAAATCCTAGGAATACGACAATTCAATGGAAACAAGTAAAGGAAAAATTGAGTTTTTTAACACAAACTTTGATTTCAAATACACTCGATGTGTGTCTGTGTGTATGTGTGTACGTATACAAAAGATGTTCAAATAACTTTTTTTCAATTGAATTATGTATTGTCATCCAATATAAAGATATGCTGAAAGTTTCAGCTTCCTAGCTAGTCAAAAAGCTGGTTAAATTTCACTTGCAAGATTTATGTACAGAGAAAGCCACACACACGCACACACACACACACAAACAGAGATTGTAACATAAATAAAAGTTTGTAAAAAGAATTCGGCATAAAAACGAATGGCAGGTGAAAACGATGATGACAGCTGAAAATCAAAAGGATATGCCTGAATGTCTGAACCGATTCAGTACGGAAGTTCGAACTATATCGAAATCTATTGAAGATTAGCTTCGTTGTTTTCGGTTGTCCCAACAAATACTTTTCTCTTGGCAAACATCGAGGCGTTGAAGCAAAACACCTCCTAGGGATACCGAGGTTGGGAAAATGTTTAATAACCGCCAATGATACAGTGTCTGATTGGGTTTACGTAGACTTTTTGAAATTCATTGTAGAATGAGATTTAAAAAATCCCTTCCAAATCTTATCGTAGCATTTAATTTATTTAATTATGACAACTTGCTTATCTGATGCTTCGTGCAAGAGAAGCTTTAGTAAATTAATAGAAAACTACTTACGGTCAACAATGAGCTACACGAGGCTAATCAATCTTGCAATGTTAACGATCAAAAACGAGACAACAAAAAGTAACTTTGAAAATGTGATTTCCGAGTTTTCAGTGTCAAAGCTAGAAGTATTAAAAAAAAAGGTTTTGCAAGTTTTTTCTAAATATGTTCAAGATACTTGATTGATAGTTGTGTAATTTAGTTATTTGATAATCAATGACTTATAATTTTTCAAATGCTTATTTAAGTTGTCGTATTAAAATCAGACTTCACGCTTAATTAATTTTTTTCTTTTGCTGAATGTTGATTTTAACTATTTTTGAGGGGTGACACCATTGATATCCGCTCCGGGTGTCACCCATGCTATGTAGCTATGCCACTGACTAGATCATAGATACACTAGATACTTTGGAAAGAAAAGAGTTGGACCCGAATAAACAAAGTTGTAGACGTTTGTGGGGGATGGGTCAGTTGACAAGCATTGTTTGTGTGTGCGAGAATCGTGTATTCAAGCAACAATAGTGTATTGAGCTTAAACTCTTAAAATTTAACAAACTCGACTCGGATGAGTTTTTAAACACATCTCAACATTTCACTGTAAAGAAATTACAATTATTATTACACTATTATAATTACAATTATAATTACACTATTATAATTACAATTATAATTACACTATTATAATTACAATTATAATTACACTATTATAATTACAATTATAATTACACTATTATAATTACAATTATAATTACACTATTATAATTACAATTATAATTACACTATTATAATTACAATTATAATTACACTATTATAATTACAATTATAATTACAATTATAATTACACTATTATAATTACAATTATAATTAAACTATTATAATTACAATTATAATTACACTATTATAATTACAATTATAATTACACTATTATAATTACAATTATAATTACACTATTATAATTACAATTATAATTACACTATTATAATTACACTATTATAATTACAATTATAATTACACTATTATAATTATAATTACACTATTATAATTACAATTATAATTACACTATTATAATTACAATTATAATTACACTATTATAATTACACTATTATAATTACAATTATAATTACACTATTATAATTACAATTATAATTACACTATTATAATTACAATTATAATTACACTATTATAATTACAATTATAATTACACTATTATAATTACAATTATAATTACACTATTATAATTACAATTATAATTACACTATTATAATTACAATTATAATTACACTATTATAATTACAATTATAATTACACTATTATAATTACAATTATAATTACACTATTATAATTACAATTATAATTACACTATTATAATTACAATTATAATTACACTATTATAATTACAATTATAATTACACTATTATAATTACAATTATAATTACACTATTATAATTACAATTATAATTATAATTACACTATGTAAAATGACAATATCTACGACAAAACAGTGCAAAACCACCAAGGAAAACAAACTAACACTTCAGAGATGCAGCCACGCAGCCAGCGCCTAGTCTTACTTAATAGAATGTTTTGTCATCAAAAACAAGTCTGCAGGGAGTACACGTGTCAAAATTTGCCAAACCTATTCCGATCTCACCTGAATCGACATTACCTTACAGCCGCGTAGCCAGAAATTTCTGACGGGGGCATCATTTTCGCAGAAAAAAATCATTGAGCAGGGGCAATACGACCTTCCTTCCCAATAAATAATATTTGGCCATTTAAGAGATTTTAGAACCAAAACCTTTTTTGGTTAAACTTTTGCAATTTACAAATGTTCATTTTAAAAATAAATTTTTGTAGGCATGTTTCTAAGCTAACGTTTGCTATCAATCAACCCGCACTTTCAAAAAACTTAATTTAAAAAACTTTGTACACGAATACGTAGATAGAAACTAAAATGATATACATCTGGTTTTTATACAAAATCAATTTCCTAATTCAAAAAATAATGAAAAAATGTTATGTTTGATTGAGTAATTTTGGCTCGGGAATAAAATTTTATCGGACCGGGTTCATCTCTCAAACTCAGACGAGAGATGAAAATCAGATTGACAATTGACGTATTTATAGAAGCTACAGGTCGTTGAGGAGGTTTATTTTAATAAACTGATTATAAGAGGGTGCGCATTGATCTGATCTTGAGATGCCGTCAGTTGAAAGCGCAATTTTTTTCAAATGCATTTGGCGAGCTAAAACATACATCAGAAGCAGATGGGGTGACTAACAACTCAGGGATTTACTGTAACAACGACAATGTAAAAATGTTTGCTGATTGGAATAGTTCTAAAATAAAGATATCTTTTGTTTTAGATATTTCGAATTTTTTTATAAGACGTAATTGCATTGATTTTATTTTTAGTCTTTATGTTTGAATATATTGATCCAAATAGCTTACTTCAGAAACAATATATTCATCTACCGCTTGTTCATATGGAATATATAACTAGCCAATAAGGTTTGTTACCCCCTTTAAAAAATCTAAAAACTACGTGTTTGTGGAGTTGCGTAACTAGGTGAATAGTGTTAGAAGAGTGACCCCCGTCCTGATTTAGATACCCTCTTGATCAGCTGAAAAAAACGTCAAATTTTCTGATGGGGGCGGGGGGGGCGGAATTCATCTATGTCCCTTCCATGGCTACGCGCCTGTTACCTTACCTAAAAACTTATCGACCAATTTTATTTTTTATTATTTTAAAAGTTATTTATTATTTACCATTCCTATTACTATTTTGATAAATTTGACTTCTGTAGATAATTCTAGTAGGAACTACTTTTAAAAACATTGCGTGCTCGCTCAATGCTCGTTTTTATAACAAAATATGTTTAATGCTCACTTTAGAACAGGGGCGCAACTAGGGGGCAGGGGGCTCAAGCCTCCCCAGACCAAATCGGAGGGTCCTGCAATTTTTCCAAACTCGATGAGTTTTTTTGGTAGGGGAGGTGGGGGGGTGCTACATTTATTCATAAACTTATTTTTTTACAATTGCTTTAACTGGTTTGAGACTGATTTTGACTATCTTTAGTTTGTAGTCTTTCTTTTCTTTCATTAATAAATTATTAAAGATTCAAAAAAAAAACTGCAGACAGAGGATAGTCAAAAACATTTTTCGCCTGCGGCAGGCTTTCTTTCCTTTTTTAAACTTGAGCAATCCCCCCCCCCGAGGCCAAATCGGAAGGCCCTGCAATTTTTCCAAATATGAGGGTTTTTTCTTTGGGTGGGAGGGTGAGGGGTGCTACATTTATTCATAAACTTATTTTTTTTTACATAAGCTTTAACTAGTCGTTATTTTCTATTATTAATAAATTCTTAAAGATACCAAAAAAAGACTGCAGATTGGAGATAGTAAAAAAAATTTTCCATTGCGGCGGACTTTCTTCCCTTTTTAAATCTGGGAGTGCTACATTTATTCATAAACTTATTTTTTTACAATTGTTTTAGCTGATTTGAGACTGAGTTTGACTATCTTCAGTTTGTAGTCTGTCTTTTCTTTCATTAATAAATCCTTAAAGATAAAAAAAAAGACTGCACATTAAAGATAGTCAAAAAAATGTTCCACGTTTTTTACATTTGAGCCCCCCACCATTTTTTGCTGGTTGCGCCCCTGCCTAAGAATGGTTTGTGCTTAAAAGAATACTAATTTATTTTTGCAGTTTTTACTTAGTTTTTAATGATTTTTTGATTTTGAAGGGATGAACTATCTTACCCTTGACCCTTGTCCAAAATGACCTTTTAATTTTGCGACCACCTCTCATACGTATAAAACTCGCAATTTAGGACGATTAACTAACTCTATCTTTCTATAAAAAAAAACGGTAGATAAGATTACTATGAATGAATTATAACAACCGAGATAAAGGATTTCGGTACAACTCATTTGAGTCTATCAGCTTTATAAAATGTCGGAAATGCGTTCATATAACTCGATGTCAAGGAATACCCTATTAAGGCATGCTATATAAAGTCTTATGTTACAAACAATTGCTCAATTCTGGCAGAAAGAAGGTTTTATAATATCTTCCGTTAAGTTTTTTAAAGAATATAAATACACAGTTAAGTATCGGAAATAAAATTAATAAATTTTTATTGATCAAAAAATGCATATTAAACGTTTAGGCGTTTATGCTGTTTTAATTCTGGCTTATCTTTGTCGTTAGTGATTTTTTTCTTTAAATACCAAAAATAAATTTTACAAGTGTTTATAACAAGATTAATTTACATTTAAAATTTGCAGCAGTATCTTCACAAACAGTTTCACCATCAACACCAACAACACCAGCAACAAAAACTACTGCTACTGTTCAATCAACAACACCAACAACAAAAATATCTTCACCACAAATATCTACGACAACAAAAAATACTACTACAGTTCCAACAACAAAAACATCTGCATCACCAATACCTACAAATCCAACAAAAACTACTGCTACTACTACTACTATTACTACTACTACAAAACCAGTCACTATTAAAACATCAACAATGACAACAACGAAATTAACAACATTTAACATTTCTGTCCCAACATCGACGTCAACAGTAAAGACATCAAATTTTTCAACAATTAGACCAACAAATTTACCAGTAACAACTAAAACACAAGCAACAACAACAA
>OZ022238.1:14039261-14154261 GCA_963978895.1 Erpobdella octoculata | reverse complement strand
CAGAGAAACAGACAGAGAAACAGACAGAGAAACAGAACCGACGAGTTAATAAAAGCATTGGTAAAAATCAATAAAAGATTTTAAAATGCTTATCACTAATCATTAGAATTAGTAAGTTTAATGTGAAGTTTTTTCTTAAAGCAAACAATTTTTTGCCTTTAGTAATATATTCAAACTTTGGTTATTTTCAACTTTTTTGATTTAACTGGACACCTAAGTTTATTTCAACTAGTTTTTAAATGTGCGCACGAAATAATAGACAATTTGTATTTCCAATTAATTTTTAAATGTTTTTGAATTGAATTATTTATTACTTTGATTTTGAACACATGAATACTTTACCAATAATAAAAAACAAGTAAAAAACGAGTTTTTCAACACAAACTTTTATTTCAAATACAAAAAATGTTCAAATTAAGTTTTTTTATTGAATCATGTATTGTCGTCCAATATAAAGCTATGCTGAAAGTTTCAGCTTCATAGCTAGTCAAAAAGCTGGTTAAATTTTACTTGCAAGATTTGCGTACAGAGAAAGACACACACATACACACAAACAGAGATTGTAACTTAAATAAAAGTTTGTAAAAACCATTGTTGGACGCTCTATGATTTCAGTAATAAACGAAACAAACTAGTTGTAACGCTGGATTGTAATCATCAAAAATATAATAATTAATGGCTATTGTAATACCCGCTGGAAAAATGTATTCTATTTTGCGTTTTTGTAAAATTGCTCCCTGGTTCCCACTTGCTTTCTCAATTTCTTCTTTTCCCGCCCGGTAATTTTTTTGCACTCTCGTTTCCCTTTGCTCTCCCATTCCCGTTAACTCTCCCGTTTCCACTTGTTTTCCCGTTTTCGCTTGTATTGCCGCACCCGGGGTTTTAGAGGTTTTTCTTTCGCTCCTTTGACCAGGCTTGTAACTGGCATGAGTGACACACGGCGGAGTTAAAAATACTTATTTATTCGTTTAATAGACACGCAAACTTTTAATAAAAATTTGCATATTTTATAGACAAATAAATAAGTTACACTAAGGTTTGTAAAACTTCTAGATAGATAGCACTATCTATCTAGGAGTCCATGGTAAAAACAAACTTGGAGATCAACCAACAGGAAAAAATGAACACAGATATTATATATATATATATATATATATATATATATATATATATATATATATATATATATAAATATATATATATATATATATATATATATATATATATATATATATATATATATATATATATATATATATATATATATATATATATATATATATATATTGTTACGATATCACCAAATCGTATACCGGCCTGAATGGAATGGTTTTGCAGCTTTATTGGAAAATTAATTCATTAAACTTAATAAATCCTATTAATCTCTATCAATGGGAAACTGATCGTAAAATCATCGATTTTATATGAATATATATATATATATATATATATATATATATATATATATATATATATATATATATATATATATATATATATATATATATATATATATATATATATATATATATATATATATATATATATATATATATATATATATATATATATATATATATATATATATATATATATATATAAAGAACTTGTCCTGACTGACTGACTGACTGACTGACTGATAATCAACGCCGAGCTCAAACGCCTCATCCTAGGAACGTGAAATTTGGAACTTATATTACTTTTATAGCGCAAACATCCGCTAAGAAAGGATTTAAAAAAATTTTGCTCCTGAAGGGAAGAAACTGGAAAACAAACTTTTTTCTAAAACAATGTATATCTCGAAAACCAAAAATGAGGAGATTTTGAAATTTGGTATATGGATTCTTCTTGAAAAATAAAAAGATACGTGTTTCACCATTTTTTGAAATTTCGGTTTCCCGGACCTCAAATGTGGGTTGGAAAATTGGGTTATTTAATTTTTAAAGTAGCTGCTACTCAAAAACTTTGAATGCTAAAGGAGTAAAAATTAGTATTTAGTTTCTACTCCAAAAATAATGAAATACGTGTTTTAGCATTTTTTGAAAATTTGGTTTCCAGGACTTCAAATGTGGGGTGGAAAATAGGGTTATTTGTTTTTTAAAGTAACTGCTACTTAAAAACTGTAAATATCACAGATGTAAAAATTGGTATTTAGTTTCTATTCTAAAAATAAAGATATACGTGTTTCACCATTTTTTACAAATTTGGTTTCCAGGACCTTAAATGTGGGGTGGACAATAGGATTACTTGGTTTTTAACGTAGCTGCTACTCAAAAACTGTGAATGATACAAAAGTAAAAATTAGTATTTAGTTTCTACTCTAAAAATAATGATATACGGGTTTCACCATTTTTTGAAAATTTGGTTTCCAGGACTTCAAATGTGGGGTGGAAAATAGGTTTATTTGGTTTTTAAAGTAACTGCTATTCAATAACTGTAATTGCTACAGATGTAAAAATTAATACTTAGTATCTACTCAAAAAATAAAGATATACGTGTTTCACCATTTTTTAAAACTTTGGTTTCCATGACTTCAAATGTGGGGTCAAAATAAGGGTTATTTGATTTTAAAATAACTGCTACTCAACAACTGCAAGCATTACGGATGTAAAACTTAGTATTTTGAGGTTTTGTGCCGGTTAAAAGTAGCCGAGTCCAGTTTATCACCGGTCGGGCCAAGCCGTTATTTTAGGGTCTTTTTACGAGCCAGGCTAAACCTTAAATCAAGGTGGTACGGCCGAGGTTTTTCGCTAAGCATATAGACATTTTAGTGATTTTAGGGTCTTCAGACGGGCCGGGCCAAACCTGAATTCAAGGTGGGACGGGCCGAAGTTTTTCATCAAGTATATAGAATTTCTAAGCCTGTAAAAACGGGCTGGGCCCAAATTAGACGGTCCGTGCCGGGCCAGGAATTTTGGTTTTGAAACGGGCTGGGCCAAGTTGTCGACGGGCCGAGCCGACACCTATGGATGCACGGTTCAAATTCTCTAATTTCATGCGAGCGAAGCCGCTACGGGCACTGCTAGTATATATATATATATATATATATATATATATATATATATATATAAGAACATGTCCTCAATGTCCTGACTGACTGAATGATAATCAATGCCGAGCAAAAATGAGAAGGTTTTGAAGTTTGGTATCTAGATTCTCCTCGAAAAACAAAAGATAAGTGTTTACCATTTTTTGAAAATTTGGTTTCCGGGACTTCTAATGTGAGGTGGAAAATATGATTATTTGTTTTATTTTAAACGCATATCTCAAAATTCAAAAATGAAAAGGTTTTGAAATTTGGTATCTAGATTCTTCTTAAAAAATAAAAAAAATACGTGTTTCACCATTTTTTGAAAATTTGGTCTTCGGGACCTCAATGTGGAGTGGAAAATAAGGTTATTTGTTTTTTAAGATCGCTGCAACTTAAAAGCTGTAAGTGCTACAGAGGTAAAAATTAGTATTAAGTATTTACTCAAAAAATAAAGACATACGTGTTTTACTAATTTTTTAATATTTGGCTTCCAGGACCTCTAATGTGGGGTGGAAAAAAAGAATTGATTGCTTAATAACTCTAAAAACTAAAAATGTGAAAGTTTAAAACTTTGGTATTTAAATTCTTCTTAAAAAATAAAAATATACATGTGTAACCGTATTTTAATTATTTAGTTTTTGGGACCTCAAATGTGGGGTGGAAAATGGTGTTAATTAGTTTTCAGAGTAACTGCTACTTAAGAATATCAATACTATAGATGTGAAAAAAAGTGTTTAGATTTTGATTAAAAAGTAAAAATACACGTGTTTAACCATATTTTGATAGTGTAGACGAGCCGGACCTGAAGTCAAGCCGGGCAGAGATTTTCTGACAAAATTTTAGGCCTGTAAAAACTGTCCGGGCCGGGTCTGGAATTTTGGTTTATGAAAAGAGGGTTTACGGAAAGTTCGTCCCCGGCTTTTCGCCTCCGTCTTTTCGCTCCCAGTTTTTCGCCCCCGGGAAGGTTTGCTCCTGGGAAGTTCGCCCCTGGGAAGTTTTGCCCTGCGAAGGTTCGCCCCTGAGAAAGTTCGCCCCCGGTTTTTCGTCTCCGGTTTTTCGTCTCCGTTTTTCTGCCCCAATTTGTTACTCCCAGTTTTTGGCTCTCAATTTTTTTTTGTCTTTGGGAAAGTTTATTTCCGGTTTTTTCCCTAGTTTTTTGCCTTGGTTTTCATTCCTGATATTTTATCTGGAAAAATTTCTCAAATTTTTTTAATTTTTTGCGCGTTTTTCACATGAAACGTTAGCTTCTGGTTCTTTCGACTTTTTTCCTCATACAACACTTTATTCTTGGGAAAGTAATAAAAACCCCTGAAAAATACTGCCAGTAGTGTCTCATCCAGACCAACTGACTTTGAGAGGATATTTGAAAATTATTGGAAGACAGGAGCGTCATTTCAGCATAAAGCTGAGAAGGCAAATATTTTTAAACCTACACTTTAAAATATTCTTAGACACTTTCCCCTCCCACAATAGCAGTTGACCGAGATAAGGGGGAGGGGGTAATTATAGATACTCTTCAAGTTCTTATAAACTTTTCTTTCTTAAAATAACTGATGACCGGAGTGGGTAGTTGTTGATGTATTTTGCAAAACCCGGCAGCAAACTTTCTTAAGAGCCAACCACTGAGGACTAAAACCAGAAGTGAAAAAGTCAGGAGCAAAAAACCAGGGGCGAAAAACCGAAGGTAAAGAGCCGGAGGAAAAAACTGGGAGCAATTTTTTACAGAGGTGAAAAACTAAGAGCAAAAGCCGGGGGCAAAAAATGGGGCAAAAAGACGAAGGCGAAAAACCGAGGGCGAACTTTCCCAAGGGCGAAAAGCGTGGGAGCAAACTTTCCCAGGGGCGAAAAACCGGGGCGAAACTTCCCAAGGCAAAACTTTCCCGGGGGCAAAAAACGGGGGCGAAAAGACGGGGCTAAAAGACGGGGCGAAAAGCCGGGAACAAACTTTCCGCATCCCTGAAACGGGTCAGACCAAGTTGTCGACGGGCCGGGCTGAACTGGACCGTGATATATATATATATATATAATATATATAGATATAAATATATATATATATATATATATATATATATATATATATATATATATATATATATATATATATATATATATATATATATATATATATATATATATATATACACCCGCATGCGAGTGGACGGAGAACAGTAGCACTGGAAAAAATATTCGAGGCATTAATTTGCTCCCTATTCCGAAAGGCAGTAGTTAACAGAAATTGAAGCACAGAGAAGATTTGGTCTAGTAAAAAATTAAATATTTAAAGCGTCATCTTAATCATAATTCCCATATATATATATATATATATATATATATATACCTCAACTTCAGACTCGAACCCACGACTGTCGGATCGGCAACACCGCCTCGCATCATGCCAACTACCTTACCATCTGCGCCACTTCCACCGCCAAAAAACAGTGGTTGTTAAGCGCTTTTGTTGGGGTATGTTGAACACAACACTCGACTATGAATGGGTACGAATCAATGCTCGATAGTATATAAGTTGTACGGCTTACAATCCGTCACTATCTAATTTAATAGCTATCGAAGATATATATGTTTTATGATATATATTATAAGGAAACATAGCGTTGATATGTTTTTACGAGCCACATATATCAGAAACTTGGATGGCGTACAATCCACCACGAAATAACGCAAATATAAATGTCTCAACTTCAGACTCGAACCCACGACTGTCGGATCGGCAACACTAGTATATATATATATATACTAGCGGGGTTACCCGGCCTTGCCCGGGGTTTTTAGAGGTTTTTCTAATGTTTGTCCCTCTCGCTCCCGTTTCCTTCTCCACTTTCCCGTTTTCGTCGCGTTCCCGGTCGCTTTTCCGCTCTCGGTCGTTTTCCAGCTCCCGGTTGCTTTCCCGCTCAGAAGTTTATTATGGATTTTTCTCTTGCTCGCGTTTCCTTCCAAGCTTGCTCTCCCGATTCCAGTCGCTTTCCGCGTTCCCGGTCGCTTTCCGCGTTCCCGGTCGCTTTCCCGTTCCCGGTCGCTTTCCCGTTCCCGGTCGCTTTCCCGTTCCCGGTCGCTTTCCCGTTCCCGCTCACGCTTGCTCTCCCGTTCCCGGTCATGCTTGCTCTCCCATTCCCGGTTACGGTTGCTCTCCCGTTCCCGTCCCCGTTCACGCTCATTTTCTCTTTTCTATTCTTTCATAACTTCTGTTAGCCTATAAAACGTAAAATAGATTTGCTAAGACTATATATATATATATATATGAATGTTTGTGGGTTAGTTTGTCTATTATAGAAACGGGAAAGCGACCCGGAACGGACAGCGAGTGGGAGCGGGAATGCGACACGGAACGGACAGCGAGCGGGAGCGGGAATGCGACCGGCAGCGGGAAAACGACCGAAAACGGGAAAGCGAACAGGAGTGGGAAAGCAGGTGGGAAAGGAAACGGGAGAGAAAGAGACAAACATTAGAAAAACCTCTAAAAAACCCGGGCAACGCCGAGTATCTCCGCTAATACATACATAAACACAGACACAGACACACATACATGCACATACACATACATACATACACACATACATACGCACATACATATATAGTTCCCGCTCGCTCACCCGCTCCGCTCCGCTCATTTTGTGACGGATTTCAAAAAACTTTTCTCTATATTTGATTCCCCTAAAGTCTGCTGAGGAAACAAAATTGTTGATTTTATTGTTATTATTGTGAAGAAGGACAAATCGTTTTTAACGAAATATAAATTAACTTGGAAGTTTAGATAAAATCGAATTGAAAGAAATAAAAATTTATTGATTGATTGAAACCAGTTATTAATAAAATGCTTATCAAGCGTATTAAATTTTATGCTTTGGTAATTCTGGCTTATCTCTGCTGTAAGTTTATTTTTGTTTTTAAATAATTAATGAAAAGTAATAGAAAAAATTTCTAGAAAAAGAAGCAACTTCTTGAAAGAGGCTTTGTATTGCATTAGGACGTTTTGGTCTAGGTTACAGGCTTTGAGAGTCGTAGGACCCGGCTTTGATTCCCGGTCCAGGCACGTAATTTTCTTGAGCAAGAAACTAACTCACATCAACTCAGCGTTATCTAGGGTTAACTCACGTCTATGTAAATAGCGTGTTCTTCGAAGTTTCCTATTCCAAAGGAACCTTCGTAAGCGCTTCTGACTTTATCTGGCGCTATATAAATAAATAAATTTGTTCATTCATTCATTGTATTTTCAGAAACCTGCTAAGAAGTAGAAAATAACTTCTGATCACACCTTTTATATTGACAGGAAAGCTGCTTCAGGATTGCTTTGTGTGATACATGTAGATTTGTGATATATGATGAAGGAAATTTATTCTTTCTCTCATAATTGGTCATTTTTAAAAACAATCCTGAAGCAACTTTCCTGTCAATATAAAGGGTGTGTAGAAGTTATTTTTTACTTTTTGGCAGGTTTTTGACAATACAAAGCCTTTTTCAAGAAGCTGCTTTTTTTCTAGAAACTTTTTCTTTTAATTTATTTTCAACTTTTTGGCACTCGTTTCAAAGAAGTTATGTCAAGAACAGAATGTTAGATTATCCGATTCAGCTATATTATAAGTCGCTGCGACAAGAGTAAACTAACTAATTCAGTTCAGACTGTTGTGACATACCAATCCTGTTCAAATCACTATTCAAACCTAAGTAGATTATTTCACAAACCAAAATTGAGTTTTGTCGTACATCGGCAAGGCGATGCATCGGTCCAGAAACCGAGAAAGTGAAAGTAGTGGGTTCGATTCCTGGGTCGGCAATTTGGGATCAAACTCAAATTTTAATAGAAGCTGCTGTTTTCCGACCTAGGACTGCGTGCAAAATTTCAGCTCGCTGCGATATCAGAAAGTTGGTGAAATTAACGATAGCAGATTTTGTGACATATATGTGATATATATATATATTTTTTTTTTATTTATTTGTTTATTTGTCAACATATCTGCATAATAAAATGAAATGTCAACAGGGAGACTACTAATAAGCAATGCTTGTAGTGTAGCCACCCTTTACAAAAAGAAACAAAAATCACATACACACACAAAATCAAATATAAACACAATGCTCAGTTTTTCATAGAAACGATTGTAAATTATGTTCACAAATAAATTTCTTGATAAGAATTTTAAAAATGTGAACTGAAGATGCACATCTGATGTCTTCTGGTAAAATGTTCCATAATTTTGGTCCAATATATATATATATATATATATATATATATATATATATATATATATATATATATATATATATATATATATATATATATATATATATATATATATATATATATATATATATATATATAGGTATTTATAAGTTGTGCGGCTTACAATCGTCACTAGCTAATTTAATAGCTATCGTAGATATATGTTTTGTAATATATATTATAAGGAAACATAGCGTTGATATGTTTTTACGAGCCACATATATCAGAAACTTGGATGGCTTACAATCCACCACGAAATATCGCAAATATAAATGTCTCAACTTCAGACTCGAACCCACGACTGTCGGATCGGCAACACCGCCTCGCATCATGACAACTACATCTGCGCCACTTCCACCGCCAAAAAACATATATATTTGCGTTATTTCGTGGTGGATTGTAAGCCATCCAAGTTTCTGATATAATTGGCTCGTAAAAACATATCAACGCTATGTTTCCTTATAATATATATATATATATATATATATATATATATATATATATATATATATATATATATATATATATATATATATATATATATATATATATATATATATATATATATATATATATATAGACGGAAGCAAGCTAATTTAAGGAAGTTGCTTCGAAAAGAATTCAGGCTGTTCATAAATAAATTATCTTTGATTCAAAGTTGTGGGTTTTGTTAATTTTTACATTAATAATTCTACAGTTGAAGCAGCGACAACGGTGCCCTCAACAAGATCTACAATTCCATCTACAAAAACATTTACAACTCCAACAAAACCAGCTACAAAATCGCTTTCAACGCCAATGAAATCAACAACATCGGCACCAAGAACACAACCTACAACACCTGCACTAACATCTCCTACAAAACCAACAACTGAAAAATCTACAACACTAGTACATACGACACCAACAAAACTGACTACACAAGCATCTACAACAAAGCCATCTACTACAATACCACCAAAAACGGCAAATAAACTAGTTACACCAATATCTACAACACTATCAACAACAACGCCAGCAAAACCAGCGACTTCAAGACCTACAATACCACCAGCAACGTCAACAACAACAACAACAATAACTGAAAAGTTTACAACACTAGTACTTACGCCAACAATAGAAACGACTACACTAGCATCTACTACAGCACCATTAACAACGCCAACAAAACTGACTACATCAATGGTTACAACACTACTATCAACAACAACGCTAACAAAGCAAAGCACTCCATCACCTACAATACCATCAGAAACGTCAAAAACACCAACAAAACTAACTACATTAACAACTACAATAACAACATCAAAACTTACAACACCAACTACTACAACAGTGTCATCAAATAAATCAACAATTTTATCAAATATAACAACATCAACTACAATTATTTTTGTTCCAACATCATCAGTAAAGACATTAAATTTTTCAACAATTAGAATACCAACTTTACCAGTAACAACTATAAAACTTTCGTCTACAACTTCATTGGCTCCCCAGGACATGTCGTTCAGCATACAAAAACTGTTTATTTGCTATGCAGTGTTTACGTTTTTATTCCGTGCTGAATAGAATTACACTTTTTCCGAGCAAATTTACAAGGTTATGTTAAGCTATAATAATACAAAATAGAACAATTAGGTTGTTTAGTAATATGTAATAAAAAAACACTATCGAAACCTCATTCTGACTAAATTATAGACCTACGTCAAGTAGCGGTACTTTAGATGGACTAAAAGTTGTAATTTTCAGGACCAAAGCAATGAAGCATAATTATTTCATACTGTTTTGCTTGTTTAGGTCCTGAATCAATGTTACTATTTATGCACTTTGATCACATACTTGTTTCTAGCATGCTGACATAGAAATTGCTTGAAAAGCTTATATCAGCGTTCTCAGAAAGTTTCAAATATGTCCCAACTTGTGCTATTTATCAACACGAGCAACTATAGTCATACCTGCATTATATAAACAATTAGGTAACCAATATATGAAAGTTGACACTATTACAATTTGCTAGACTGGATTATTAGCTAATTCCATGGGTATATTTGTTTAAAAACAAATTTTCAACTAATAAACAAGTGAACCGTAAAAACTTTGTTTTTCTTTAAATCCTTTACCTATAAAACACGGAATACAGTATTCTAAATACTATACGAATGAAAAGAATATTTTTAGTGTTAAATTGATATCTGCAATCATGAAAAGAAAATCTGATAATCAATAATTTCCAAAAAATTGGTATAAAACAATATTCCATTATAAATAAAAATATCTTAATATATTTGAATTATCGAATCGACGTTAAAAACCTCAGATCGATAGGAATACGTAAAATGGTTAAAAGTTGACTTTTGAGAATGGCATTATTAACATTTTTGTCGCAAAATACCAAAGAGGGGAGTTTGCTTATTATACCTCTAACAAAATAACACTTTTCAGAGAATTAAAATTTTAGCATGATCTAAAATTATGGCTTATGAAACGGGCCGGGAGGAAAAGAAAGAATGAGAGAAAGAGAGAGAGAGAGAAAAAAAAAGCGAGTGAGATAAACAATAACATAACATAACATAACATAACACAACACAACACAACACAACACAACACAACACAACACAACACAACACAACACAACACAACACAACACAACACAACACAACACAACACAACACAACACAACACAACACAACACAACACAACACAACACAACACAACACAACACAACACAACACAACACAACACAACACAACACAACACAACACAACACAACACAACACAACACAACACAACACAACACAACACAACACAACACAACACAACACAACACAACACAACACAACACAACACAACACAACACAACACAACACAACACAACACAACACAACACAACACAACACAACACAACACAACACAACACAACACAACACAACACAACACAACACAACACAACACAACACAACACAACACAACACAACACAACACAACACAACACAACACAACACAACACAACATAACATAACATAACATAACATAACATAACATAACATAACATAACATAACATAACATAACATAACATAACATAACATAACATAACATAACATAACATAACATAACATGACATAACATAACATAGTTTATTACAAGGCGCAGGCAAAGCCTTTATGCCCCGACAGTACAAAAAATTTTTTATAAAAATAATAAATTAAAGCACATAAATTGTCATTAACAAAAAAAACTCCTTAATAAATCGAAAAGTAACAGATAAGTTAAATTTCATTCCTCCAACAAAATCGAGTAGGATGGTCCATCCAGTGAGCATCCAGGAGACTTTTAAATTGGAAAATATCTTTTGCTTCTATGACTGAAGCAGGAAGTTTATTCCATGTATTGATCACTCTTGTAGTAAAGGAAATTTTTTTAATATCTAGTCTAGAATTTGGTTTTTCTAACTTCTGAATGTGACCTCTTGTGTTGAAGAAACTATATTTTTTTTATCAAACTTGGAACTGAATTGGCACAATAAAAATTGTTTAATATTTTATAGACTTCAATCATGTCTCCTCTAGATCTCCTAAGCTTTAGAGTAGATAGATTGATATACTTCAGTTTTTCTTTATATTTCAAATTCTGACATTCACGCACTAAAGGCACATTCGATTGTAGCTTCGGAGGTGATGCGTTCTAAATCTCAAGTAAAGTTTACCTTCAACACTTCGAAAAAGTTTAAAAAATTTCCTTTGATGAATTTCAAGTAAGAATATTGAACAACTATGTAAATAAATATGATCAATTGTATTGTTTGATAAGTTACCAGAGGGATCGTACGAGGATGTCCAGGATGCGTCAAAGGAAGAACCCAGTGAATCAACAGATGTGACTGCAACAGATCTCATAGATGTCGCTAAAGTCAACACCCCAGAGGAACCTTCAAGACCGAAGAGGAAGTGTGGACCTCCCAAAAGGCTGAACATGGACACTTTTAAAATAAAATATGGATTTTGTTGAGGGGGGAGGTGTTAGGGATAGACAATTATTGTTTACTAGCAGTGCCCGTAGCGGCTTCGCTCGCATGAAATTAGAGAGTTTGAACCGTGCATCCAGAATAGAGATCATTTTTTTAGGTCTCGGCTCGGCCCGTCGACAAATTAGCCCAGCCCGTTTTAAAAACCCAAACTCCTGGCCCGGCACAGCCCGTCTGAATTAGGCCCGGCCCATTTTTACAGGCCTAGAAGTTCTATATACTTGATGAAAAACTTCGGCCCGTCCCACCTTGACCTCAGGTTTGGCCCGGGCAAACTGAAGACCCTAAAATCACTAAAATATCTATATACTTGGTGAAAAGCCTCGGCCCGTCCCACTTTGATTTAAGGTTTGGCCTGACCCGTGTGAAGACTCTAAAATAACGGCTTGGCCCGGCCGATAATAAACTGGACTTAGCTACTTTTAACCGGCACAAAACTTCAAAATACTAATTTTTACATTTGTAGCACTTACAGTTTGTGAGTAGCAGTTATTTTGAAATCAAATAACCCTTATTTCCACCCCACATTTGAGGTCCTGGAAACCAAATTTTCAAAAAATGCTAAAACACGTATTTCATTATTTTTGGAGTAGAAACTAAATACTAATTTTTACTTCTGTATCATTAACAGTTTTTGAGTAGCAGCTACTTTAAAAACCAAATAACCCAAAAAATGATGAAACACGTATATCTTTTTTTTTGAGTAGACACTAAGTATTAATTTTTACATCTGTGGCAATTACAGTTGTTGAGTAGCAGTTACTTTAAAAACCAAATAACCCTATTTTCCACCCCACATTTGAAGTCCTGGAAACCAATTTTTCAATAAATTGTGAAACCCGTATATCATTATTTTTAGAGTTGAAACTAAATACTAATTTTTACTTTTGTAACATTAACAGTTTTTGAGTAGAAGCTACTTTAAAAACCAAATAACCCAATTTTCCAACCCACATTTGAGGTCCGGGAAACCAAATTTGTAAAAAATGGTGAAGCACGTATATCTTTATTTTTAGAAAAGAAACTAAATAATAATTTTTACATCTGTGGTATTTACTGTTTTTGAGTAGCAGTTACTATAAAAGACAATTAGCCCTATTTTCCACCCCACATTTGAAGTCCTGGAAACCAAATTTTCAAAAAATGCTAAAACACGTGTTTCATTATTTTTGGAGTAGAAACTAAATACTAATTTTTACTCCTGTAGCAGTAACAGTTTTTGAGTAGAAGCTACTTTAAAAACCAAATAACCCAATTTTCCAACCCACATTTGAGGTCCGGGAAACCGAATTTTCAAAAAATGGTGAAACACGTCTTTTTATTTTTCAAAAAGAATCTATATACCAAATTTCAAAATCTCCTAATTTTTGGTTTTCGAGATATACATTGTTTTAGAAAAAAGTTTGTTTTCCAGTTTTTTCCCCTCAGGAGCAAACTTTTCAAAAATCATTTCTTAGCGGATGTTTACGCTATAAAAGTAATATAAGTTCCAAATTTCAATTTCCTAGGATGAGGCGTTTGAGCTCGGCGTTGATTATCAGTCAGTCATCTGTCAGTCAGTCAGTCAGTCAGTCAGTCAGTCAGTCAGTCAGTCAGTCAGTCAGTCAGTCAGGACATGTTCTTTTATATATATAGATTATTTGTCTAGAATCTTTTGTCTATGGCCATAGGCTATATCTAAGCTTCACTGTTTAAGTGTCTTCTAAGGACTATAAACTATTATAAAAAAATGACTGACTTCCTTTTTTGCAAAATAAACATAGTTGGCGATTGTGCGTGTTCGTGTCTCTGTCGTATTAGCGTTGTTCTTCCGTACATACGAGTCCATAACACCTATGAGCCTGGCAGAATTTCTGAATAACTTTATGGTAAACAACTTCTTCCACTGCTCGATGATCTTTCTCTACAACTTCTAGTCACTTCTCTTATTCTGTCTCGAACTGATTATTGCAATTTTCTCTACTATGATCTATACCTGACTCCAGAGATGGGCACTTTAACTACTGTAGTTGCAACTACTGTAGTTATAACTACATTGTTAGTAGTTATACAGTAGTTATAACTACTTTTGTTTTTGGGTAGTTGCCATGTAGTTATAACTATTTACGATTATTTAACTACTTTTAGTCAGAACTGAGCCAAAACTAAACCAGGTATGCAAAAGCGCATTAAACCAAGTTATGAAACCAATAGTATTTGCCATCGATGTACGGCAAGGGGATAGGACAACATACCTGGGTCATCTAATTCCGACTATAATTGGATTGTGATCAAAACTTGAAAGATCAACAGACAAATTGGTAGCTCCTCTTGTGGAGGCCTTGACCTCTGGCATAAAAACACGCTTTCAGTCTATCTTAACAAACGATAAACACTTGATTGCGTCTGTGCTTCTACCACAGTTCAAGTTAAATTTCCTATTGGAAGGCAAAAGATTGGATGTCAAACGGAAAGTGTTAACATATATTCAACAACCTGCAGATGAGACTACTGAAATTCGTGGAAACGGCCGACAAGAAACAGCTGCAACTGAATTTAGTAGACATGAAGACGAGGATGATTTGTATGAGTTTGCCTAGCAAAGAACTGGAAGATTATCTGGGATCTAAAGCATTGAATGTTCAATCACTAAAAGATTATTCATCTATACAGAGCGCGTTCATAAAATCAAATTCTACGCTTCCCATCAGATCAGCTGTTGAACGATTATTTAGTATTGCTGGAATTATATTACCGCCACAGAGATCCAAAACGACTTACACTTTGTTTGATCGTATGGTATTTTTGAGGAGTGGTTCCAGTTTGAACAATTTTTCTACTTCTTTGTGATTCAAATTTTATGTAAGAATAAAATAACACTTTGTTTTCATTATTAAATATTATTTTATATCCATTAAATGCAAGTTTGTTTTGTTTCTATTTTTTATTTGCATAAGTAAATATACATTTATATACATATGTTCTTAAAAAGTAGTTGAAAAGTAGTTCACTACTTTAGTCGTAGTCAACAAAGTAGTTATAACTACCTCTTCTAAAGTAGTTAACATGTAGTTATAACTACTTCTGTCATGAAATAGTTGGTAGGGAGTTATAACTACAATTGAAGTAGTTGGTGCCCATCACTACCTGACTCTACCCTTCAGCCTCTTTCTAAAGCCTTCAATTGTGCTGCACGCTTAGTCTCTTGTTCTTCTTCACTGGCTTCCTCTTAAATATAGGGTGATGTTTAAAATTTGCTTACTAATGTTTACAATTAAAAATTGCTCTTTTCCACTCTACCTAACTTAATAAAAATACCTCTTAAGTCTGGTCTTCGATCTTCCTCTTTTAACCATTTTCAGACTTTCATATCTTTTCTGAACTGTTAAGCGTTTTTTTGCTAAGTGCTCTTTTTCCTACTCTGGTCCTTATCTCTGGAACTCTCTTCCTACTTCACTAACTAAATCTACTTCTCTCACAGTTTTCCGTCGGGGACTTGAAACTTATTTATTTAAAAAGTTCGTGTCCGAGAGCTATTAGACGATATTAAATAGCGCTATACAAGTTCATGTGATTGATTGATTGATTGAACATACTTTACAACAGTTTCTAATTCATATACAACGAAAAACGTTGCGGGCGCATTATTTTTTTAACTATTTGTTTTACTAAAGTTTTGAAGATGTGACCTATATGCGCCCAACATTTTTCATTGTATATTAATTAGAAACTGTTATAAAGTATGTTACCATAATGTGACCAAGTTATTCAGAAAATCTGCCAGGCTCATAGGAATGTTATTTTATATTTTTTAGGGCGCCAAAAAACCGTTTTTTAACAAATGTATTTTTTTATGATGTAGGTAAAAATTATTTTCTACTTTTTCGTTATTGATAAGTGAAATTTTGTCATCATTTGAGTTTTTTTGGCTAGGTGGCAAACCTTATCTTAGCTCGTTGAATTTAAAATTTTTTAAATTTTTTACTAGGTGGCAAATATGATCTATCGCAGGGGCGTCGATCTGACACAAATATTGGGAGGGCCCATTCCTTCCCACTCTTCACCCTTCCCTCCCTTCCCCGCCTCTAAAGTCTAATTAAATATAAGCTAGTTTATTTCAATTTATTTGAAAAGTAACTTTACTAAACATTGTTTCAAAATCAGAATGGTTCTGATCCAAACAGACATTTCCTTATTTCAGATCTTTGCGCAAATTCATGGGCAAGTTGTCTTAAGTCTAGATGATCCAGATTGCTTTGATCGACATGATAAACAGTCACAGAATTCAGACGTCCCTGGCTCGTAGCAGAGGCGTAGCGAAGGTTTTTGGCGCCCGGGGCAAAACTATAAATTTTGCGCCCCCCCCGTTTTGGCGCCATCTTTTCGCGATCAGTATTTGAAAAAAAGTGCGGCAAGCAAAAATTTTATTTAAAATACCGTAAAGAACAGAAATAAATTTTTTAAAAATCCACAAAACTCAGTGAGAATAAATGTAATAAATAAATGTCAATAAATGCACACACTGATGAAATTAAATATGGTCCTTAGTCATAAATAAAGGAGGTGTGCTGCACAGGGCACAGACGTTCTAGATAGCAAGAGCAGCTTTCAAAACATTGGCTCACATTGGCTCTACGTCAACGATGTGAAATGACTGGTGGCTGGAGCATGAAGGGGTCACCAAGTTCCACCTTGCCTGAGCCAGAGATCTGTGCCTAGATTGTGGCTGGTGGGTTTGAAATGAAACACATGAGTGACATGGCTCTCTCCCTTCCTAAGAACCTAACAAGTTTGATGCTGCAGAACAACTAAATGGACTGAAGCAGCAGATATACAACTAGACTGTGGACGCCATCCTGATGCAAGGAAGGAAACTACTGTTTTTCTTGCATCTTACGCAAACTTTGAGAGAGAGTTAGTCTAGCATGAATATACTGTATCTTCCTCTTTGGCGCCCCCCAAGATGGCGCCCGGGGCAGCTCGCCCCCTGCCCCCCCTAGCTACGCCCCTGGCTCGTAGTGCTTCTCAGCCAGTTTTTGAGACGCGTTATAGCGCTGAAAAATCTCTCTGCCGAATCTGCGCACATGATGTTACTGGGCAGATCAGTAAAAGTTGTATTAGCTGCTCCACGGCTTTGAAGAGCTCCCAAACTTCTGGTACCCTGTTCTCGAAAATAGTTTGAGCTTCGATCAAGGTTTTAGCATAGAATTTGGTGTTGAACATCTGGAGTTGAATATTGAGAAAAGTTTGTTCAATTTCAGGACAATCTTGACACATTTATTTGATTTCGATTTTGTTCAGACCGAAACGCCATGACTGCGCTAAACCGGAAGCACGAAGAAAAAAATCGAGATATAATGACGGATTTCATCGGAATAGTTTTTATCATATAACTTTGTTAATAATTGTGGCATTTATTTAAAACTAGTACAAGCGAATTGGCAACCGTTGGTAACTTCCAGTCCGCCAATGTGTAGTGACTGTCAGCTTTTTACCCACCACCGTATTGCACAACATAGCGAAACCAATACAATTGGGTGTGCAACCTTAAAAACTTAAAGTCTTTTATAAAAAAAAGTTAAATAAGTGGATTGACGTTATTGATTTTTTACAAGTAATATCATGAACAGTCATGACTAATTCATATAAAAATTAAATTATTCATAGACATAGTGGATATATATGGTAAAATTGTTAATATTGGAATTAAATTTCAGGCTAAAGTAGAGCTATCTATGTCAGCTGCTAACACTAACACAGAATAGCAAAAATGGACTTTAAATCTGATGCAACTCAGAGCAAGTTTTCAACAACGTTGAATCCAGAGAGGCTCAAGGCGAGTTTCTTGAAGAGGTCCCGTCCGGACTATGCTCCACTATCATTTGCTACCACGAGCACCACCACCTCGTTTGCTTCTCACAAGATCACATCAACACCAGCACCATGTCTTACGTCATCAGTCCTTGAGAGCTTGACCCTGAAACACAAGAAGTTGATCTGCTTGCAGAAGTCTTTGCATTCACCTGGATTTGCTCCGAGCAAGGAGGAGAGCAAACGGGCACTAATGGACAAAATGGTGCCTGTTAAGAAAATGAAAAAAGATGTGATGGTGAAAGAAGGTGGATTATTAACATTAACAAGGCTGAATCCAGAAGCACTTCAGTCTGGCCTGCTGAAACGACCCTGTCCACACTCTGCTCGACTATCATCAAGCAGAAGTTCAATTGTTTCCCACGAAGTCAATTCAACACAATCTTGTCAGAAGTTACCAGCATTTGTTTTGAACAAAGGTGCAAGTAAGAAAGCTGTAGCTGATAAAGTAATACCCAGCAAGAAAGTGAGAAAAAGTGAACTGGTGAAACAAGAAAAGTTTTCAGAAGTTCAAGAGAATTTCATCAAAAAACAGAAAAAAATAAAAAGCATAGGTAAACTGCAAGAAGAAGATGAAAATAGTGATGAAAATGATGGGTCAGTGAACTACAACGGGGTCTATTCTGATGTCGGCTATAATTTTGATTTTGAAAGGCAGGAGAGCAGAACAGAGGAAGTGAATTATAAGTTTCCTCCTGTCATTAAATCTATTAGAAGTGAATGTCATCATTTCTTTGAAGAGGTCTGTTCTATTTGTTGTTTATTTGGTTTTATTAAAATTGAAATTTTTGGTTAACTCTCACAGAATTTTTAATTTGTTTAGCCTTGGTAATATTTTACATGTAAGAGTTTTGTACAGACTTCAATTTATTTACATTTTTAGATCAATAAAAGTAATATCAGTCATTGGCGGATCCAGTGGGGCGCCCCCCCCACTTTGGGTTAAAATTACATTTTAAGTTATTAAAGATACCAAAAAAAAACTGCAGACTGACGAAAAAATGTTCACCGGCGGCAGGGTTTCTTCCCTTTTTAAAACTTGAGCAAGCCCCCCTGGGCCAAATTAAAAGGTCCTGCAATTTTTACAAATATGAAAGGTTTTTCTTTGGGTGGGGGTGGGGGTGAGTGGTGATACATTTATTCATAAACTTATTTTTTTTACAATTGCTTTAACTGGTTTGAGACTGATTTTGACTATCTTCAGTTTGTAGTCTTTATTTTCTATCATTAATAAATTCTTAAAGATACCAAAAAAGGACTGCAGATTGGAGTTTTACGTTTGCTGTTTACATCACGTGTTCAGCGTTTATCGTGGTAGATGTTTTAATTTTGAAATTTTCGTGTGACTACATACATTAGTGCTATTTAGTGCTATACTATTCCTAAGAACCGTTGTCCGTAATTGAAGTGTAGCAAACAATGGACATACAGGTAAATTGCACTGCCCATCCTGCTGCTGTAGGTGTTTCATTTTTTTGTTTTACATGTGTGATGTGCTGAATGCCGATTGTTCAATACCGACACCCTTCATACCGGCGGAACTGGTATTTGCCAGTATTGCCAAATACTGGCCGGTATACTGGCATACCGGTATACCGGCACAGCCTTAATATATATGTACATAAAAATTCTCCTCCCCACTCAAACTTTCTGGATCCGCTAGTGATATCAGTCAATAAGTGATGAAAATTAATAAGCAGTTTAAAGAAATTATAATTAATAATATAGCTGTATTATGACACCATAGCACAATGGTGAAAGTAGTTATGCTTTCTTTATGCCGTCATGGGTTCAAATCTCAGTTGCGGCGAGGCGTAGTTTTGTTGAGCAAGGAATTAACTCACACTGCTCAGGCCAACTCAGCCTTTCATCCTTCACTGGTCGATAATTGAGTAACAGTTTCACGACTGGGATAATAGGGTTCGGCACATCCCGGTTTCAGATACACGTGCGGGTGGCAGTAAATTGTATGATCTCATATGCATGAACCGTTTTTGGTACTGCTGAGGTGTATTTTAAAAAGTGGCGTCTTAATGCTACGACTTTTACTTTTACCTAAATTATTATTTAAAGTAAAATTCTGCCTCAACAGTAAAATTTCTTATATTTCTAAACTTATCAGAAGCAGTTACTGAACTTAGTGAGCTGTTCTCTCATAAAAACTCCTGATTTTCGGCTACCAAACGATGATGTGAGAAACTCTCTGTTTGACATGGCTAAGGTGCTTGCAGTTAAAAATCCTGAATTCATTTTGAAGGTTATTTTTTTAATTTTTTATTCAAATAAAATGATTTAATATTTTTTTAATTGATCAGTTTTGCTGCACAGTGAAGTTATTTGTGTACCTGAATATTTAAGTTTTATTATAGATAGTGTGTGAGGAGTTTTTAAAACACTGCTTTTTATTTCTAACACCATACAGTTGGCTCTTTACACAAGAAAGCATTTGAATATCAGACAGACCACCAATTTTTTGCTTGCATTCTCAGCAACAGATGAGCACTGTAAGAGGTTTATGGACAAGTACTTCAATGCTGCCGTAGTTCTTCCATCAGATTGGATCGAAGTTGCTGAGATAGCCATGGTTAATGTTTTTACAATTAGATTTTAGTATTTTCAAATAATTTTCTTCACAACTTGAATTTTACAGAAAATGCAAACCTTTAAAAATCTTTCATAGTTATAAAAAAGACTTTTTTTACTTTATTTATTTTTTTATTTAATTAGCTATAAAATGTATTTGATTAGATTGTTGTATTAGAAGGTACTGTTCAATTTTCTGTAATTTTAATTTTTGATAACACATGGCAGACACTTGGTAGTAAGGGAAATATGACTTTTCCTTCATCTCTAAGAAGAGCCATGGCCAAAAAGTTTCCAGATTTTGACACCTATCAGCTTGGTAAGTAGAAATATTCATATCTGTTTATGTGGGTATATGTTTGTGTACATATGTTTTTGTTAACTATGTGGGTATATGTTTGTGTACATATGTTTTTGTTAACTATGTGGGTATATGTTTGTGTACATATGTTTTTGTTAACTATGTGGGTATATGTTTGTGTACATATGTTTTTGTTAACTAAATGGATAAATTTACATCATTTTTCATATTACTCTTTAAAGTTGTTGTTATTATGATATCAGGCAAGTATAACAAGGAAAGTTCGAGAAAGAAGAAGAAGAAAGTAGATAAATCAAAAACTACTGAAGAGGTATTGTTAAATTTTATTTTTTTTAGAATAAAGGTTAGAGACCATTTAACCAGAAATAATCTTTTGACTTCGAATGGTGTTATTATTAGAAAAATCAATTCATCGTCCGATCATTGTTGGATGATAATAATTAATTAAGAAAATTGAGATTGAGAGAAAGTAAGAAAGTAACTAATTACGACATTATAGGAATTAATATATTATTGTTTAAATACAATGAAAAGTAAAAAAAAGTAAGGTATTTTGGGCATTTTATTTTCATAGTTTTTAGGTAATAAAACATTAAAAGAATTTATTTTTATGTTTTCAGTCAGAAACTCCGATAGATGAGTCAAAGGCCACACCTCTGCGCTTTACGTTGAAACAGTTGATTAGAAAAATACACATCAATGAACCAGTCAGCCATATCATGTGCATCATTGGAAAAAAGTAACAGCTAAATTTTTCGTTTTAATTTGTAGTATTTTTTAATAATGTGGTTAGTTATTTAATTTTGTATAACTTGTTATAGATATTCATTTTTATTTTGAATTTATTTTATTTTTTGGAAATTCTTTTTGCTCTTGTGCTATAAATTCAAGTAAAATGAAATTCCAGATACCCGTCAACAATGGAAGAATTTTTTCGATCTCGGCTTCCCGGGTTGTTCGAGGAGGGAAAAGCAGGCAAGAGGATGAAACTGCCGACTCCCGAGACCTGGGAGACTCAAATATCTTCAAGAGGAAACAAAGCTGAGGTCTGGCAAGATCTCATTGGTCAGTTGTTGGTGGGATTAAATTGAATATCTATTGTGCTGATATAAGTTTATTATGAGTCAAGTGAATAGAGCCAGGATTTCTTAATATCCTCACTGTGTGTCTGTCTTTATAAAAACTGCAGTGAAACTAATCAGACATAGATGGGACTTAAATCTTAAATAGAGATTGTGTTTGCTTCTTTATAAGGTTTGCAATTTTTTAAACCATATAATCTGAATTTGAATAATGATAAAATGAATTAAAAACTGGAAATTACATGAAAAAACTGAATATAAACTGAATAACCTAATTAAAAACATTTAGTATTGGTATTTGTTTATTTAATTTTTATTTTATAGATTTTAGTATATGAACTTTTTTAAATAAACAAATTTAATTGAGAAATTTGCATCATTTTGAAATTTAATAGTATGTGTGTGCTGTGTCGTGGCCATATGTGGTTGCCTCTCTAGTCACAGCTACTGCATATGCATTTTTAAAAATTGCTCTGTCTTTGAGTGAAAATTTAATTCAGCGATCCACTAGTTATAACATAATATCCCTTAGGCCAGTTTTTCGCAAGAGTTTGTCCGGTGTACTGGTAGAATTTTGAAAATATTCAAAAGTACTAAGGTTTTGAGATAATCAGTCGCAAAATATCAGCAGATTACCAATTATTGACTTTTTTTTAAAACTTGTTTGTTCACTAATAAGTTTAGCACACTATCAAATAATAAATATTATCACATCATCCCTGCTATAGTTTGCACTGGCTGACACTTATCAATTAACCTTCAATTAAATTAAACTCACCTTATAATAAAAATAATACAGGTACTTGTAGCACTTGTTAATTCAAAGAGTTAAATACTTTCTCACCGTATCATCATTTTTTAAATAAGTTTTATTGTGTATTCAAAATTATATTATTTGCCTTTAAACAGATCATAAAAAGTTACCATTTATGGCAATGTTGAGAAACCTTAGAAATCTTATCCTTGCTGGCATATCAGATGAGCATCACTCTTTTGTTCTCAATAGACTACAAAATGAGGTTGGTGTTTAAGGGTAGTGTGGTTTGAGGGTGGTGGTTTGAGGGTGGTGGTTTGAGGGTGGTGGTTTGAAGGTGGTGGTTGGAAGGTGGTGGTTTGAAGGTGGTGGTTTGAGGGTGTTGGTTGGAGGGTGTTGGTTGGAGGGTGTTGCTTAGGGGTGGTTTGAAGGTGGATGTTTGATGGTTGTGTTTTGAGGGTGGTTTGAGAGTGATGGTTACATTTTTCATATTAATGAAGGCAAGAAAGATGTTGTGTTTGTTTAAAAGTGGATTAAACATATCAGAAATGAGATGAGAAATGATTAAAAAATGTGTGTTTTTAAAGCAGTGATATGTTATATTCAAGGTATTTTTTTAATTGTTTCAGATTATTTTACACACATTATTGCTGTTAATTATTTTTCTGCCAAGATCACAGCTGTAACAACCTTTGCTTAAATTTGTAGGAGGCTGTCATCAACAGCAAACAATTTCCATTCAGATTCCTGTCTGCATACTCAGTCATCAATGAAATGGCAACAAAAATAGGTTAGTGATGTTTTTTTCTTCATTCCAATTCATTCATGAAGCAATAAGGTGTTCGTGCGGGCAGGAATCGTAGTTTATAGTAAATTCATGATTGTGTTTGTATGTTTCTATAAGCATAAGGCTATCATAATGGCATAGATTAGTGATTAAGGATGGACCCATGTTTTTTTTGTTATATATTAAGACAGTATTAAAAATCAATTTAATTAAAGTAAAATAATAATTAAACTGATTTTAATAAAAAAGTTTGCTCAACCTGATATGACTGGCCATGGGTTTTAAAATTCTGGACTCGATCCATGGACAACACTGATAAATACATGCAGCAAAACATACATATACAATAATACATGTATAAACAAATATACATGCAGAAACAACATATATGTATATATATATATATTTTATATATATATATATATATATATATATATATATATATATATATATATATATATATATATATATATATATATATATATATATATATATATATATATATATATATATATATATATATATATATATATACATATACATATACAATAATACACGTATAAACAAATATACATGCAGAAACAACAGAAACACCTGCTCCTTTTCAAAAGAAGAAAAAAGTTTTTATGAAGTCAAAAAAGACGTTCAGAAAAGGCAAATTCCAGAAAAAAGCGAAGAAAGTCCCGTTGGTGTTTTTTCATAGTTTTTTATTTTAAATTAATAATATTTATTTAGATAAAAATAATATTTTAATATGCGAAGTTCTTTTTTTTTTATTACACACTTTTATTTAACTTGACTTCTCTGTCTGTCTGTCGGTCTGTCTGTCATCAAAATTTGCAATCGATTTTAAACTAACTTCCTGATGAGCTAGAGACTTAAAAATTTAAACATACTTCCGAACTAATTGACAATGCATTCTATCAAATTATCGTATCGATTAGACAAAATTTAATTAAACAATTATTTGTGATATTTTCGTTGAACTACTTATTGTCTATGCTAATATGCTTGTTGTTTATATAATGATACAAACTATATCAAACATAACACAAAGATTTTTAATAATTTAAATAATATATAATAATATAAAAGTGTGTTTTTTAAAAACTTTGTTTTTTGCTTCACTTGTTAAGAATATTGGATCAGGTGCTTCTGAAAAAATACATGAACGCTTTGGACCGGGCCATTAAGATTTCAACCAATCACAATGTGCCTCCCATACCGGGTCGTACATTTGTCTTTTGTGACCTCAGTTCAACTAACAATTCGGGAACTCCCTGTCCTACTTCCAAGGGGCTTGGGAAGACACCAAAGAGTGTAAATATGCTTTTAATATGCTTTCAGCTGTATTTTTTTTAAATAAAAGTTTTTTTTATTTAAAAACTTTTGAATTTGAATTTTTTTTTAAATTGAAATTGATTTTGAAAAATATGTGATTTCTTTCTTAAAGATTGGAGAAATGGCAGTTTTGTTAAGTTTGATGTGTAAGTGGCGCTGTGAGGACTGCACACTGTTTGTTTGTGGATTGAACAAGTTTGAAACAGTTGAGATCCAGTTCAAAGACTCAATTTTAAAAAATGTTGAAAACATCCTCAAGTTGCAAGATGTAAGTTTTCAATTTTGATTACTAAAATGTTTGTAAAATTTCCTGTTAATATTATTTTTTCAATTTATTAAAAAGTACTTGATTTATTGCCTTCAATATATTTTATATCATTGCTAATTTCCTAGTTTCAGCAGTTCAGATAGGAGTTTTGAGCACCTCATGTAAAATAATTTAACTGTCAGATTTATTGGAACAGATAATTTTCAATAGACTCACAAAGCAGCTAAACTTTTACAACTTTTTTTTCCTCAGCACATGATTTGTTACACTCAACATAAACTGCTGTACATTCTCTCAGGTGTACTTTATTCTTCCAACAAAAAACTTCACAGTTTTTCAGAATTTGCAGTGATCTAGTTTCAACTGATCCATGCTCAACCGGGGGTTTTTTGTTGTCGTAGCTCAAGATTGCTGGATTAAAGTTGACGGCTTCTCTTTTTAGCTGTTTTATTGTCCTGCGAGCATTTCATGAGTGGTTATAGACATAGTATTCAGGCAGACTTCCTTACCTAGAACTTACAAGTCAATTTTATATGTGATCACATTCAGCTTTCTATATAGGGATGTGTTGATGTTGGATAATAAATTAAGTCAATCAACTTTTATTTTGATTGAAAAATAAATTACATTCAGTTGTTAAATATGCTTATTTTGCCAGTTGGTTCAGTACCTTGGAAAATAATTGTATTGTCCTCTGCTTAATACCCTATCATCTTTCTGAATTTTATCTAGATCATGTGCATTTGTATTGGTCATTCAACACTTTTTTTGTTCAATTTATAATGCAGTGACAAATCAGAAACATTGCATTAGTCTCTATGTGTTTGTTTTTTTTAAATTTCCAACATCTTTGATTTTGTGCAAGCCTGAGAACTACAACTCAGTTCTAATTAGGCTCTAAAAACTTTTATTGATTTCTGTCAGGTTTGTGGTGAAAAGTATGATTATTATCACAATTCTTCTATTTCTCATTAACCTCACTGACAGAAAGCTAAATGCATTTCTGGTTTTAAAATATCTAAATGACAGGACTTCCTAAATAAGGCGAATAATTTTTTACATAATAGTTTTTACTTTTTGGTTCTATATCTTCATGTCGACTGTTCATGGCCTAAGACTGTGTGGCAATTTTGTTCAAGTAAGTTGACACTTTTAAGGGAAAATTCAAATTGTATCTGTTTATTGGTTTTGAGGAAGGACATCACTTTAGAGAGAATTAATTTTTTGAACTTATTTTAGGATGTTTTTAAGAACTTCAAATTAAAATTTATTATATTGGGTTTAATTTTTTTTTATTTGTAAAAACCTGTTAAAATATGTTATATAAAGGTTATTAATAGTCAAACAAGTGAGGCATTTTCATACATTGGTGACTACATGAACAAGATCATCTACGAAAGAGTTCAGGTTTGTTTCTCTTCTCTTGTGCAATGGAAATTATTTTATAATTTATTCGTGTTAAATTATTCTGCTTGTTGTTGAAGGAAAAAAGTTTTGTTTAATTTCTGATGTTTCTTTTTCCTGATTTTTTTAAATTTTTTAAGCTAAACTTGAATAATTGTTTTGTTAATATAATTTTGTTCAAGTGTATTTTTTATAATTTTGTTTATGCTGAGCAAACAAAGTTTGCTGATATTCAATGGATATTTGTATCTGCAAATAAACAACTGAATATTATTTCATGGATATTTATATCTGCAGATAATCAACTGAATATTATTTAATGAATATTTATATCTGCAGATAATCAACTGAATATTATTTAATGAATATTTACATCTGCAGATAAACAACTGGATATTATTTAATGAATATTTATATCTGCAGATAAACAACTGAATATTATTTAATGAATATTTATATCTGCAGATAAACAACTGGATATTACTTAACGGCTACTCCCGTGGAACCCTCCTGAATACATTGACTCAAAAATTTGACAGTTATAGAGAACTTGTTAATAACAAAATTCAAGGTTTTCACATAAACCTTTCATTTGGAGCTGCAGGGTATTATATTTTGGGTTTTTTTTATTTCTTATTTTCTCATTTAAATTTTGAATTTTTAAAGAAAAGATTATCCCGTTATATATATTATTTATTTTACAAGGGTTCTCATCCATAAATTTTTTATGTTTTATTATTGCAAATAAATTATGATAATCAAAGGATATAAATTAATTTCGATTATGCCACATACAGGGTTCTAATCCATAAATATTTTATATACAGGGTTAGCGATGCAACCCTCAAAGGCCGTGATGGCCCCGTAGAAATTTATGGTTTCAGCGACCAAGTTTTAAGGTAATTTTTATTATTAATAAGTTATACACTTTGTGCTAAAGTGTGTCTTAAAACTTTGTATTTAGAATATTTAATGTTGATAAAAATATGATATGATGAGGATTGTTACAGGTAGTTAATAAATTGTAGCTTTAAGGATATCTTTTTTATATCTTATTTCTTGTACTCTTACAGTTTTTTTATTTATTGATTTATCAGTGTTTTGTTTTTCATTTTTTTGATAAATTTTCATAAATTTATAAATTTTCTGTCTTTTATTTTATCGAGTTAATTGCTAAAATTTAATGCTTAAACGCCTTATGACTAATTTATATTAAAGTTAATTTTTAAATAAAAATTTAATTCAAATAACTTATTAATAACTAACTAATTTAGATTCATAGCAGACAGAGGTGACGAGAACCAAGTTACTTTTGTTGACAATATCGATTTGTTTTACAAACTTCACGACCCAAAACTGAAGGCGAGAATTGTTGAAATACCCGAGGTTGTGCCTGATCCTTTCCTTAGGGATGCACCCAAGTGTGTTGCAATTTTTATTTGAGTTTGGTTATGATTTCATGCAATATTTATATAATAGTTTTTTTTATAAAGGGCTTTGATTTTAAATTAGATATTAATGGAATAAATTTTTATAGAAAATTTTTTAAATTTTGTTTTGCTTTCACAAAGTCAATTATGTCATTAAATGAATACTGAAAAAGCTAATTGAACACAGAAAATTTAACAAAAGTGATGTTATTAATTTTTAAATTTTAATTTATAAAAGCACGAAATATATTTATTACATTCAGTGAATAAGGAAAAAAATGTAAATAAATATTTATGATCAGCCATCTTGAATTTTATCAGGTGGGTGAACTGTCGCATCTTCATTTCTTCCACTTTCTTGGACATGTTCAGCGAGAGAGATCTTCTGGTCAGGTACATTTTTCAGGAGTTGAAGGCCCGCTGCAAGTCCATATTTGTCAACATCTTTGAGGTTGATCTGAGATGGGGGATCAGTGAGGAAGAGTCACAGAATTCCAAGTAAGATTTCTTCTGCAGAAGATAGGTGATTGATTGGAGTTATGAGGGCTGTTTTTAAGACTTTGGCTGGCAATTAAAGTATGTCTGTTTTAAAGATGAATGTGGAATGTTTGTAAAAGAGTTAGTTATAATTTTCTTCTATTCTCTTACTACCAGATATATTTATTCATTTTACTTCACTTTTCCATCCCTTCCAGAACAATCCAGCTCTGCCTGACTGAGGTGTCCAAGTGCAATTTTTTTGTGGGAATGCTTGGAGAGAGATACGGTTGGTGCCCTGACACTTATGGAGGCATAGATGCCCTGCCAGAACTGGATTGGCTGGCCAACTATCCAAAGGGGGCTTCTCTCACAGAGCTCGAATTTATGCAGTGCTTCAAAAAGTTAAATGACTACAAAAAGAAAGCATTTTTCTACTTCAGAGATGCTTCTTTATTGAGGTGAGTTGAATTTTTATGTGATTAATTTTTGCAAAGAAAAGATTTATAAAACTGTTTACAGATATTTATTTTTTGATCCATAATTTTGGTATTATGTTTAGTGCCTGTGGGACTCACAAATTTTTATAACTCAACTAGAGTACTGCGCAGGACAATTTTTCGCAGCTGGTCGGCCTAATTTTCAGGCCAGTTTTTACAGGCACAAAAATCTCGGCCTGTCCCAGCTTGACTTCAAACTCGACTTGGTTCATTTGCAAATCATAAAATCAAGGCTCAGCCTGTGCAGTACTTTAAACTCAAAGCTTGTTTTATAAGCTTAGAGACATCAATTCAGATGCCACTCTTCAAATTCCACCATCAATTAAACTACTAGGTGACTTGATGACTATTTCCGCTTTTATTGCTAAACCTTTTTATTTATAATGACCCTCAAACATAAACACCATCTACATTCTACTGAGACAGACCCTTACATGCAACTTTTTCACATCTAGACTTGACCACTGCAATTCCTTCCTATACAAGACGGCACTGACTTGTTTAGCTGAACTTCAGCGAGTTCAAAACATGTTTGCCAAAGTTACCATCAGTCAAACTTTTTACAACTCAGCCCTTATATATTTTTCCTTTTACATCTCAACAAACTAGATTTGCTCTCAATAAAATATAAAATAATTATAAAGTTTCCTTTATTTATCTGCAAAATTATCATCAATATGAAGATCAATCAGGTCCTCCTCCTGCTTGACATTATTCGAAAAGGTCTCGGAAATCCACTTCTTTTCAAAGGCATTTGTAAAATATAGCCCCAGCACCTCTAAAGCATAACTACTGGTGCTTTACAGATTGATTTATTTATATTAAACAGGGAAGTGCCGAAGAAATACCAACACCTCTTGGCAGACGATAAGGCCCAGAAATTGAAGTTTCTCAAGAATTTTGTTTGCAGATCGGGAGCAGAAGTCTATGAAAAGTTAGATAATTTGCATTGGTGATGATAGCAGTTGTTGTCAAAGTGGTGTGATGAGGGAATGATTTTTATTAGTTGTAATTGTAAGTGAGCGATCTAATAAGGAAAGGAGTGGATCGCAATTATGGTTTTTAAGAATTAGTTTGAAAGTTTCAGTTGCATGATTTAATGTGGTTTTCATTTATGTTGTTAAAAATTAAATATTGCTTTTTGTTAGGCTCTTCTTTTAAGTATCTAAATTACAATATCACAGCTACCCGTGTTCCTGGGGTGGTGCAGATGAAAATGGCAAGCCAGTTATTACAAATCTGGAAGAATTTGGTTTGAGGGTTCTTCAAAATTTGTGGAATGCCATCCAAGAGGCCTATCCCGTGGAAGATCGAATGGAAACAGATGGGGTAATAAGGGTTCTTATTGTAAATATCATGTCAAGATATTTATTACTTGGTAGTGTTGATTTATATTAATGATATTGAAATCATTTTATTTAATTTAAATAATATTGACACCATTTTGTGTAATTTAAATGATATTGACACCATTTTATTTAATTTAAATGATATTGACACCATTTTGTGTAATTTAAATGATATTGACACCATTTTGTGTAATTTAAATATTTATATGCAGAGGTGGTTTTATCCTAATTTTGCATGGACCGAAAATAAAGATGTTAATATTTACACATTTTTTTAATAGCTATTACTATGTGTGATGATTAGTTTTTGTGACACTTGTCACTTTGAATGTTAAAAATCAATTTCTTCAACCATTCAGTCTTCTAACAATCCGTTTTTGAGCGAGGACAAATTACATCTCTCCTACATCAACTCGTTCTTCGACAGATTCGTTGGTCGTCAAAATCTTCTCAACAAATTCCTCGATTTCCTGTCTCGCAAGAAATCCGGTCTTCTCATCGTGGCAGGAAAACCCGGCTCGGGAAAGTCCGCCCTCATGGTGTGTTAAAGTTATTGGTTGAAATGTTTATTGGTGGTTATTTATTAGTAATATGAATTTATTATTTATTTTATTTGAAGAATGTTTTTCATAGCTTTCATTTCATGCAAATTCATTTTTCCAGACATTTTGATGTATTGGTATTTTATATATTTTTATTAGTATTCCTGTATATATTATTTAGTATATTTTGTATTTAGTTTCATTTAATTCCAGTTTAATTATTATTTTGTATGTTTTGTTTTTGTATTCCAAATCACATGACTTCACATGACTATATTATTATTATTTCATTGCCCCACCAGGCAGCAGCCATAAGAAAATGGCAGGAGTCCCAACAGCCAAAGGCTCTCCCAAAACTGACCATAGTCCACTGTGCAGGAGCCTCCCCTGATTCTGACAACATCCTCTTCACCATAAATCGCCTAATTTCCGAGATGAGATGTCGCATTGGCAGTGGTGGTGATGATGATGGTGAAAAAAGTAAAGAGTGGAGAACATTTGAGTCAGTAGGAGAGATTGTTACTGATGTTTTTTTGTTTGCTTGTTTCTTATTGTCTCAACTGGTTTAGTTGTTCATTCATGTTTGTTTGTTTTTAAATCTTCCAGAGCAGCATGCCAGATGTTCCGGAAGGTTTTAACAGACGTTTCGAAGACCAACAGAGTTCAGATCTTTATAGACGGGGCTGATTATTTCTCTAATGAACATCTCGCTCGTAGCATGACTTGGTTACCGGAGGATATTCCAATGGTGAGTTATGTGATGATGGTAAATATATGACATTTTATAATGTAAGTTATAAAAAAATTGAGAGAGTGGTAACATGTAATTGGAAGTTGTAATAGTGATAGCTATCAGTAAGCAAACCATGTGCATCTAATTTACATTTTCAGTTATTTATTAAATCTTAAAACTTACTTCATTTAGAATGTCCTGTTTGTCATAAGTGTCAATGAAAATTCTGAGGTTCATCTGGCTTTAAAAGACCGATCATCAGTTGTAGGAACCGTGGAAGTGGGTGCACTTGACCCTCAAGATAAACAGGCTATTGTTAGAAGTACTCTCAAGGAGTACAGCAAGTCTTTGAATGAATCTCTTTTTAACAATCAGGTTTTTTTCTCTTTTTTTTTTAAATTCTGTTTACTACATGACTAATTTAAAACGAATTTTGGAATAAAGAGACATTAAAAATGTGAATAATTATAAATATAGATGAGGATGATAACAATGAAGAAGGAATCATCATCCCCGTTATATCTGAGTCTCCTATGTGAGGAGATGAGACAATTTGGAGAATTTGAACAGGTTTGCTTGTTTGTCTGCATATTGTCAACTTTACACAGAAAGTTTGCAAATATGCCATAAATCTTTTGAACACATACAAATACATGTGAACACATGCCATAAAAATACACACATGTGACTGATACACTTACATTTATTTATTCAATTGCTTTATGTTTTGTTTTTAATAATTTAATTATTATGTTTATTAATTTACTTAATTATCAGTGAACAATTTATTGGGAGTTTAATTGTTTTAAATTTCCGACCAAAGGTTTCAAGCAAGATATCATCTTTTTCTGCGACACTTCCAAAACTGATCCTGGATGTGATCGATGGGTTGGAGAGGTCACACGGAGAAGATATGGTCAAGGTCATTCTCTCCTGCCTCGTCTGCTCTCCTAATGGTTGGTTTTTCTATTATTTAACCTTTAATATTTTTATTATTATTAATTTTGTAACCAGGTATAAAATTTAGAATACAAAATTATTTGATGGTATATAAAATTGATAAAATAAATGTTAGTGATAAAAATAATAACTAACATTGAGGCCATTTTAAATCACAGTCACTGTAGTTTACTATCATCATCATATGTAATTTACCAATAATAACAAAGAACTGATTTTTTCAATTATCATTGTCATAATTTTTATTTAACTTTCCACTTTTTAAGGGCTCAAAGAGCATGAAATCCAAGAAATTCTCAGTGCTGCATTGCCTCTCGATTGGACCGAGATTACCAGTTACTCGGACATCCAGCATCGACCGATTCTACCCGAAAGAATGGTCTCCCCTGCAAGGGTACTCTTCTTCATAAGGTCCATCCAACATTTTCTCAGACCTCTTCCTTTCAACATCGGGTTTGTTGAGTCGTTTTGTGTTGTTGAATTTCAGGGTTATCATCTACCACACTTGTTTACCATTCATTTTTCTTGCCATACAAACTTCTACACCACGACTTGTAATGTAATTTTTTTATTATTATCATCTTCAGAGAACAAACAGAAGTCACTCTATTCATTTCTCACAAACTGGTGATCTCTTCAATCACTCAACGATACTTTTCCTCGTTGGTTGGAAAGAAATACGAGAAGTTCATACACATGCTGTTGGCATGTAAGCAGATTTATTTATCATTAAAATCAAATTATATTACTTATAATGATTTTCATAATAAGTCGAGATTGCCCATAAAAATGACAGATTTTTTTAAATCTCATATTATTTTTCTATTGCAGCACCACCTTTTCTTGATCTTTAGGACTGACATTGTACAATTGCGTAATAACTTTTATGACACACCTACACGCACTAATTTTATCAACTGCTGACCACCGTGGCCGCCGTGTTATGCAAAATTGCTAATATACATACATACATACATACATACATACATACATACATACATACATACATACATACATACATACATACATACATACAGACATCAGAAATTATGTATGTTGATTTGGTAATTTTAGTGTAAAAACTAAGCTTCTGCGTCCCGTTATTTTTTTGGAACGATACGATACGATACGATTTCTGAAATTTGCCTCGAATTAAACGATACGATACGAGACGCTTCGAACAATAACGATACGATATCGATACGATACGATACGATTTCGGGATCTCGACTGAAGCGGAAATTTTGCCTAGAGATAACATAGAATGATGAACTATACGCGACAGACAATATTAATAACTACATTAAAGAAATTCATTGAAAAAAAATATATAAATATTAAAAAATTTATAAAAATTTACCAAATTTAATTTTTTTTTACAACTTGAAATAAGTTTCATTTGTTTAGTTTCGGTACATCTATTTGTCTAAATTTAGACTCTAAATAAAACGCTACGGCTGATAGAAAGTATTTATTTACTTTATTTAGTGACGCGGCATGATAATGATGACAAACACGAGAAAGTGCCTCTATGCAAGAATTAAAAAAGTGAAAAAACCCAGCGTGTTTATTTATAGGCGATGGCGAATGCGGTTAGCAATAGCAAGAAAGAAGCTGAGAAAGTTTCGAATTCCAGCTGCAGACGATACGGGCTACGGCACTGTCGTGCACACTACAGGTGGCACACACATACTCACACACAACCAAGAATATCATCGAGATTATAAAGATATATCTTAGATGAGCTACTATTACGGTCAATTACGGATATCGAAACACTAAAATAATCATTCCAATTCTATGTAACAAATTTGAAAAAATAAGTTTATCAAACAGACTAAACCAAAACATAAACATAGAATGATCATTACTATTACATTACTTATTATTCTCATTAATAATAATAGTCATCGATGTCAGCGAGTACGATTGCCTTGTAGGGCTTGTAATATCAGTAGTATGCAGAGCTCGACTAGCAGCCTAATAGGAGCGTGGCTTTTTTGCTGCCGGTTCCCAGACTAAAAATAGTAAATAATGGGGCTACAGGCTGTCTGGAAAACCGAATTTAAAGTGGGGATGATAATAGTTATAAACTTCTGTCAATAGGTAGATTAATTAATCAATGTTGATGAATCAATTGCAAATATTCACAGTTGTGAGAATCGTTAATTAAATATGTATGACTTTCGTTATTTATTGGAAAATATTTTTAAAAAATCCCGATATTTTTCGAGATTTTAATCGAGAATGAAATTTTAAGTATCGCCAATTAATATCGATACGAGACTTCTTCCGCAGGCTGTATCGTTTCAATGGTGATACGGGAATCCTGTATCGTTTTGAAATCTCGATTGAATTCGAGATAACGATATCGGGACGCAGATGCTTAGTAAAAACCCCAAAAATATGTTTTTTTTATATTTTAAAATTTGTCTGCTCATTCTAGATATTTCTTTTTAAGTTAGTGGATTGTTTAAATATTTCTACAATAAAATTCTGATGGACTTAAATACTCACTGATATATTAATTTGTTTATCTTGTTCCAGCCTACTTCTATCAACTTGCTGATCCACAAGGGGACTGTTCATGGACCTGTCAAGATGTCCGACCCTTAGCTGCTTTAACACATCACTTGGTTAGTACTTTTTAAGCTGCTGAACTAGATAAAAACTGATAACTTTATTAGTTTATTATGTTAATAGATCAATTGTAAAGATTATCATCTTTTTTTAAAATGAATTTAAAGCATAAATTTTAGTCATTAAAAAGGGTTGGTCTATTGTAATGTTTTTCTTGTAGTGCCAGTGCTGTCACTACCAGAGTTTGGCTGAACTTTTGACTGATTTGACCTTTTTAAGGCTCAAATTCTCTCTTGGCCTGTCCAGTGAATTACTGGAGGATTACAATGTTGTTTGTAAGTTTTGTTTGGAAATATTTTTATGCATTTCATTCTTATATATTTGTACTATATAAAAAATTAAAAATAATCAGTACAATGTGTATAATCTGTGTGATTAATTAATTAATTAGTGTTTTGTAATATACTTAATCAGTAGAAGAATATAATAGTAATTAATAAATTTCTTTATTGCTTTCAGACCCAGCAACTCTGGCACTGAAAAAGGACTATGAGCTAAATATCGGCAGCAAGAAATTCAAGGACTATCGAGCTTTTGTTTACAAGAACTGTCATCTTCTTTCATCGTCAGTTTTAAATCAATCGATTGAAGTTTTCAGTCTGATTTTAAATCAAAATAATTTTTAAGCAAAAAATTAACTGTGAATCCATAAAGTCAGATCTATAGAATGCAGTTCTTAGATTTATTTAATAAAACACATGGAGGCTGGAAAATTTTTTTCAAATGGTGTATTTATAATAGGGATGTCACGGGTACCCGAACCCGAACCCGAGTTCGGTACTACCCGGTCTTTTTCTGATACCCGAACCCGAACTCGAACCCGAAAGTGTGGAAATTTGGTACCCGAACCCGAACCCGAACCCGAAAATGTGAAAACTTGATACCCGAACCCGAACCCGAACCCGAAAATGAGAAAACTTGATACCCGAACCCGAACTCGAACCCGAAAATGTGAAAACTTGATACCCGAACCCGAACTCGAACCCGAAAATTTATAAGCCTAATACCCGAACTCGGAGTTGTGAACAAATAAATCTTTATAAAAGCTGTGTCTTAGAGATTAATAAATTACAAGTTTTGTTGACGTAACCTATTATACTAATCGCGAGCGTAGAAGTTTTGTATTATCACCTTTGCGTAACAAATAACACAAATACGTCATTTTATTAGTGATTGTGTAAACTAAACCACTAATCCGTTTGATTATAATCAGGCCGGACCGAGCCGCGAACGAACTAAAATAATTAAGCCTCCTTCGGTCGAAGAAATGGCGGATAGCCATGACTCTAAACTTTTTACTTCAGTTATATAACCTTATATTTATTCATTCATATACTCAAAGTTTTTCTGATATAACAAAGACCCTTTGTTATAAAGATAATCTTGCATAATCCTAAACTTTAACTGGCAAACTCTATAAATGATCTATGCGTCACAGTTATTTTATTGGCAAATGTGTAAGCCAGGACACTAATCCGCCTGATTGCCCGACCGGACCGAGCCGCGAAAAAAATTTATAAATTACAATAATTTAAGAGGTAACGTATTATGCTAATCGCAAGCCCTGCAAGTTTTGTATTATCACCTTTGCGTAACAAATAACACAAATAGGTCATTTTATTGGTGAGTGTGTAAACTAGACCACTAATCCCCTTATTATCTGGCCGGACCGACCCACGAACGAACTAAAATAATTAAGCCTCCTTCGGCTAAAGAAATCACATTATTTGGAAAGCTAAAAAAATGACTTATTAGAGTTTATTCAATACGTGTAATGTCCAATGGATGAATTGATCGCTCTCGTTTGTATATGTATATACACTAGGTAAATTTAAAATCAATCCAGGAATTTGAAATCATAAGCCAGTAACCCGAACCCGAACCCGAACCCGGTTTTTGGAAAACTACAAACCCGAACCCGAACCCGAAAACCTGAGTTTCACGAACCCGAACCCGAACTCGAACCCGAAAACTCGAGTTTTACAAACCCGAACCCGAACCCGAAAACTCTAGTTTCACAAACCCGAACCCGAACCCGAACCCGAAAACTCTAGTTTCACAAACCCGAACCCGAACCCGAACCCGAAAACTCCAAAAAGTACTACCCGTGACATCCCTAATTTATAAAGTTTCATTTGTAGCAAAATAACTTTGCAATTCTTTTGTTATTAGTGTTGATAGGTGAAATTGAATTTAAAAATTGCATAAAACTAGATATATATTTATATATAAATATACCATCAAAATTTCTAGAAAAAAATTGGTCTAGATAAAATCAACTTCTAATTTCAGATGTCCACAGCTGATCATCCAACAAGCTCTTGCAGAGGATGATGAAAGTGAACCATGTAAAGATGCAAACCATCTTCTTCTGACCTGTCCATCTATGAAATATCCATGCACCAGACTCTTGAACAAGAATTGTTTTAAAGACCTTTGTGTTCAGACTTTTAAGAACAATGGAAAGGTTTTAAATTTTCTTTGTATTGATCATTAACAGTTCAATATAACGAAACATCTCCGAACTTCAAGTTTCATAATAAAGGCTAAAATTCTATAATGTAAAACAAGATTTTATTTGATTTATTTTTCTGAATGGCAGGGATTTATATTTAAATTTGGTGGAAATAATGGTGACGATCTATTTTGTCAATCAAATCTTTGATTGGTAATATTATATAAATTAATTGAACCTGATTGGTTATTATTATTATTATATAAGCTTATCAGACCTGTTTGACAATCATAACACTAAAACTATTTTATCTTAATTTATTCACAAGATATCCTCCTGTCTGGCTCTCTCATCAGATGACAGAACTCTTGCGTCAGGTTACAACGATGCCTCCATCGAATTGTTTGATACTCAAGATTTTAAGGTGGTGTTGATGATGATTCTTTTATTTATTTGATTGATTATTAATTATTTTATTTATAATTTTTAATTTAAGATGTTATTAAGTGTATAATATTCTAGTTGATAATTTAGTGTATTGTTGTAGCTCTGTTCTACCAGTTTGTTCTAAAATTCGATTAAATAATTTCAAATGTTTAATTTAAAAAAAAGAAAACTCTGATATTGATTGGACACTCTGGTGCCATAACATCACTCTGTTTCGTATCCAACCAAAGACTGTGTAGTGCATCAAAGGATGAAACACTTAGCCTCTGGAGTGTCAGTGGAGGATATAGGTGTGATTGATTGATTTATTGATTATAATAATAATAATAATAATAATAATGATTGACAGTATTTAGAGTGGCGTAAATCCTAAAGGACTTCAAGGCCACTGCTTATTTGATTTATTAATTGATTGACTAATGAATTGACTGAGTGATTTATTGATTAGTAAATTGGTCAGCTGATTGATTGTTTTATTAGTTGATTGATTGAGGGATCGATCAATGAAATGATAATTGGATTAATATATTGATGGATGAAAAATTGTCAATAATCTTTTAGATTGGCAGTCATGGAAGGTCACAAGAGACAGGTGAACTGCTGCATGTCAGACAACTTAGGTAGTATTATTGTTTCAGTGGGATGGGATGCTCTTGTTCAAGTGTGGCATGGAGTTACTGGGGTATTGGAGACCACCCTTCCAAGAAAGAGGTTGATATGACATCGACGTTATAGTCGCAATCACTCTTTCATCTGCCACCATCATTTTGTTTACATTTTTGTGCCAGCCAATTACTGGAAAAAGTTTCTTAAAAGAAAGCATTTTCGAATTGATTTGAGCTGCTACTGAACCAGCTCAAAAATTAAAATGTATTTCTTTGTAATATTATTATTACTGAACTCACACAAATATGTTTTTATTCCATAACAATGGTCATCATTTTCATTAACCAATATATCTTCATTCCATAACACCTGTCATCATCTCCGCGAAACAGGTGTCCACTCAACTGTGTCTCCATCCATCCCGAGGGACAAATCATTGTTATCGGGGACTGGGAATCAACCATTTTTCTCTATGACATTCTGCAGAAGAAAAGAAGAGCTGTTCTGAGAGGTCATCGCTCGTCTGTCCGTGACGTGAGGTTCAATCCCTCAGGTGTGCACATTGTCTCATCCGATATGTGGGGAGATGTCATGATTTGGTCATCCAAATATGGATGCATGGTAAGTACATGAAAAAATTATGAAACTAAACAACTTGAGTTAGTGAATTAGAAAAGAGAGAAAAACCTTCAGAGAATCACTACTTATATAACTTCTTTCATACTATAACAATTAAAAAAATTAGCATTCTTTTTTAGCCATTAACAGAAAATAATTAAAAATCTTCAGGTTCATATTTTTAAAGTGCAACCAACACTTTATAATATGATATTTTGACTTTATAATTCCCGAACCAGCTTTGGTGGAGTTAACCACAGTTTTCACAATATAATTTTTAATGGCAATGTGCCCTATTATGTATGTCTTGTATGTATGTCATTGTATATGTATTATAATAAAAATAATTTGAACGATAATTGAAACCTGTATAATTATATAATACAGGTGGGCCTAATTAAAGGGCATTCATTACCTGTTAATAAAGTCTTGTATTCTCCATCTGGTGAACTTTTGACAGGGTCAGATGATGGAACTATAAAGGTACTTTGTTGGAATTTTTATCATCATTTTCAAATGTTTTATTCAAATTATCAAAAAATTTAATAAATAGGTGTGGTCAGGTAGCATGGGGTGTTGCACTAATATTTTTGGTGAAATGAGTTATGGGCCTGCTACTTGTGTGGTTCTCGATCCGTTCTCATCATCTCCTGTGCCTTTGGTTGCTGTCGGTTACTACCAGGGATCGGTCCGTATGTTCTCTTGTGCAACAGGTTAGTTTGTTGTGCAACAGGTTGGTTTGTTGTGCATCAGGTTGGTTTGTTGTGCAACAGGTTGGTTTGTTGTGCAACAGGTTAGTTTGTTGTGCAACAGGTTGGTTTGTTGTGCAGCAGGTTGGTTTGTTGAGCAACAGGTTGGTTTGTTGTGCAACAGGTTGGTTTGTTGTGCAAAAGGTTAGTTTGTTGTGCAACAGGTTGGTTTGTTGTGCAAAAGGTTAGTTTGTTGTGCAACAGGTTGGTTTGTTGTGCAACAGGTTAGTTTGTTGTGCAACAGGTTTGTTTGTTGTGCAACAGGTTGGTTTGTTGTGCAACAGGTTTGTTTGTTGTGCATCAGGTTGGTTTGTTGTGCAACATGTTGGTTTGTTGTGCATCAGGTTGGTTTGTTGTGCAACATGTTGGTTTGTTGTGCAACCGGTTGGTTTGTTGTGCAACAGGTTAGTTTGTTGTGCAGCAGGTTGGTTTGTTGAGCAACAGGTTGGTTTGTTGTGCAAAAGGTTAGTTTGTTGTGCAACAGGTTGGTTTGTTGTGCAAAAGGTTAGTTTGTTGTGCAACAGGTTGGTTTGTTGTGCAACAGGTTAGTTTGTTGTGCAACAGGTTTGTTTGTTGTGCAACAGGTTGGTTTGTTGTGCAACAGGTTTGTTTGTTGTGCAACAGGTTAGTTTCTTGTGGTCGTTTTACTGATTAGAAAAAAATAGACTGGAGGTGGTGTGATTCCCTAATTGGTTGGTAATTTGGTATAATCATTTTTGAAATGAAAAGTGAATATGGCAGAAAAGATGGTTTTCCTTTATTTTATGTTGCTGTATAGTTAGTGTTATCATTTCTCAGGTGAACTTCTGTGGGAGAAAATTCAGCCAAATCCTCCATCTGCTGCCAGATGCTTAGCATTTAAGATGGTCAAAAACCAGCAGAAGACTGGGGAATCTAAGCTGCTAGCCGTTGGAAAGGCAGACGGAGTCTGCATGGTATTTACTTTGCTAATTTATAATTTTTATACAATTTAAATAGTTATATTCATGGCATGACTAGATTTGTTAATTAATGCTTTTCTTATGCAGCTGTTGAATGCATCCAATGGTCACATTGTCGATACACTGGTTGGACATTCTAAGGCTATCCTTACTTTGGCATGTACGAATATTTCTAAGAACTACATTATCACTGCTGGAGAGGATTGCTTGATATTCGTTTACAACTGCAATGATGATTTGAACCATCAACATCGTGCCAGGTAAATGAGTGAATGTGGGTGAGTGTGGTTGAGTATTTAGGTGAGTGTGGTTGGGTATGTGAGTGAGTGTGGTTGGGTATGTGGGTGAGTGTGTTTGAGTATGTGGGTGAGTGTGTTTGAGTATGTGGGTGAGTGTGATTGGGTATGTGAGTGAGTGTGGTTGAGTATGTGAGTGAGTGTGAGTATTCATATGAGTGTGTTGAGTTTGCGAGTGATTTAAGAAGGCAAGTAATTGAGTAATTTTTGTTCTAGCAATAAAGATCCAAGTTACACATTGCAAGGACATTCAGGGCCTGTAACCGGTATTTCATTGAATCCATCAGAAGATCTGCTGGCTTCTGTTGGTCACGATGGTGTATGCAAGTTTTGATGTTATTTTATTTAATCGTGCTTTGAAGATCATAATTTCATTATTAAATTTCAAAAAAGTTTAATTTTTTTATTAAATAATTGTCTTTCAAATGGTACTCAATCATAGTTCAGTAACGTTATGCATATTTTGTAATTCTGATTGCATGAATAATATAATTAATCATAATAATCATATTTTATTACTAACATAGCTTCTCATCATATGGGACATGGACAACATGGGAACCATCAAGCACAGAATATATCGTGCACACTACGATTGGATAACATGCTGCTCTTGGTCGAGTTGTGGAGAGTTTTTGGTAACAATTAAATTATTTTTAATTTTTTTAAAATTTCTAAAAAGTAGATGTTTATCAGGGTAGATAGTTTTTGGTACAATATTACTAATTTTTTTTTATAAGTTATTAGTCAATTTGAAGTAACATGATATAATTGCAAATCATTATTAGTATATGTTAAGTACAAATTTATTATATTTTAGTACTATTTTAATATATTTTGCAAAATATTAAAATATTATTATTAACAAGTTAGTATAACTTTAGTACAATATTAGTTTAATTTTGCTACATTGTATATTATTGTTGTTAGTATATACTAAGAATGATATTTGTATATTGATAGTACAACATTAATATATTTTCTATCTATTTAAATGAAAATACAACGGTTTTTGTTTTTCAAGCCGGAGTAATTGTGAAAAACATTTTTTTTTATTTGTTTTCTAAGGTTACAGGATCAAACGACTTCACCTTGAAACTCTGGCATGTTGCGACAGGAGAAGAAAGGCAATCTTATGTCGGTCACATGTCTATGATCAGTGGGGTTGCCTACAAGGTATTGCAATCATTTATTTATTTATATATTATTTAAACCTTTTCATATTTTCACTTCTTTTTAGTAAACCTAAAACATAATTGTAAATAATATATTTAAAAACTTAAATTATTTAATTGAATTAAACATAAAATGAATGTTTACCAGTAAAAAAATTATTTCTCAATCGTACATAGAAACGGTGCATCCTTTCAAGCAGTACTGATGGCTGTCTCAAGGTCTGGTCGCAGAAGGGAGTTGAAATCTCCACTCTTCAAGAACATCATGCCAAGTGCAATGCCTGTGATCTCTACGTCTCAATGATTACGAGAGGCGAGTTGATGGAATGTTTGATGCAAATAATAATTTAAAGGAGAAATGCAGATTGGCAGTTTTTTACTGATTTGAAATTGGCATGCGATCAAGAAATCTTCCCACAAAAACTACAAAAAGAGAACAGATTAGCAAATCTTTATATAAACTGCATTCAGTGGATTTGAAGATATTGAATGCTGCCATATCACAAAGCAATTTTATTTATTTATTTTTTATTAGGTGGAAGATTTGATGAAATTTAGTAATTTTTTATGACTTAATGTCAAATTTTTCACTCCATCACACATGTCATCACGATCTGGCATTTTGTTAATTTGTTCTTGTCCTTACTAATGTTTGTGACCACATTATTAAATTATTAATGTCATTACTATAAACTGCTAGGTATTCACATGAGTAGTTTAGCAATTATTATATAATAATATTAATTCTTTTTTTCACCAGATCAGGAAAGTTCATCAGACCCACAGGACTGGGAGTCTATGATGGTCGTGGAAGATGTTAAAGGAAAAGAAAAGCCATGTGTAAAAGATTCAGTTGATTCTGTGGTTATTGCATCCTGCTACGAAGATGGAACTGTCAGAACGTGGAATCCTTTAGAGGTCTGGTTGTTAATGACTGTTTGAGAAATGACTGTTTGACTTGCATAGATAATAAAGGATTTAAACTGGTTAATGTTATCTTAATTTATAAATTATGATTAACAAATTTTTTGATAATTTTTCATAATGATCAATAATATACTTGTTTATTGTTATTATTTATGGAAATTTAAGTAATTTTCTCATAGATGGAAGGATATGTGTAAGTAAATATTCATTATATCGCCTAATTGTTATGATTTTCTTTCTAAACAGAGCAGCGAAAGGCACTCTCTGATTGGCCACATGCAAGAGGTCATCTCATTGGCTGCTGGACACAGCGGTCTGGTATGCAGTGGTTCTGCTGATGGCTCTCTGAAGATGTGGAAGTTACCTGGATTGGCACAACAGCACCTGAAACAGGTGAGTGAAGCATCATCGAGCATCACCTCTGTTGGATATTCATCTGGACTGGATCTTATTTTTGCATCTACAAGGTGTGTTTAATTTAAATAAGAAAATTTGAGTTTCTTTTTAATATTTCAATAATCATTTTTTTAACTTTTTTCTAAGTCATCTTGCACTTTATTCTAGAAATTATAAAATATATTAAAGGGAATTGATAGAGCCAGATTTTTTCTTACTCTGGTCCCCCTTTCTCTAAAATTCCCTTCCACCTTCTCTCATTTCTTTCTGCCATGGGCTGAAAACCTTCTTTTTTGGTCTATTTGTAGCCGAGCGCTTTTGAATGGCTTGTCGTAAAAAGTGCTTTGTGAATTGATAAATTAAAATTAAAATTATATGTTTCTTGTTAATGTTTTCAATTTAATAAATCTTCACAACAGATCTGGTCACGTGAAAATCTGGTCATCATCTCAGATGAAGGATTTGCTGAAAACTGCTGAAGCTTTTGTTATGAAGGTTTTTTTAAACTTTAAACAAAAATAAGTAATGAAAGTAATAATTTCATGTTCTTAATTTTTTATTGAATAATCAATAATGTTTTAAAACATTTTTTAGTCAATATGTATAATATGAGTCTGTTTATACAGGTGAGCAACAAGGCAATCTACCTGTACATCTTATCAAATGACAAGGTCGTCACTTATGGAGATGACCTTGAGCTCATCTTATGGAATGTGTCCACAAAGAAGGGATCTCCTGGATTAGAGTTTGCATTTTTTATCATTTAATTATTCTTTTCTATATATTATATTATAAATATTTATTGTTAGCAGTTTTTAAATAGTTTCACTGATAGGTGTACTTGATTGCTTTCACAGACTATGCTTTTCGTACTTTGTTTTTATAAGTTTTTTGCTTCTTCAGCTATTGTAAATAGTTACCATAACAAATTTGCTTAAGAATTAGCAATGGTTAAAATTTTCTAAAATATCTTTTAACATAGAAAAGTTTTTTATTTGACTTATAATATTAATTATTTATTGATGTAATCAATAAAGAAGAGCATTAATGAAATTAAATGGAATTTTTAAAGAACAATTTGATAATAAAGTGAATTCAATTCAAACAAATTATTCAGGTTTAAGTTCAAGTTGAAGCTGACCGATTATATTACGTGCATGGATTTTGTGTCACAGACGATACTGTTTGCCACTCACATTGGAGGTGCTGTTTCGGCATGGAAAGTTTCTGCTGACCTGGATTCACTGGTTGAAATAAACAGCTGTTTCAGGTGACTTCCAACTTTCTGTTCATTCTTCAAAATGTTTTTTAAACAAAATATAATAATTATAATTAATGAAACAAAAGGTGTTTTATAATATTGTTTTAACCCTCTCTGTAGGGGAAGTGAAGATTGTGGCATGTTCTGTGCCAGCAGTACAACGGGTAGATTGTACATGACTAGTCGACAGGGATGGAAGTCCCACTTAATTGAAATTAAGGTCATTAGAGGAATTTTTTTATTTTTTTTTAAAAAGAAATTGTTTTAAAAATACAAAAATATGCAAATTAGTAATATTTTTTTCTATTATATTTTATCTGTTGCAATAATTTTTATGCATTTTATCCATGAAATTTCCTGATGTTTATCCTTCTTGTTGACCATCAATTTCTCAGAGTAACAAAGCACCTGCAATTCTATGGACTCATCCAAAGATGGGCAGGACAGATGTCTTAATATCATTCCTATGCTTTGAGGATCATATGGGCAGGGTTTTCATTGGAATGTGTAACGGATGTGTGTCTGTTTTTGATGATCAAGGAGTAGAAGTTGGTCCTGTTCGTCTGGTAACTTGTTACTATTTTCTTTTTTTTAAGATTTTTTTTACATTTTTTCATTATTTATTGTTTTTTTTCCTCATAAAGATTCACAGTGACAAAGTAACCGGAATGTTGTTGAGTTTTGGAACGTTGTTTACTTGCTCTCTCGATGGTTATGTCAAAGCTCTGCGAATTCCTGAATGCAAAGTGGTTGGTTGTTCTATAATTTTTAAATTTATTATAAGTTACACTCATATTGGATCACATGTCCATCAAATTCTATTTCATGAATCATTGTAGATTTTATAATAATTTTATTCAATTTTTTTTTTATTTTTTGCGTTTTTAAGGTAGCAGAGTTCAAACTTCCATCACCAGTCACATCAATGGCTTTAGTGTCGAAAAGTTCCTCTGAGAATGCCAATGTTTTAGTTTGTGGCACTGAATCTGGTCAGGTTCTGTTCTTAGAGTCCTTCACACCACAGAAGATTTAGCTTGAATATTTTAACATATTTAATTGAGCCGGGTAATTATTCGATGAGGATATTTATATTATGTTAATGAAAAGAAAGCTTCATGACACTGACCTTTTGCATAATTAAAAACGTTTTATTTCAGCTTAGGTTTGTTTTTCCGTGCTTGAATTAATCCAATATCATTTAGGTTTCAGAAGATTTGGTGACTGTAATGTTCTTTTTAAATTTTATGCCGGATAATAAATAATTTTGATTGAATTCAAATTTGAGAACTTCTAGTTGAGTTATTTTTTTTATGATATATCAAGCTGCTTTCATCATTCCTTGTCGGTAGCTTGTTTCTATAAAAAACACTGGCATTAGCTAACATGTAATAATAATAAATAGTCTCAAACAAACTGAAATCTTCAAAACAAAAAAAATGTTGCTTGAATAATGAAAGTGTGGATATGAACTGATATTATTAATATTATTATAATTTATTGATATTTTTCATGAACCTAACCAAAACCGATTTTAAGCCTGCTGTTTTACATTGGCCTGTTGATGAGATTGTTTACACATTTCATACAAAATGTGTTACTCGTACCTAGAGCTAGACCGAAACCTGGTTTTGGTGCCAAAACCGAGCTTCGGTTTAGCTCTAGTTACAATTCAGCCAAGCTACACTGTCTTCAACACCACACACACACACACACACACACAGATCAACCGAAAACTAAACCTAACCAAAACCGATTTTAAGCCTGGTTTTGGTGTCGAAACAGGTTTCGGTCTAATTCTACTCGTACCCATCCATTTTGCAATTTTTTTTTCATCAGAAACCCCTTTCAAGCAACTTGGTTGGGACTGATATGTTTAACCTAAGAGTCTCAGATGGATTAGAAACCTTAATTTAAAAAGTGCAAATATTCCCACTGGCACATGTGGTCTGCTTTGTTAGATTAAATCTTCATACCCAGTAGAGATTCATTCATAAATTACAATGTCTCCATTGGCATCTGAAACAGAATGAGCATTGTGATACCGAAGCAGAAACTAAACAATAACAAACTTTACGATTTTGTAAAGTAATGAGACTTATTGCACTATAACAAATCGTCAGCATTTCGAGATATGTGTCTATTAGGCTAGACCTTAGTTAGACCTTCTAATCTCTCACTCAACAGATAAAATATAGAGCAGTTTTTTTTTAAATTCTTTGAAGTTTTGAATCGCAAAGTTCACTTCTTGCTTGTAAACACTTATGATTTCTGACTAATCTGACCAAGTTAACTGATTGATTAATCATCATAAATTTGTAGTGCGGACTTTTCCATGTTTTAATTGCTGCTTGGTTCTTTCATAATTAAAAGTGACATATCAATCTACCAGCCGTGCAATGAAGATACGTAGAAAGCGATTACTTTAGAGTTCAGTAGTGCTGATTTTCAAGTAAACTAAATTAAATAATGATATTAGAAATTAATCATTTTATTTAAGAAAAAAAGCAATCACGGATGATCAAATTTTATTTCTGAACAAAAAGAGGGAAAATAGGAAGGATCTCAAAATATCTCAAAAAAGAATAATAAAAAGAAAATTAATTTCCACCTGAAGCTAAGAGCATCATCAACAGATGCTAATCAATTCCTCCACAATTTAGATGCAACTCTACAATAGATGTTTCACATTAAAAGGAAAAAAAATCCTCAAATGCAAATGTGACACAGAAGATAAATGCCTCACTCCGATTTCTGAGAGGAGTCTAAAAAAAAGCATTCTACTAAAACATTAAATTATAATATGAATGTGTCCCTGTTTGACCTAAATTGGTACCTGGCTGATCAATTCAGCCGCTTTGTCATAACAGAATTTCCGACCGGCCATGGCATAAAAAGATAAACTTATAAATATTAAGAATGAATATCTTTCTCTGATGAAGAAGAATGATAACTTGATGATCATGAAAATAAAACAATGATATGAGACGAGACAATGGTGATAATGTAATAATTGAATTTAAGGTGAGGATGTTTATATAAATGCAACAAAACATTGGAAGACGCCTGTGGAATGGTTCCAGGTTAAAAAGAGAAGAAAGAGATTTGGGCTGATAAAAAACCTAAATTAGTCATTTTAGAAAAACAAAAATCAAACAACAAAAAACCAATGAAAATGAGAAGAAATGATTTATACACAAATTGTTCAATGGAATAATAAGGAAAATATCCTAAGATCATCAAATCAATGCAAGAGATTGGACGATTTTATGAATGGAAGAAAGTTATGGAGGGGAATGATTCACTTTGTTACAATAATAATAATAAGAATAATAATAATTCTTATTATTATGGAAACCTGCAGCAGAAGAAAACACAAATAAAATAAAATACTGACAGGAAAATACTGAATCAATCAACTACATCAGATGAGAACAAATGATTTAAAGAAGGATAAACATTAATATAATGTGCCAATCGGCTCAGAATGAATGGATTGCAAAAAGAAAAAAAACTAAACAAAATTCTTCTAAAAGAATAAAATGTGACTGACAAGTCCCTATCTCAAACTACAATAAAAAAAGCATGGCTGGTGCGCTCCTATTTCAATCTACGACAAAGATAAAGATGACTCGTACAGTCCAGACGTTGATCTTGCGACGACAATAACAAAGATTAATATAGTTTTGCTTCAAGTGACTCAAGTACTTCTTAAGGAACTTTGGCCAGAAAAAAATTGCCTTAGACTTTCATAAGATTTTATAAGAAGAGCCGACATAAGAGATCAAAAGATAAGTTTGAGAAAAGAGGAGAGATAAAACAGAAACAAAGTTATAGTTTTGAGAAAGAAAGAATATCTGGTTCAACCGAGAAAAATCGACAGAAATGGCAAATATCTTCCTATAAAAAATTAACCACAAAAAATCCAAATTTAAAAATGAGAAAAAACCCAACAAAAATCATCTGCGAAAAGGTATATCAAGTACAAATCGTTTAATTCATTTGAAAATACATCATCCTCATCATCAACATCACTATCAGAATCTGAAAATATCTGTTTTGTGACATCTATCAAATCTTCTAAAAATCTTTCAAAAAGTTAATTGGAATACATTTAAAAAAATATGCCACACTCTTTCACTCATTCAAGAAATATCATTTATCAAAATGCACTTTTTCTAGCTATTAACAAGAAAAATTAAAATGATAATAATAATGAAAAAATTCTCCCCGTCGCATGCTATTTACATGGAAGCTACAATTGTGACAACAACTTGTGACCTTGTGATTTAGAGGTCAAACAATTTTGAGAATTAAAAAAATTAAAAAATTAAACAAGTTTAAAAAATGTTCACACATATCTCTGCAAAAAAAGTTGACTTAGAATCTTTTTAACAATATCAAACAAATAGAGAAAGAGAGAGGGAGAGAGAGAATCAGAAAAGAAAATAAGATGAAGTAAAGAAATGATTATGGTCTTCTTCCAAGCTATTAATTCATCAAATTGATAAACGTGTACCAGTGCAAGCTCGTGCATAAGCAGACATTCAAACGCACGCACACAAGCTCACATGATACGGGACATGTCCACAAGTTTAGACTTTGTTACCACGGCGACAGTAGTGCCTGCTTGACCATCTGAACTGTTCTCACTGCGATTAAGTTTCTTCCCGACTGCTACTCCGTTGCGTGCAGAAGACTTCCTGGCGTCCTTGCCGACTCCGGCAGACATTCCGCTACTCTGTCTGTTTCGAGCATTCTGGAGGGTGGCGCTGCCTTGTTTGAACCAAGCATGTCTGAGTGCCTGCTGTGGATTCATTCTATCAGACGGATTCCATTCCAAACAGCGCTGCAAGAAGTTCAGAAAAGTCTGATCGGAGCAGTTGTTGAGAGCCGTTTTCAGGTCCTTCGATCCAGGACTGCCTCTGAACTTCCCCTTGGAGGTTACACCACCCTTCAGTATCGTCACCCCATCCGAGTTCACAGCTACGGTACAGTATCTGAAAAAAGTTTTTATATATTAATAAATTTTATTAAATACACCAAGAAAATGCTATTTAAAAAAACAAAATTAAAACATTTTATTTATTTATAATATATAACTTAATATTTTGTTTGTAATTGACAATTTGAACATAATATCATCCAATTTCTTTTTAGAAAGCTACAGCACAGCCCACATTCCTCCTTTAGGTCAGTTTTGTGACTAAGGTTTTTTTTTACGAAAATGGATTTCCCGATTTTGAACAAGATTTTACAACTTTATTTGCAAAAATTATTTTTTAAATTATGATCAACCTGATGAAACAATCAGCAGCATTTACTTGGGCACCCCTTTTGAGGTGAAAAAGATCCCGGTCCTCTTGCACTCTTCAAGAAACTCTGGCGATGGCATTCCCAGCAACTCCAGTATGCAAGCCAGCTGATCTTCCTCATCTTCACCGGGAAACATCGGACGACCAGTGAGCAGCTCCACCAAAATGCATCCGAAACTCCACATGTCAATGGCGGTTCCGTAACGGGCACCTAGGATGACTTCTGGGGCCCTGTAGAAACGAGACTGGATGTAAGAGTAGATGCGCTGGTGGTCAAAACAGCTGGCACCAAAGTCAATGATCTGCAAAAGAATTGAATTGATTAGTTTTTTTTTTAGAGAAATAATATAATACAATTTGAGAATTTCAAGATAAGACAACTGCATTGCATTGAAACATTTGTCTATCAGCATTTAATTTAATTGATATATTTAAGAGATGTTTAAGATCTTCTGAGCGTATTGTGCTTATATGTCTCCTGGTTCTAACAAGATGTCAAATTTTGACTGAAAAGACAATGTCGAAGCAAGATCAAAATCTCTATAAAAAGATGATAGCTAACCAAAAATGGTTAGCCTTTTCAGATTACCAGTCTAGCAATAAAATCCAGTAACAAATATACAGAATGCATAAATATACAGAAAAAATGAGATAAAAAACCAAACCTTAATGCTGCTCTTTCCTTCCTGTCTCAATAGAACATTCTCCGGTTTCAGATCACAATGAATGATTCTGTTTCTATATAACAACTCGAGGCAGAGAAGCATAGAATAAGCAAACTTTCGAACAAGCCCGAGACTGAAGCCCTGAAATGAATAAAATATAAAAGCATTTAAAAGCAAGACAAAGCATTGCATAATTAATATCTTCAAATAGTTTCTATTTTTTACACTATTTATTTAGCACTAGCAGGGTTACCCAGCGTTGCCCGGGGTTTTTAGAGGTTTTTATCGTTTTTCTCTCTCGCTCCCATTTCCTTGCCTGCTTGCTTTTTTGCTCCCGCTCGCCCTCCTGCTCCTTCTCTCGCTTCCTCTCCCTTTCCCAGTCGCTTTTCCCTTTCTGCTCGCTCTTCCGTTCCAGCTCGCTTTGTGACCAATCTCAAATTTTTTCACAAAAACCTTCCTCTATTGATTTTCAATGTTGTGTGAAAATTTCATTTGAACTAAATATAGAATTGTTATTGGTGCTTCGATCATTTAATCAATAGCAGTTAATTTAAAAATAAACTATCCAGGAAAGTGTTAAGCATATAAATTCATAATAAAACGGTAGAATTTTAATTTTCAATTCAATTTAAAGATTAAAGAAAATTTAAATTAATGAAAGTCACTTGAAACTTGTTTCTTTTGATGATTTCATACAAGTTGACACTCAACAACTCAAAAGAGATGCAAACGTGGTTCCTAAATGTGAAATGTTCCATCATCTGTACCACATTATATTTTCCTTCTTTGTCTTGCTTTCTTAAATGCTCCAATATTCTCACCTCCTCCTGGGCCTGATTGAATAAGTATAAAAAACATATAGTTACATAAATTTAAAATATTAAAACAATAACATTAATCTAAAACACATAAAAGCTCCTTCTGCTCAATTTATTCATTTGCATTAGTGATAGCGTAAAACTTCATATGACCTCAAGTAAATACTTTACAATAATTGAATGTACTGCAATGTTAAATTATTTCAACGAAGTCAAGAAATTAAAAAGACCACATTAAGTTTAAGAAATAATAGCAAAATGTTATAAAAATGTATTAAAATTTACATAAATATTTTTCCTTTTCGAAATCTTGATAAAAAATATCACTGTTTTGATAGAGATTAAATCTTTTGTATTTTTTCTAAGACTCTGAACTTGTTTAACAACAATGTTATTATGAGGGAGGGAGGGAGGTATTGTTACATTATACCTTACATTATTACATTATTGTTTTGGATAAAGTCCTATCTATTAAATATAGATAAATATCCATATGATTGTTTTACTATATTTTTATATAAACAACTTCCTACAAATAGAAACTCCAGTAACTCTAAGCCAGTGTTAGCTTATATCAGCAGATGAATAGCAGAAAAATACGATCAAATGTCTCAAAATAATAAGACATGGAAATTCAACTTTATGGACAAAATTTATTTAAATTATTCACCTGCTTGTGAAACCTCTTTTCATTTCGCACCATCTTCAGGGCGACGTAGCTCTTCTCTTTGTGGTCATAAGCCTTGACCACTTGCCCAAAACTTCCCTTGCCAAGAAATCTCAGCACTTCATACCGGTAAGCAATGTGATCATGTGGAATGTGTTGGTAAGAGCCCTGCTTGTCATCGAATCCATTGTTGTTGTTTTCAGGTGTAGTCTCACTTGTACGCTGCTTTTTGGCATTCTGACCGACAAAGTAGACTTTAGGGTATTCTAAAATTTCCTGCATCTCGTAATGTGTAAGATGGCCTCCAAATTGTTTGATGGCCGATTCAGGAGTGTAGACTTGCTGACGTTTGGCTGCTGTGTTAGCAGTTCGACCATCTAATTCCAATAAGTTGATAGCGGGCAGGCGACTGGAAGATGTAGGCTTTTTATTTTCAATCAATGACTGAGTTGAAGACTTTTTGTGCAAGTCTGAAACGTCACAAAACAACTGCTGGACCCTGACACCACCCTCTTGCTGCAAGTTGACATTCTCCTTTGTTCTCAGCGCACCACCTTGAGATGGAACGGCTGCGGCAAAGGCTCTGGTTCTTGCCGTGACCGTGACAGCTTCGTAACCATTTACGTTTGGTCTTACTTTCAAACCTGTCAACGAGAATGCTTCCTTGGCCATTTTATTGTTTGTTTTCTTGTTGTAGTAGTGTCAGTAGATTCAACCTCAACCAACCAATGTAACTGTCTCGGGAAAACACGATATCTTACGCTTAGCTTATAAAATGCAACTAACTAGTATTTTAACGTCATGTGTAACTTTCTAAACGCCCACTGATTTCTTGTTTTTCAAAACTGCAAAAGAAACTTAGCAGCAACGGCAAATGAAACTCCATATTTAAAGTGAGACCTCGTTGCCATGCGCTAAGAAATGTTCTCAGAATTTAAGAAACGCACTTTATTCACTTAAATTATGTTTTGGCATTTGTTAAAATATTTTTTTATATATTTATAAAAGAACATTTATATATGAAAACAAAGACTGACTGACTGACTCAGAATTAGGAAACGCACTTTATTAACTTAAATTATGTTTTGGCATTTTTTTATTTTTTAAATATCTATATATTTATAAAAAAAAAACACCTATATATATATATATATATATATATATATATATATATATATATATATATATATATATATATATATATATATATATATATATATATATATATATATATATATACGTATGTATGTATGTATGTGTGTGTGTATGTGTGTGTGTGTTTGTGTGTGTGTGTTATTTTTATCTTTGTTATAAATGTACCGTTTCCTTTAAAAGTAACTTAATCAAATTTTACAACCTAAATTACTTTCTTCAAATATCATTTAGTTGTCGTCACTTGCCAAATAAAACTTTACATTAAGGAATAATTGACGTGAGAGCAAGCGGAACGTGAAAACAAGCGGAAACGAGATAGTAAACGGCAACGGGAAAGCAAACGCGAACGGTAGAGCAGGCGGGGAAGGAAATGGGAGCAAGAGAGAAGAACGATAGACAAACTTTCAAAAACCCCGGCATTGTACACTCGATTGCTTTTCGAGATTGATTTTTTTAAATTGTCATAATTTTGTACATTAAACTCTTAGTAAAAGAACAAAATAATTTAAAAGGCAAAACAACGTTTGCTGGGTCAGCTAGTTTATATATAACAACAAAGACAGACTGACTCAGAATTAAGAAACGCACTTTATTAACTTAAATTATTTTTTGGTATTTTTTAATTATCTATTTTATATATATTTATGCTGATCACTGATGATTTGTTCTTCTATGTGAAATTTTCATATTTTTTAAAAAATTTTATTGTTTTTGTTCTATAACTAGCGGGGTTACCCGGCGTTGCCGGGGTTTTTAATGGGTTTTCTATAGTTTTTCTCTGTTTTTTCTCTCTCGCTACTGTTTCTATCCTCGCTCGATCTCTTGCTACTTCTCGCTTTCCCGCTTCCACTCTCTTTCCCGCTCGCTCTCCCGATCGTCCCGTTCCCGCTCCCATTCGCTTTTCCAATCCCGCTCTTTCAGCCTCAACCAATGTAACCGTCTCGGAAAAACACGATATCCAGGGACGTAAATTCAGCATTTTCCAAGGGGGGAATTTTTCCGACATTATATAATTACTGACAGGGTTACCACCTGGTGTTGTCCGGGCTTTTTGTTCTTAGTTTTTCCTCGTTTTTGCCAATGAAACGTCAAAGAAATAACAGATTTTTTAAAATTTTTTAAAAAATTTTTATCAATGAAGTTACCTGCATGCCAAATGTTGTTTAAATTGTTCCTGCGGCTTGGATGTGATAAACGAATGCTCTCAAACACACTATGGAATTTTGTTTTACTCATGTTCTTTTTGTTGAGCCTGGTATTCTTTTGATTTGACAGGAGGAGTGTTTACTCTTTTGTTAGTGTGCTAATTCTTTGATAATTTCGGTTCTTTCTGTTTGTTTACTTTTCTCGTTTTACTTTTGACCCTGATGATGGCTGACATAGCTGAAACGGTCCGTCGGTCTGACAATAAAAGTTTAACGAAAAAGTTTTTGACTAATTGTACTCTCAAACAGCAAGTTTTATACCGAAAAGTCGAGAATTTGGCTCGGAAAGTTGTTTCTGCCAAATGGCGAGTTGTATTTCTTAGAGCATGTCTCAAAGATATATATATATATATAAACTTGCCCATGTGTGTGTGATAATCGTTTTTAAGTGTCTACACACTCTACACGATAAAGGATCACTCTATCTCAGCCTGGATCTTCAACCGATCAGGTCCGTCGCCGGCTGCAGACGACTCTGATCGTCGTCTTCCGGACATCTCGTCGTGCCAGCTTCACGTCGAGCATTACTCGGTGACAGATGCTTCAAAGTCATCGGCTCCAAGACGATCTTCCGTTGGCAATCAAGCTTGCTACATCCTAAACGGAGTTCTGTAGTTTGCTTAAAACTTTCCTTTTCACTGTCTCTTTCAATCTTCCTCCAATATATCCAGTAGCTCCGAAGCTCGTTCGACCGTGGGGCCACTTTAAAAATTCTTTTTCAACTTTTTCAGCTAAAGAGCTTGTTTAGCTATTTGTATGTGCGTTTGTACGTCTGGTTTTTATTGCATAAGGAAGATCACTTTGAACGACATGAGTCAGCGTTCCAGACCAAGTCAGCCAGTGATTGAATGAATGAGGCTGGGACATTGTATAAATAAACTAAAAAGTAGGCTCCTGTCTTTAAATAATTAGTTTAAATAACCGTTATTACTTTTATTTGTTTTAAGCAACAAAACAACAAACTATAAAGATACAAAAAATCATTGTTCTCCTTTTCTTTCTCTTCCATTTTCTCCCTCCTCTTTTTTTCTATCTCTCCTTTTTTTTATTTTCCTCATTCCCATCAAAATCAAAAGCTAAGACGAATTGTGAATGGGTTGCCTGGGACATTGACAACTGGCAGTACTGATGATGATTGATTAGACCAATCGTCGAAGACAAACAAAAAACCCTAAATATTCTTTTGTTCGCGAGGTTTATTTCATGTTCTCTTTTTCTGTTTATCTGTTTGGTACTCCATTTTCATTTGACGGGGAAAAGACAGTGTCAAGTTTAATTCGAAAAAGAAAAGTGAAATAGATTTGTGCATTTTGATTACTGTAAGACGAAGCAAGAGTGTCGTTGATTTGTTGCTCATCTGTTTCTCGTGGTCGCCTGTGTTGTACTGAAAAAAACTTTTAAAAGGAAAACTTGAATTCTGCAATTTTTCATATGCGGAAACCGCGGTAGTCAGCAGTCAACATTTGAAAAAGTTTGTGCGCACAAGCGTGTAATAAAAGTTATTATGCAACACTACACTGTCAGTTCATGGACTTCTTAATACGAGTATATATACAGGGACGTAGAAGTCCATGGTTAGTCCTAAAAATAAATTAAGTAAAGGAAAAACGAGTTTTTCAACACCTACTTTGATTTCAAATACAATCGATTTAGAAATTCGAAAGATGTTCAAATTAAGTTTTTTTAATAGAATCATGTATTGTCATCCAACATAAAGCTATGCCTAGTTAGTCAAAAAGCAAGTAGCAAATGAATAAAAATGTAATCCACCCCGTGAAATTTAAATTATTAATTGTATTATGTATCAAATGTTGTTGTTATATATTTATATATATATATATATATATGTATGTGTATATATATGTAATGATTGTATATGTATGCGTATATACAGCAGGGACGTCAATTGGGGGGGGGGGGGCAGGGGAGGGGCGATCGCCCCCCCTGAGTTTTCAGTGGGCCCCCGGCACTAAAGTGGGCCCCACGCAGTTAAGTGGGCCCCATGCACTTACGTTAGTGGGCTCCTCCTGATTTTTAAGTGGCCATTCCCGGACTTTTGAGTGGGCTCCCGCACTAAAGTGGGCCCCACGTACTTAGGGGGCCCCGGCACTAAAGTTGGGCCCCACGCAGTAAAGTGGGCCCGCCCTTAAGTGGTCTCCTACGCTTAAGTGGGCCCCCGGAACCTAAATTAGTGGGCCCCTCCTGATTTTTATTAGCCCTTTCCAGACTTTTCAGTGGGCCCCACGTACTTAAGGGGCACTCGGCATTGAAGTGGGTCCCACGCACTTAAAAGGGCCTGGCACTGAAGTGAGCCCAACGCACTCATGGGGCCCCGGGACCAAAGTGGGCCCCGGTCTTACGCGAGCCTCTGCACTTAAGTGGGCTCCCGGCACCTAAGTGGGCCCCTCCTGACTAAAGTGGCCCTTCCCGGACTTTTCAGTGGGTTTCCCGGCACTAAAGTGGTTCCCGCACTTAAGTGGGTCCCTCTTAACTTTTAACTGACTTTTCCCTGACTTTTGACTGGCCCTTCTATGACTGTTAAGTAGCCATCCCTAACTTTTATGTAGATTCCTGACTTTCAAGTGGGCCATGGGCACCTTTCAGACCGTAACTTTCAAAACTCAGGGACATCATTTAGGAGGACTGTGCTTCCGGACTTTTAAGTTTTTTTTTTTTTTTTTTTTTTATAATAGTTTATAGTCCTTTACACCAAGTGTTTTAAGACTGAAACGGCTGTGTCAGAAGCACCTAAGTACTTCCAGTCGTGGATCATAATTTGATCCTTTTAACTTTTCCCTCCTCCTTTCTCCAGGCTTGAGACTGGCTTGCAAAAGCAAGGCGGAGTTGGCCTTTTATGTAAACCAATAGTTATTATATATGGGCCCCTGTTGGATTTTTTTGGTGTTTTTAGTGAGATTTGAGAAGAGAAAAGCAGAAGCTTTTGTAATTATAGGATGCGGCCATATGTAGAAAAAAAATGCCGTCCCGTATATAAAGAAGGTTAGCGTTATTCGTAGCCTGGCGGAGTAGGCTGTCCATAGAGAATAAAAGAAAAAAGAGATGCTAAAGAAACTAGGAAGCTTGATCGTTCACGTCGAGATGGAGAGGTGTTCAAAAAGTTATGAACAGTTCAAAATGGAACGTGAGTTGAACGCACGATTTACAGAAAATAGTGATCTTCTTGCACGCCTGAATTCCTTTAATCCGCAATCTGATGATTTTCTCTCTGCAGACCGAATAAGCACACTTTTGCAGCCAGTCCCAACCCGGATAAAAGAGGATAAAAAAGATCAAATTATGATTCACGACAGGATACTTCGATATATATATTACATATACTGGTCAGATTGTATGCAAATTCAATTCCTTGTTCTTCATAATTACTATGATAGTAACAATAAACTTTTCTTGAAATGATTATTAATAACTAGCAGTGCCCGTAGCGGCTTCGCTCGCATGAAATTAGAGAGTTTGAACCGTGCATCAATAGTAGAGATCATTTTTTTAGGTCTCGGCTCGGCCCGTCGACAAATTAGCCCAGTCCGTTTTAAAAACCCAAACTCCTGGCCCGGCACAGCCCGTCTGAATTAGGCCCGGCCCATTTTTACAGGCCTAGAAGTTCTATATACTTGATGAAAAACTTCGGCCCGTCCCACCTTGACCTCAGGTTTGGCCCGGCCAAACTGAAGACCCTAAAATCACTAAAATATCTAAATACTTGGTGAAAAACCTCGGCCCGTCCCACTTTGATTTAAGGTTTGGCATGGCCCGTGTGGAGACTCTAAAATAACGGCTTGGCCCGGCCGATGATAAACTGGACTAAGCTACTTTTAACCGGCACAAAACTTAAAAATACTAATTTTTACATTTGTAGCACTCACAGTTTGTGAGTAGCAGTTATTTTGAAATCAAATAACCCTTATTTCCACCCCACATTTGAGGTCCTGGAAACCAAATTTTCAAAAAATGCTAAAACACGTATTTTATTATTTTTGGAGTAGAAACTAAATACTAATTTTTACTTCTGTAGCATTAACAGTTTTAGAGTAGCAGTTACTTTAAAAACCAAATAACCCTATTTTCCAACCCACATTTGAAGTCCTGGAAACCAAATTTTCAAAAAATTGTGAAACCCGTATATCATTATTTTTAGAGTAGAAACTAAATACTAATTTTTACTTTTGTAGCATTAACAGTTTTTGAGTAGAAGCTACTTTAAAAACCAAATAACCCAATTTTCCAACCCACATATGAGGTCCGCGAAACCAAATTTGTAAAAAATGGTGAAACACGTATATCTTTATTTTTAGAAAAGAAACTAAATAATAATTGTTACATCTGTGGTATTTACTGTTTTTGAGTAGCAGTTACTATAAAAGACAATTAGCCCTATTTTCCACCCCACATTTGAAGTCCGGGAAACCAAATTTTCAAAAAATGCTAAAACACGTATTTCATTATTTTTGAAGTAGAAACTAAATACTAATTTTTACTCCTGTAGCATTAACAGTTTTTGAGTAGAAGCTACTTTAAAAACCAAATAACCCAATTTTCCAACCCACATTTGAGGTCCGGGAAACCGAATTTTCAAAAAATGGTGAAACACGTATCTTTTTATTTTTCAAAAAGAATCTATATACCAAAATTCAAAATCTCCTCATTTTTGGTTTTCGAGATATACATTGTTTTAGAAAAAAGTTTGTTTTTCAGTTTTTTCCCCTCGGGAGCAGAATTTTAAAAAATCCTTTCTTAGCGGATGTTTACGCTATAAAAGTAATATAAGTTCCAAATTTCACGTTCCTAGGATGAGGCGTTTGAGCTCGGCGTTGATTATCAGTCAGTCAGTCAGTCAGTCAGTCAGTCAGTCAGTCAGTCAGTAAGTCAGTCAGTCAGTCAGTCAGTCAGTCAGTCAGTCAGTCAGGACATGTTCTTTTATATATATAGATAAAATCTTAATTTTGTTCACTTTTTTGTTTCAGTTCATATTCTAAATGTGAAATAAAACGAGAAATACATGAGACTTTCAAACTTGTAAATTTTTATTAAAATAGAAAAAATATATATGCGGCCCGCGATAACAAAAAAGTTTTCAATGTGGCCCTCCGTAGAAAATGTTTGCCCACCCCTGCTCTATCCTCTCTCTAAAGCCTTCAACTCGGCTGCTCGCTTAGTTTCTCGCACCTCCTACTCCTCTCACATCTCTCCATCTCTTGTTCTTCTCCATTGGCTTCCTCTCAGATATAGGGTGATTTTTAAAATCTGTTTAATAATGTACAAAATAAAAAATTGCCTTTTCTCCTCTCTACTTAACTAATTTAATACATATCCCTCCTAAGTCTGGTCTTAGTTCTTCTTCTCGTAATCACTCTCGCATCTTCACTATTAAGCATTCTTTTGCTAAATGCTCTTTCTCCTACTCTGGTCCCTATCTCTGGAACTCTCTTCCTTCTTCTCTTACTAACTCTACTTCTCTCACAGTTTTCCGTCGTGGACTTAAAACATATCTGTTTACTAAGTTCACGACCGAGCGCTATTGAACACTGCGGAAATAGCGCTATATAAATAATTGATTGATTGATTGATTGATTGATATTTAAGTTTTAAAACATCTAGTATAAAGAACAATAAACTATTATCAAATAACGATAATAGAATTACCTTAATGTAACATGCCAGCTTGTTTAGGTTAACAAAAAAAATATGAACTATTAGCCTAGATCCGTTTCATAAAAATTCAGTAGATACTTGCATTATTGGGCCCAGAGGCGTTGCTAATGGGTGGGCAAGATGCCTCGGGCGACATCATGGGGGTGAGAAAAAAAGAGGGTTCAGTGTATTCATATTGGACTAACTTTTTCAGAAATAAAAGACTGTAGTTTCTTTCGTTCTTCAATATTAATTAACGTTTACAGCAGATTTTGATAGCTATTGCCTTGTTCGTAGAGACAACTGAAAATGCTTTTATGCTCACTCAGATGTTATATTATGTGACCTCCCCCGGTCATAAGGTTTTTTTGGGAGAAAAAATTAAACCAGGGTTTCGAATTTTTTTTTTTGAAAATTGGCTCCATCTATCCCCCCCCGGTCATCAGGTTTTTTGGGAGAAGGAAGTAAAAAACGTATGCAGGGGGCGCAGATTTTGTGTTTTGTGCTCATGCGCAGAAGACCCTAAGTGGGCCCCTAAAACATTTTGCCCCCCCTAAGGTTTTGCTGAAATGACGTCCCTGATAAACAGATGTATGTATATATATGTATGTATGTATATATACGTATATATATATATATATATACGCCTAAATAATCTATTTCCTAATCAGCTACCTTAGGGAACTATATAGTTTCTCAGGGAACTATATTCAATCATTATTTTTTTTTTTTAATAGTTTATAGTCCTTTACACCAGGTGTTTTAAGACTCTAATGGCTGTATGTAGGAAGCACTTAAGTACTTCTTGTCGTGGACCAGAATTTGATCATTTTTACTTTTTCCCTCCTCCTTTCTCCAGGCTTGGGACTGGCTCGCAATTAGCGAGGCGGAGTTTTCAATCATTATTCAATATAGTTCCCTGAGGTAGCTGATTAGGAAATAGATTACTTAGGCGTATACACACACACACACACATACATATATATATATATATATATATATATATATATATATATATATATATATATATATATATATATATATATATATATATATATATATATATATATATATATATATATATATATATATATATATATATATATATATATATATATATATTGTTATAATATCGATAACCAAACTAAGGTTCTTTAGAAATGGTCCAAAATTTATTAGAAGAAATACACACTTAATCAAGGACTTGTGTCTTAGTAACTGTAATTAAGATTAGTTGATTGAAGTTATGTAGTCGCTCAACTCTATTTATTTTATGTCTTTCTTAGTTATAAATCTTCTGAGGTTTATCAGCCTTGATTATAAACCGTAGATATAAAACTACCCCCTTCTTAATCATGTTCGTCCCGAACAGTTTCATTGCCTCTATAATATTTGGCAAGGCGGTCAACATGAATTACTTTCATCTTAGTACGTTGGCCTTTTTGAATCCGGTAGATGACATCATTGATCTTTTTAATAATTCTATATGGTCCTTCCCAGTCTTGTTGAAGTTTAGGTGATTTCCCAATTTTACGTTGTGGATTGTAAAACCACACCAAATCATTTTCTTTAAATTCTTTCATATTTGATTGGCGATCATACCGAGTTTTCATTCTGTCGCTGGCTGCTTTGATCCTATTTCGGGCTACGAAATAAATTTCATTTAACCGAGCCCGCAATTGTGAGGCATACTCGCTTTCCGATTCTACTTTGTCTCCCGGACTTCCAAACATAAGATCGCAAGGAAGTCGCATCTCCCGTCCAAATAACATTTTACTTGGGGTGGCCTTCGTCGTGTTGTGAACCGATCCTCTGTAAGCCATCAAAAATAACGGAATGTGTTTATCCCAATCAACTTAGTTTTCACCGACCATCTTAGAAAAGTGCTGTTGAATAGTTCTATTAAATCGTTCCACCATACCGTCAGACTGAGGATGAAGGGGAGTTGTGCGGGTTTTATGTATGCCTAAAACACGGCACATTTCTCTAAACAGTTGTGAATCAAAGTTCCTGCCCTGATCTGAATGGAGCTCCATTGGTACTCCATAGCGACTAACCCAGCCATCAACAACAACGTTGGCAACTGTCACTGCTTCTTGATTAGGTATAGCAAAAACCTCTGGCCATTTTGTAAAATAATCTATGACCACAAGAATGTACTTATTGCCAGATTTTGACACTGGAAATGGACCTGCTAAATCTATAGCAATTCTTTCAAAAGGGGAACCTACATTGTACTGTTGTAAATGGCCCTTTGTTTTAGCGTGTGGTCCTTTACTAGCGGCACAGGTATCACATTTTTCACACCATTCCTCTACATCCATTTTACAGTATACCCAATAAAATCTTTGGCGGATCTTGTCCAACGTTTTATTCATCCCTAGATGTCCCCCTGATACTCCGGAGTGCATTTGTTGGAGCACTTCTGGTACTTTTACTTTTGGAATAATTAATTGCAAAACATTGGTGGAACCATCAGTGCTTTCCCAAATTTTTTTAGAGATCCGTTCACAACCCTTAGAGAGTCCCATTGTGCCCAATACGATTTAGTAGCAGGACTCAATTCAGAAATCTCTTGCCAGTCAGGTTTCTTCCCTTCTTCCATCCATCTCAAAATCGGCCCTATATCATCATCTTTTAATTGTTCGTCTCGAATCACATCATCTGACCAAGTGTCGTCAATTTGAAACCGTACCTGAAAACACTGATTATTTATTTCCTTCCCCTCCATGCGAATGCAATACTTACATTCATCATTGCAAGGTCGTCGTGACAGTGCGTCAGCATTTTTGTGCTGTTCACCCTTCCGATGCTGAATTTCAAACTCGTATGATTGTAAACGTTCAATCCACCTAGCCACTTGTTCTTCTGGATTTTTAAAATTTAAAAGCCATTTCAAAGCAGCGTGATCCGTTCTCAACAAAAACTTTTGACCATATAAATACTTGTGAAAGTGCTTAATAGAATCAACGATTGCCAATAACTCACGTCTGGTGACGCAATAATTGCGCTCCGGTTTCGACAAAGTTCTGCTATAATAAGCTATAACCTTTTCATTGCCGTCAACAATTTGACTAAGCACTGCCCCTATTCCTTCATTACTTGCATCTGTGTCTAATACAAAATCTTTTCCAGGGATTGGATACGACAGAACTGGCGTCAAACTCAAAGCTGTTTTTAACCGTTCGAACGCCTGTTGATTTGCCTCTGACCAATCAAACGATGCATTTTTTTCTGTAAGCTTATATAGTTCCTTTGCAATCCTGGAAAAGCTGGCTACAAATCGTCGATAATATGTGCACAAACCAAGAAAGCTTCTTAATTCTTGAGAATTTCTCGGAACAGGCCAATGGTTAACCGCTTCAATTTTCTCAGGATCGGTTCCTACCCCTTCGGCAGAAACTATATGACCAAGATATTTCACCTTGCTTTTGAAAAGTGCACATTTTGCCGGATTTAGCTTCATACCAGCATCCCGGATCCTTTGGAAAACTTCTCCAAGATTGTGTAGATGCTCTTCAAACGTCTTTCCAACAACAATAATGTCGTCCAAATAAACAAGACACGTTCTCCAATTTAATCCTTGTAACACATACTCCATAAGTCGCTCGAAAGTTGCGGGTGCGTTGCACAAGCCAAATGGCATCACTGTAAATTGCCACAATCCTTCACCTATTGAAAAGGCAGTTTTCTCACGATCCTGGGAATGTATTCCCACCTGCCAATATCCGCTCTTAAGATCTAAAGTAGAAAACATTCGAGATCCCGCAAGTGTATTGATGGTGTCATCGATTCTGGGCAAAGGGTAACTATCTTTTTGTGTGACCTCGTTTAACATTCTGTAGTCGACACAAAAACGTAGCGAGTTATCTTTCTTCCTAACAAGTACTACAGGTGAACTCCATGGACTATTGGATGGTTCAATAACTCCTTGTTTCTTCATCTTTTCTAACATTTTTCTAGCTTCTTCCCGCTTTGCCAGTGGAAGCCTTCGTGGCATTTGACGAATGGGCTCTGTATTACCAGTTCGAATTCGGTGTTCAACAATCTTTGTTTTCCCATTGTCTTCTTCGTCAATAGCTATTATATCACAATATTCTTCAATCAGCTTTTCCGCTTTGACATAGTCCATTGGTTTTAATGAAGTTTTAGCGGCTTCAAGCAGTTCCTGAATTTGCGAGTACTTCATTCTCTTTTTATTATTATTTTTACCAACCACTGTGGTACATGCCACTATGTGATCGACTGGGCTGCATACCGCAATTTCATCACCTTTTGTTATTTGCTTGTCGCATTCTGTCACATTCATAACTCTGACTGGCACGTAGCTTCCTGACTCCGTTCGTACCAGTGTTTTTCCGATCATTAGTCCCTGTTTTTCAACTCCGTTCAGGGGCTCGATGAACCCAACAACTCTTAAATTTTTCACATTTTCTATTCTTGCCCAAACCAAAGATTCCGACTGAGCAGGTACAATGATGCTCTTTGTTACCAATACTCGCTTTACCGAATTTGTTTCGCCTTTATAGCAAACAGGTATTTCCATATTTCCCTGTCTGAATGTTCCCATTTTTAAGTCCACTGCAAACCCCTGAATTCTCATAAAGTCAAGCCCAAGTAGGCATTCTTCTTCTATATCAGCAACCAGAAACTGGTGCTGAAAAGTCTTATTTCCCAGCCTTATTTAAGTTTGAATTTTACCAACTACTGGAACAAGCTCTCCTGTTGCAGTCTTTAAACGGATGTGCTTTCCACTTTGTAAAACCTCTCCTTTCGCCAAACAAGGTTTTATGATTGAACAAGAAGCTCCCGTATCAATAATAAACTTACAGTTTCTCATTCCTAATCTACCTTCCACAAATAAACTAGTTCCTTTTCCAAGAACGGTAACTGGCACAACTCTGCAAGGCAAATTATCTTTTACCTTCACAGAATCTGATTTTTTCTTGTTGGATTGGGCCTTTAGGGGTTTTTCTTGTTTGACATCATTACGCCTACAGTGATCCATTTTCTCCTGTTGCCCGGGTCTAAACATCTGAATTATACAGTCTTTTTGTAGATGTCCCGGTCTTCCACAACTCCAGCAGCGTGGTGAGTTATTCCCTTTCCAGTTAATTCTTTCCTTAATAACTCTCCGGACTCGATCATCCAGTTCATCTTCGTCCTCGCTTCCCAATTTTCTTACGTGACGAGACCCATCAGATGGCTCCACAGAGGCTTCATAATTTATTGCAAATGCCAAAGCTTCGCTGGGACTAGCTACGCGGGCAACCCTAAGAGCCTTTTGGGTTTCAGAGTTCTTCAAGGCCGCTATGAATCCATCCGTAATAATTGTGTTGAGGACATTTCGAGGGCACAAGGGGTATCCCAGATTAGCAAACCGTTCTATATCCGCTTCCAGCTGTTGCATGCTTTCTTCGGGTTTCTGGCGTCGACTCTTGAGTTGAGCTCGAAAAATTTCGGGCGCGCGTTGATTACCGAATCTGTTCTCGAGAACCTTTACGATCGCGTCGTAATCATCTCTATCTACAATAAGCTCGAGAAGCTGTAAAGCTTCTCCCCTCAAGGAAAATACCAGATTTTCTGCCTTCTGATGGCTGGTTAACCAGTTATTTTTCCTGGCAGCAATTTCAAATTGAGCTTTGTAGACGGACCATGACACAGTGCCATCAAAAGCCGGGGTCTTGACATGCTCAACAGAATGAATTCTTTCTTGGGCTTGGCAACCAGTCTGTCCTTGTTTGACCAGATTGTTCAATTTTATCTCCAGGTTGCTCTCGATTCTCTTTTCGATTTCCTTGGTATTCTCTTCTACCAATTTTTCCAGGTTATTAACTCTTTTCTCCACATCTGGTAATTTAAACTGACCTTCGAGAATTAATTCTTTAATTCCTTCCATAACGGCTTTGGTTTCTTTTTGCGCTGCTCTGTTTTCTTCCTGTGCTGCTCTGTTTAGCTCCTCTGCTGCTCTGTTTTCTTCCGTCATCTTGTTCAGGAAATTTGTTAATTCTTCGTCCATATCAAATTCGAAATCGTCTGCATCCAGACCTTGGCTTTCCAATGTCATTCGGAGGCGATCCACGAGTTCAGACTTTTTTCCTTTGTCATTGAGTTTTCGTTTTTTTAGTTCCCGCCTCATCTCAAACAGGGAGAGTTCTTCCAATAATTTGTGATGAACCATTTTTATTTATCTCGCTTCTGACACCAATTGTTATAATATCGATAACCAAACTAAGGTTCTTTAGAAATGGTCCAAAATTTATTAGAAGAAATACACACTTAATCAAGGACTTGTGTCTTAGTAACTGTAATTAAGACTAGTTGATTGAAGTTATGTAGTCGCTCAACTCTATTTATTTTCTGTCTTTCTTAGTTATAAATCTTCTGAGGTTTATCAGCCTTGATTATAAACCGTAGATATAAAACTACCCCCTTCTTAATCATGTTCGTCCCGAACAGTTTCATTAGAGTTTTTAAACACGTGGTGTAAAGGACTATAAACTATTATAAAAAAATAAAATAAAAGCTATGTAACTTCATTCTGTTTCTGCAATCCAATCCCAAGCCTGGAGAAAAGAGGAGGGAAAATTTAAAAGGGTCAAATTAGGATCTACGACAGGAAGTACTTAGGTGTTTCCTTCATACAGCCATTTCATGTTTAAAACACCTGGTGTAAAGGATTATAAACTGGCGCTCATGACTTTCAAGTGCCTCAACGGGATGGCCCCCACATACCTCGCGTCAAAGATTCAGCGACTGCAGGACATTCCGGCTCGAAGAAGACCTCCGATCATCATCATCGTCTCAACTTCCTGTGCCGGCAGGGAAACTCAAGAGCGCCGAAGACAGATCGTTTGCGGTAGCTGGCCCACGACTATGGAAAAGTCTTCCTCCAGAGGTCACCTCCGCAGAGACAATTGAGATTTTTAGAAAGAAACTAAAGACGCACTTGTTCAGTGGCCTTGAAGTCCATTAGGATTTACGGCAGTTAAAAAATTGTCAGACATTATTATTATTAAAAGCATGTTAACAGACACTGAACTTTTTAAACATTAAAACAATTTGTAACCCTGCTCGTTGTTTCCCAATGCTCATCATCCGTGGTGAGGATTAATAATCTATCATACGTCGATACGTCGTCTAGTGAGAGAAAAATCGCAATTCTGTTTCAACTACTGATGCCATAATGCTTATCTGCCGTTTTTCTAAATATTACGTTACATTTATCGCTTTTTACCGAACAGCCAGGTGAAAAGTTCCAGGCACCTGCCCACCTGCTTATACTAAAAATCACACGTACTAGAAAAAAGAGTCAAACATTAAACGTTGTACACATTTACTAGGACAAAAAGTAAAACGTTATATAGACATACTAAAAAAGCCAAACGTTACATACGTGTACCAAGAAAGTTACATGCGCGTACTAAGAAAACTAAACGCTGTTTACAATGATAACGTCCAAGTCATAAAAATAACCATGTGGAAGATCCGGTGAACATTTTAGACAAACTTTGTTCTTCGTGGCTTTCAAAACTACCTTGGTTTTTTCGAACATAAGTTTTTTCATCCGATGGCGCACCGTGATTTACAACCACCATCCCACACTTCCTCATAAAACTTTCAAGGGGTCGCGGCCCGTCCCAGTTTTTTGTGCGTGTGCGGGGGTCCGAGACATCATGTTGATCAGTAATAAATTCTGATTTTGAGAAAACGTTGCTGCATGCTCGATCAGAGCGGAAATGGTGCATTTCATTTTGCGAACGTTTTTTAAAAGAAAAATGAAGAATACAAGAAATAAATCAAAAACATTTTTTCATATTAAAAACGTCAACGATTATTGTAACTTATCAATCATATCTGGTAAAAATTGAAATTAAAACACTTAATAATAATAATAACTCAATTTATTATAAATCACGTGCAAGCCCCCGTTACATCAATGTGAGTGAGAAGACCTCATGCCAAAATTTAAATTTCATGTGATTTATTGTCACTTTACATTAACAATAAAATTTTTCAAATCATCGAAATAGTTCTGGTCTCCTTACAAACCATCTGCTGGACACACGGACATCACACGGACACCACTGGTGATGAGCAGACCATTACGCAACTCATCAACAACACCGGCGTAAATGCACCTTCGTAATTAAAAATAGAACAGGCATTCAACACGTGTGTGCCAGTGCGCACGCCCAGTCACTTCAGCGGAAGCGGAAGCAAAGTGGAAATTAATTTCAATAAAAAGCCTGCAACTTGATTCATCGCATCTTTCAATATTTACTAAGATTATGATGGAGTGTGTGTGTGTGTGTGTGAGAGAGAGAGAGAGAGAGAGAGAGAGAGAGAGAGAAAGAGAGAGAAAGAGAGAATAAGAAATGGAAAACGAAGAGAAGACATAAGAAGAAGGCTTCTTTGCGGGGAAAAGATTTATGAAGCGACACAAGATGCCATTTTGAGCGATGTCCCGGTGTATCGCATGCCGCTATTTACGATCTCGCTAACCATCTCACATGGAATATTCAAACGCTGTTTCCATAGCAAAGCGAAAGAGATAATGGAAAGTGTAATAAAACGGGGAAGTGAAGAAACATCGGTAGATGAAGAAACACGGGTATGTAAAGGAAAACGAGAGAGTTGATATGAAAGGATACGGTAAAGATGATGAGCAAAGAGAAAGATATAGTAAAAGTAAGGCAAATAAAATGACATATTTTGTTCCTCTGTGTATTAAAGGATCAAGGTCAAAAAAAGAAAAAACACCGAAAATTCTTAGAATGATTTACAAGGCCAAGTTGTGGTTTTGGAAGAGATGGAAGGCTTACTAAAGATGATCCCGACAGTTTATTTTTACCTAGAGGATATTCTGCATGTCACTGGGACAGAGAAACCAGAGGAGGTGGTGTGGCTCTCATAATTAGAGAGGACGTTGTCTTTAAACTCGTCCAAATACCAAATCAGTTCAAGCATATTGAGGTTGTCTGCATTGACATTCGTCTGAATACAACTCCATGTAGAATTATAGCCTACTACCGAAGTGGAGGTTTTGACATGGAAGCTCATCAATATGCCATCGATAGTATTGAGTGTTTAAAAATAATTTGTTCAACAAATCACACACTATGCCTAATGGGAGATTTCAATCTACCTGACATCAACTGGTTACAGTTTTCTCATCCCAATAATAAATCTACACGATATTCATGAATCTATTTAACGATCTAGGACTTCATCAATTTGTGTTCCAGCATACTCGTGGCGAGAGCACTCTTGACTTGATTCTTTCTACTGACCACATGTTTATTGCAAAAATAGATGTTGTTTGCCCAATAGCTACCAGCGACCACAATTTGATTGTATTCCGGACTAGCGACTCCGTCTCAACTACTGGTGCGTCTAATCAATATATCTACGATTTCAAACGAGCCCGTTTTGAGGAAATGAATAACTATTTAAGTGACATCGACTGGAATCAAGTTTTTCAATACTGCTTTGATGTGGAAAGCTGTTGGTCGATCTTTAAACAACAGTTGGACATGGCTATGACATATTTTTTTCCTCTGTGTATTAAAGGATCAAGGTCAAAAAAAGAAAAAACACCGAAAAATCTTAGAATGATTTACAAGGCCAAGTTGTGGTTTTGGAAGAGATGGAAGGCTACTGATGCTTTGAAACACAAGGTTTGCTATGTCGAATTTTCAAAGAAATGTTCTAAATTGGCCAAGGAAGTTCAAGTTACCACTGAGAGAAAACTTATCTTGGGGGTAACATTGGAGCGTTTTACAGGTACGTCAGCAGTAAGCTATTTACTCATCCTCGAATTGGTAGCATTGATTCGGGAAATGGCAACTCTACATCTGACGCTACCGAAATTGCCAACATTTTCAATAACTATTTTGCAAGCGTGTTTACATTCGACAATGGCGTTAATCCCATGTTGGATCCTCGATCACCGAGCTCCTTGGAGGACGTCTCCTTTACGCCGTCGACCGTTGTGAAAACGCTAAAATCTCTCAATAACTCATGTTCTCTTGGTCCAGATGGCATTCCGAACCTACTTTTGAAGAAATGCGCTTCCAGTCTAGCAACGCCTCTTTGTCATATTTTCCACACGTCTTTAAAATCTAAAATACTACCAAAAGAGTGGAAAGCAGCATTTATTCAACCCATCCATAAAAAAAGTCCCACCAGCAATCCTTCTAATTACCGACCCATTTCTCTTACCTGTACCTGTTGTCGCATTATGGAGAAAATAATTAATAAAACCATGCAACACTATTTAATTGAACACAATCTCATCTCTCGACACCAACATGGATTTTTACAGTCAAGGTCAACCAGTACTAATCTACTGGAATGTGTATCTGACTGGTCATTGTCAATGGAGAAACGCAGACGCACGGATATAATTTATTTTGATTTTCAAAAAGCCTTTGATTCCATTTCTCATCTCAAATTAAAAAGAAAGTTGGAAGCTTATGGAATAGCTGGAGATCTATTGGCATGGATCACTGACTTTTTAAAGGATCGCCGCCAGATGGTTCAGATAGACCGTAGCCTGTCTGAGCCAAGAGCTGTTACAAGCGGAGTTCCGCAAGGCAGTGTTCTCGGTCCAACTCTGTTCCTGATCTATATTAACGATGTTACAGATAGTGTGGAGTTGGGATCGATCTCAGTCAAACTATTTGCCGACGACATCAAACTGTATGCACCTGTCCAGCCTAATGCCAACAACTTACAGAAGGCAATTAACCACTTGCTGGTATGGAGCAAAGACTGGCAGTTGAACTTGGCACTGGAAAAATGTCTTGTTCTTTTTGGTCCCGCAGGTGCAAAACTTAAATCTCCCATCTACACCATTGACTCTTACCAACTAAAGAACGTTGATCATATCAGAGACCTAGGAGTAATTGTGGATGCTAGCCTGAGTTTCAAATATCACGTGGCAAATATCGTTCATGTTGCGTCTGTGAGATCGCGTCTCATCATTAAATCATTTACATCTAAAGATCCAGATTTGCTTAAGCAAGCTTTTTGCACATATGTTCGACCTCTTCTGGAGTATTGCTCGCAGGTGTGGAATCCTCATCACCGATATCTTATTGACGATATCGAAAGAATTCAAAAAAGATTTACCAAGGCGATCCCGGCTCTCAAGAACCTTCCGTATGCGGTGAGACTCAAAACTCTCAATCTCCCATCACTTGAACACCGAAGACTCATCAGTGATCTTTGTTTGTGCTACAGCTTTTTGAACGGTTTTATTGATTCCGACTTAAAACATAGTTTTCAGTTCTCCATGTATCATTCCACTAGGGGTCACCAGTTCAAGCTAAAATCTGTCTTTAATAGAGTTGATGTTACCAAATTTTTCTATACTAATCGTGTTATTAATATATGGAACCAATTGCCTAGCGATATTGTCAGTTCAACCACTCTCAGTAGGTTTAAATGTCTCGTAGCGGAAGCCAACCTATCAAACTTTCTCACATGTAAATAGATATCTGATTGCTCTATTATTACTCCTTCTGTGACATCCTCATTTAAAAACTAGTATCTATCTGGTACCTAGATCTAAATACAAATATTTATCTGATTACCTTGTTGTTACTAATCCATCCATTATGTATTAGTTAATATTCATATATAGTCATATAGTTTATATTTTGAACACAACTTTTCTGTTTTACTTTTGCCTGGCTCGTCGCCTCACATCAGACGGTTTATTTTGTTTTGTTTTTCTTTAGTTTTTATTGTGTTCTGTCCGAACAGTATTAGTGGCCCTTTGGGTCCCTCTGTTCGTGTACCAATAAATAAATAAATAAATAAAATAAATAAATAAAATTAGTTGAGAATTAAAGTGACATGAATAATAAATAAATTGTATTTATTCATTTTTTGCTTTGTTTAAAGAAATAACAAACAAATTTTATTTTAACTGATTTCAACAAATATTAGATATGTTATTTCAATACTTTCTCATTAATAATAATAATACTTCACATGTGGTACACCGTTGTACATTTATACATGCATTGATACACCATTGTACATTTATACATGCATTGATAAACCACTGTACATTTATACATGCATTGATACACCACTGTACATTTATACATGCATTGTTACACCATTGTACATTTATACATGCATTGATAAACCACTGTACATTTATACATGCATTGATACACCACTGTACATTTATACATGCATTGATACACCATTGTACATTTATACATGCATTGATAAACCACTGTACATTTATACATGCATTGATACACCACTGTACATTTATACATGCATTGATACACCACTGTACATTTATACATGCATTGTTACACCATTGTACATTTATACATGCATTGATAAACCACTGTACATTTATACATGCATTGATACACCACTGTACATTTATACATGCATTGATACACCATTGTACATTTATACATGCATTGATAAACCACTGTACATTTATACATGCATTGATACACCACTGTACATTTATACATGCATTGATACACCACTGTACATTTATACATGCATTGATACACCACTGTACATTTATACATGCATTGTTTTTTTTTTTTATTTTTTTTTATTTTTTTTTTATGATAGTTTATAGTCCTTTACACCAAGTGTTTTAAGACTGAATTGGCTGTATGTAGGAAGCACATAAGTACTTCCTGTCGTGGATCAAAGTTTGATCCTTTTAACTGTCCCTCCTCCTTCATCCAGGCTTGGGACTGGCTCGCAATTAGCGAGGCGGAGTTATACATGCATTGATACACCACTGTACATTTATACATGCATTGATACACCACTGTACATTTATACATGCATTGATACACCACTGTACATTTATACATGTATTCATAAACCTCGACAATAGATTCTTAATTATATTTGATGAAGTATTTTTTTAGTTTGAATCACTTGAGGAAAATTTTCCAAGAAGTAAAATAATTTAATTAAAACAATTTATTGAACGAAAAGAACTTTGCATTAACATGGGAGATGCGGTTGGCATAGGCGCGCTAATCAAAAATAAGTATTAGAAAACTAATAGATACTATATAACAAAAACCGTAGTTATAAAATATAAATAACATGAAACTAAAATTTTGAATATAAATACATTTAGAATAAATTAATAATTTGTTTGTAATTTAATTGTTTATTTATAATAAATACAAAGACAATAACTTATAAATAAAAACTATAAATAAATACAAATATGTAGCAGTTAAACGGGACCTACATAAATAAACGATAAGTAACAGACAGTAGGACAAATAATAAAAACAAGTCGGTTTGAAATCAGCAATCTGCAATATATAAGTCTCTGCTGTTGATGAACGCCAATATATTTATGCTTATCTAATAACGGATGAGCTGGCAAGTTATAAACAAGAGCTACAAGCCACGCCAAGGGATTACTTAAGCAGAAAACAAGTTTTTTAGGGGGGCAGTACCACCAAGTTCGGGGGAAAGAGAACGAAAGAAGTGAGAGAACCGTTTGAAATCTAAAAACAAAATAGTGAAAGTAAATGGAAAATATAAACAAATTGGGTTTTATCTGTTTTAATGGTTTGAAGATGCGGAAAAAATGTCGATTTTGTTTACTCTGAGAAAAAACGCCAACATGGGAATAATTTTTTTTTGCAGTAAAAACTTTCTTGCTACGAGATATAATGAGGATTCGAAAGCGGGAAAACCCCGTGCGGTTATTTATAGACATCTTTCCTTTTTCTGTCGAAGAACCAAAATAAGAAAATGATTACCAGAAAAATACAGCAGAACATGAAAAGAAAGATGTCAGGTTTGATAAACCTCAAGTAACGCTGATGAGATGCTTCTAATATTCCTGAAAGCCGAGAAGTGGCAGCTTCTCATTAATTCCATTTTTTCAGTTTTTTAACGAAATTTTTATGGTAATTTTATGAAATATGATTTTATTATGTTTTTTTGATTTTTTTTACATTTTTCTTGTTTTCAAATTATATAAAGCTTGAAATAAAAGACAGCATTGCAACTGCGGTTTTTTTGCTTTGTCCTTCTCATATATATATATATATATATATATATATATATATATATATATATATATATATATATATATATATATATATATATATATATATTTATATATATATATATATATATATATATATATATATATATATATATATATATATATATATATATATATATATATATATATATATATATATATATATATATATATATATATATATATATATATATATATATATATATATATATATATATATATATATATTGGGGGATCAAGTTTGGAAAAGGGAAAAGGGAGAAAAGCTCGCCGCAGGCGAAACATTTTTTGGTTACTTTTTTGGTATCTTTAATAAGTTATTAATGATAGAAAAGAAAGACTGCAAACTGAAGATATTCAAACTTAGTCTAATATGATATGATTGATATATATTCTAAACTATGTAAAAAGTTAGGTTTATGATAAGTTGCCATGCACCCCCCACCCAAAAAAACATAATATTTGGAAAAACCCTGGTTAGTTAGTTTGTTTGTTTCATTGCATGTTTGTTTGTTTGTTCTACTGCATGTTTGTCTGCTTGTTTTATTGCATGTTTGACTATCTGTTCTTCTGATAGTTTTGTCATTTTTACACATTTTTTTACACACTTTTACTTAACTTGACTTCTCTGTCTGTCCGTCGTCAAATTTTGCAATCGATTTTAAACTAACTTCCCGATGAGCTAGAGACTTAAAAATTTAAATATACCTCCAAACCGATTAACAATGCATTCTATCAAATTTGTAGATCGATTGGACAAAATTAAATAAAAATAATTAATTGTGATATTTTTGTCGAACTATTTATTATCTATGCTAATATGCTCGTTGTTTATGTAACATATGTAATTTTCGGATTGATTGGACAACATCAACGTCCAGAGGATGTCATATGATCACTTGAATAGTGTAAAAATATAAAAGTGTGTTTTTAAAAAACTTCGTTTTTTGCTTCACTTGTTTACTATATTTGTTTGTTGTTCTACGGGATCAGTTATTTTTTGTTTTGCCTGCCTCTTGTTGTGCATGTGTGTGAGTAACATTTGTTTATGTGTGCGTGTAACATTTGTTTATGTGTGCGTGAAACATTTGTTTATGGCTTTTTCTAATTGTTTTACAATCACGTTTTGATTATATTATAATTTTTTGTGCAAAAAATTTTTTTATAACGTTTTTAGAGATGAAGGTTAAAAATACCATATATTTAGTTAGATAAAACGTTTCATATTAACCACGATTTTGTGTTATTCCATTAAAACTGTGATTTAAACAAATTCTGACTGTTTTTAATTCTTGGCTTAAGTTAACAAATAATTTCAATTACATTCAATTCTTATCGACCAGACATTAGAACCTTACTTTCCCACAATCTTCTCCACAACTACCCATAGGGCTCATACCCCACCACTACCACCCATAGGACTCATACCCCACCACTGCGATAATAGTTTTGCTGGATGACTCCAGCATTTCTCTCCGGCATAGAAACCCTTAAGAGAAATATTTCTGTTTCTCAATATTTCTTTATTTCTTATTCTTCTTTTTTTTATTAGCTATCATAAGTAGATTGGAAAAATAGGGAAATGAGGAGAGAATGGAGAATGGCAGATCTATCACCTGTTGTGCGTGCCTCACATAATAAGCTCTCGTTCTATTTGAAAAATATCAACAAAACTCCCGCGTCTATCCGCCAACCCATGAGGAGGAGAAGCGATTTGTGTCTATGTGTCTCTTTGTTAAAGTGTCCTCTCGTTTGTCAATGCGTTCTTTTGTGCTTGTTTATACCGAAGCAAACGCATGTGGGCTTGTGTATGTATGTATGTGTTTGTTTGTTTGTTTGTTTGTTTGTGTGTGTGTGTACGTGTGGGTATGTGTGTGTATGTGTGTATGTGTGTGTGAGTTCCAACGTGACTGCTGTGGATTTTTTCCGGCATATGAGTCAGTGTTCGTTTTTTTTCCTGCATCCTACCTGCGGGAATTGCGTGAATTTTGCATGACGAAAAATACGATCAGTCTTTATTTATTTATTATAATTTAAATTGATGTAGAAAAATCCAATACCACAGAAATACCATTAATACTCAAACCAGTACTATCAATACGAGAATCAATACTCTCTATGTTGTATTGAGTATTTTATGCAAGAAATGCAGAGACTTATAAATAAAAATAAGTTGATGGCGGATGGACAGGAAGATGTGTGTCCTTGTTGTAATTAAGCGATGGCTCAACAAAAAAATTCTGAACTCACACGATTCATTCGAACTTGCATACTCGTGGGGACGATCAAACCTGCAAGAATCAAATATAAACAAATGTATAAAATTATAGCAGAAGAAAAAAAACAAAAGATTGTCAATCGGATAAAAGATAAACAAAACGAAAAGATTTATAAATAGGAAAAAAATATTAAGTTGAAATAATTGTTAAAAAAATTGAAAATTAGTCGTGAAACAAATACAACTAGAAAAAATACAAAAAGTGAAGATGAGTACTGAGCAAATGAAAAAATATAAAAGTAAACAAATTGAAAACAACGATGTTTAAAAATAATATTACTATGGAAATAACAAACATATATAAACATGAATGAAAAAAACGTGAAAGAGAGAGAGAGAGAAGAGAGAGGGAAAAAGAAAGAATAACTAATCTTTTATTTTATATAACACATCACAAGAAACTATATCCATCCTGTATATAAACTAAATTCATTAATTTACTTATTTACTGATTTCCTCACCAACTCCTAAATGCCTGGTTATGTTTAACAGAACAGTACAATCATTGTATAAATAATAATGTTATTTAGATTTCACACTCTTTAAATTATAATCTTTATTTCATTTAATAAGTTTTATTTATTTACATTGATAATCTTCCCACACTATTAAATTTACAATTTTATTAAAGAATTAACTAATAGAAAAAAACTCAAAGTACGAATTTACATATTTTTATCTTCAATAACTTCAATCTATCATTAAAAATGGTTAGCAGTTAGCTATGTATGTGTGTGCTTGTGTGTGTTTATGTGTGTGTAAGCATGCTTTTTTACGCAAATGTAGGAAAAAAGTCCCATAAAGAATGCATCTTGCTCTTCGCAACAGCAGCTATAAAAATTTCCAAACAAACATAAAAAGTTTTGCACATTCGAGCAGAAGAAATGCAACCCGCCGACCACGAGTTGGCACGATGTCAATGGACGATCAATTGAGGACCATAAGAGGGCCATGAGAAACAATGACCTATGCGGCTCCGAATCCGATGTTTATCGGTCGTCTGTGCTCCTCGCTCGCTCGCCACGATGCTGCTGTGACGAAGTGGAGGACCAGCGTGTAGAAATTTGCACCAACCTGGATTAGAAGCAGGGATGGTACATGTTCATGAGTTCATTTTTTTTTAAATAATTCAGTGGCTGCTTATATTCATAAAAGAAATTATGTTATAAAAAAAGTTTCTTATAAAAATATGTTATACAAAAGCTTATTACCAAAAATTATGTTATAAAAAATTATATCATCTCAGAATATATGATGTCATAAATTATAACACAAACAATTATATTTTAAATCTTATTTTTAGAAGTTATTGAACGAAAAATTATATTTTCAGAAATTATAACATAAAATTATATATTTCAAAAATTAATTTGTTAAGCGATCGTTTTATATTAAGCGTTTCACTAATTTTTTTCCAAATGACATTTTTACAACCATAATTATTTTATCTTTATGAAAAGTAAACCCATGAACATAAAACATTACTTTTATGTTAGTATATACTTTTAGATAAATCTTTTTTTTTTTATTCATAGAAGAACAACAGGTCGAACGCAAGTGAAATAAAAGTTCAAATGACCTTACGTTCACAACACTGCACTACAAACAAATAAGAACATCGACACAAAAACAACTAAAACTCGAATGATGATAATCCACCGACTGGAAAACCGTAGAAATATTTTCATAGTATCCACACACACACACAAAAAAAAAGAGCATTTTACAAATACCACATTCGTGGGCTTGAATCAATGTTGCAATTAAAAACAACTTAATTGTTTAATAACATAAAATAAATTGATGTTTTGTTTAGACACCTATTACATTATTAGCTTAGTCGAAGCACGACTACTGTAATTCTGTTCTTTTGAGATTTCCAAAGTTTCTAAATGTTAGGCTGGTGATGACGGCTCGTAAACATGATCATATTTCTTCCAGTTTTTCAAGAGATGCATGGGTTAAAGTAATCGGAGGATAGAGCTCAAGATGACACTTCTGGTTTATAAGTGCCTTCAGGAGTCGGCTTACTCATTTCTATTTTTGGGTATCATACGCGTGGGCAACGTCCAGACTCTCGATTGAAGACTGCTGGGAATTGAAGGTATGTGGTTGCTGGACCAAGGTTTTGAGTTAACCTACAACTAGAGGTGGGCGGTATAAAAAAAGGTTCAAAACAAACCTGCTTGTTGCTTACAAGTCTGCAGACTCACGCCACGTTGAAGATCGTCAAAATGAATTGAATTGAAAATGGGTGGACTATTTTGTGGTTTTGAATGGGTGGTGGTTTGATGAATGGATAGATGGATGGATGGATGGATGGATGGATGGATGGATGGATGGATGGATGGATGGATGGATGGATGGATGGATGGATGGATGGATGGATGGATGGATGGATGGATGGATGGATGGATGGATGGATGGATGGATGGATGGATGGATGGATGGATGGATGGATGGATGGATGGATGGATGGATGGATGGATGGATGGATGGATGGATGGATGGATGGATGGATGGATGGATGGATGGATGGATGGATGGATGGATGGATATAATTATTTTTAAAATAAAAATCGTGTTTAAAAAACTATTCATATTTCAAACAGTATTTTTTTAAATTTTGGTTCAAGCGTGCAAAAATAACAATTCATCAACGCAATCTGAATACAGTTATATCTTTCTACCAAAACAGTGAAAAATCTTAAACTGTTAACCCGGAAAATATGGTGTATTTATCAGCACTTCCGTGGTATTCCCGTGCTGGTGATATCGTTACCACAACAAGTAATATCTTCTGTCATCTTCAAAAACCATCATGCTCATAATCTACATAAATAATAATCCGTCCAGATTTTGAAACTACGTTTTATTTGCAGATTTCACAATTCTTGTTTCCTTCAGATAAATGTCTCTTGAATTTAATACGAAAAACAAATACTGAATTAAATAAATTGTCATTTTTGTTTGTCGTCCAATACCAACAAAACAAAGTTTATTCCCTTTCAAATTCTCCGCAAATTTTCTTTTTATTCAAATAAATAACACTGATTGCTGATGATGATGATGATGCTAAAACCAACAAAAAAAATATTTACGTGTCTACATTATATGACCAACATTCAACATTGGCTCATCTTATTTAACGAATTTCTGAACATATTTACTGCATTCAAGCCTAATTTATTGCTTATACGGATTTTTTAGCCAGATCTTGCTAACATTGTACTTTCCAAAAATATCCATACTTCATTTGTGTTAATAACAAAAATATCAATATTTAATGAATAATATAAAAAAAGAGTTTATCAGAGCAATATTTCACCTGCTTAGATATCATTTAATTCAGTGTACTCGCATTACCAATATTTTAAAGTTTATTAAAAACGTCCGTTCATTTTAATTTATCCATTTTCATGTACAATTTCGTTGAGGATTTTCTGCCACAATAACTTAAGAGTCTGATCAGTTAAATGTTTTTTTAAGGAACAAATAATGATCATGACTATTTTAAGTGTTTGAAGAGCTGCTGCAGATTGTAATTGTTTCACTAGCCATTGGGAAAGAACTCTATTAAATTTGTGTGTCTATAAAAAAGATAGATAAAAGATCTGGAACGTTACCTTAGTACATTAGAAAAAACATTCTCGACACAAAATCTTTTCAACATCTACCTGCAATACAAACTCTTAAAAGACTCCATTTCAACACAATAACTCAGAATTACATGAATTACTAGTTTTTTTATCCTTTATTAATTTTTTTAACTTGCCATGTACTCGGCTCCAACATTTTTTGATTTTGCTGAACATGTTGAGTAACTACATTGTCTAATCACCATAATTAGTCATTTACAGCAATTGAGCGCTTGATTTTATTGAATTTATAATAATGGTAGAAAAAGAAAAGGTTTTTTATTTAACATCCTGAAAGTTCGATAAAAACAAAAAAAACGGCATTTTTGACGGGGTATTTTTAGTTACAAATAATATAATTTATTTTGTACACATATATGCAGATAAAATATTGTCTTGGGGATTTTGTCCTGGAAGGATATTGTACGGAGGATTTTGTCCACGGATATATTGTCTGGGGGGGATTTTGTCCACGGATATATTGTCTGGGGGGGGATTTTGTCCACGGATATATTGTCTGGGGGGGATTTTTCGGGAAGACATTGTCCAGGAAAATATTGTCCGGGAGGATAATTTCCGGGGATAATGTTCAAGAAGATATTATCCGGATAGCAATGACGATGATGATGATGATAGAAATTTTTATTTTATCCGTGGAAGACATCACTTAATAACTACCGGAATGTTTTCATACGCGAGCAAACAACTTCTCAGAGAGCAGCGCATATTATCGCTTGAACGTTCCAGGATCCGAGGGACGTCGCAATTCACGCAAACATCGCTTTTCTCGGTCGTCTTTAAAACAGTAAAGATGGTGACAGTAATGGTCGTGTTGGCACTTCGTGGTTCTCAAAGGAGAAGTAATTTTACGGAGTAATACATTTCCAGATGGTACTTACTGCTAAGGAATTCATTCATATAATTATGAGATTGTATTGCAGATCAAAAATATACAACCGTACAAAGTTTTTTTATCACATTTCAGATGCCCAGATGGTTTAAGTAGATTGCTGCAAGTAAGACTGTAAGATGTTTTTTTCGATGCAATGCAATTAACCAGCGACCCTAACAAAATCTTGTCAAAAAACAATCAAATAAATGTATTTGGTCGTGTGTCGTATTTAGTCACGTGGTCACTAAAAAAGAGAACTTTTTTCAAAACATTTTTAAGCGCAATCTAACAACGGTCTTGGTCAGCTATTCTTTTTTTAATTTTTTCCGTCACCAAATCTTGTCTAGGTCACTGTTTTACTGGAAACTTGTTTAACTAATTTTTTACAGTATAAATTCTTGTGCAAGTAACTTTGTTATTTTTCACAATCAACTAAATAAAAGCATTTATAATATTCAAACAAGGCTGGTCTGCATTGCACCGGAGATGAGATAAACCAACAGCATTTTAAATTTTATAAAAGTTATTCGGATGGTGAAGAAAAATTGAAATTGGTTGAAGTTTTGTAAATGCATGTCGTTAACAGGAACAGTCTGTTTTAATTATTAAAATAAATATTACAGCACCTACATTTTACACAAATAAAAACAAATTTAAAAAAATGACCGTGCTTTTTAAAACAAATAAAAATAAATTGTTTTTTTTTAAAGAAAACTGTTGAAATACTGTTTCATTTGCTTTCAAAAAAAAATTGTTGATGGTTTTGTAAAAAGATGCTCAAATGCAACAGAAAGCCAATATGAAATGTTAGTGGAAAACCAACTAGGAAAATGTAAATGAACAACCAAGTGTGAAGGTTTAAATTAGAGGCACATGTGAAAATGTTAATTTGGAGCTCCGTGTAACAACGCGTATTAGAAGTTACATGTAAAGAAGTGATTAGAAAAACCGCTCCTATGAAGTGCGCATAAAAACATTTCTTACTTACATTAAACCAAGAATTGGCATTTGCTAAAGAAAATTTTTTAAGCTCTAAAAATAATTTAATTTCTCCATTTATTTAGCCTTTAAAACGCATTTTTTTAAAAAAGTTTCGATTAGGAAGCCTTTTTGTACATGATTTTTAAATTTATTTTGAGAATGATTTGAAGCACTATAATTTGAAAAAAGTCACATATTTATAAATAAACGAGTTAAATATGCAAAACAAAATAAAATTAAAAAAATCAAAAACTAACAAATAAATAATAGTTTTTACATCATAAAAAGAACATTCCTATAAACCTGGCAAAATTTCTGAATAACTTGGTTTATTAAATAGCATATTTAATAACAGTTTCTAATTCATATACAACAAAAACGTTGGGTGCATTATTTTTTTTATAATTGTTTGTTTTACAGAAATTTTGATATAATATATAGGCGCCATAAGTTTTTCCTTGTTTATGAATTAGAAATTGATAAAAAAGATTTCACCATAATGTGACCAAGTTATTCAGAAATTCTGCCAGTTACTTATTTATTCTTGTTGAAAAACTACAAGATTGTTGCACATTTTTGATTTACATGGTACTTTTGTTAATTTTTGTTAATAATTGTTCATATAAAAAATTTAAAATGGTAGCCAATTTGGTTTTAACATCCCAAAAGTTTTTCCCAAACTGGATCAGGGTGGAACTTTCCCATGTTTTTACAGACTGTATGTATTTCCTAATCAAAACAATTTTTCACTGCTTGTTTCAAATTTTCCTGGGTAATAATTTTACAACTTATTTAAGAAAAGATCAGGAAAATTAAAAAAGAAGAAAAGAAAACGTAATTGTAATCAGTCAGAAGACGAGTGAACTTTGAGCATACATTAATTGAGCGTACATCAATTAAATGTACTTCAAATAAGTATGCAATCTATACTATGCATCAATTGAATGTACTTCAATTGAATGTGTGTTTAGTTAAAATTTGCTTTTATGTTCATGTTTCTGATTTCTAATATGGCTCAGTGTCCGTATCTATTTTTATTTTGTTATATCGGTTTGTATGTGTTAGTCCTGTTTTTAATTACATTTTGTTATTTTTCATTTAATGCCCGTCGTATGTTTTCAATGTCATTATAGTTTTTTCTAAAGTTTAATTATTGTAGACCAACTACTACACATAAAACACACAACACACATACACACAAACAAATACACATACACACAAACACAGGCACATACACATACAAACACAAAGAAATGTACAAAAACACACAAAAACAAAAACATATTTTCGTAAATTTGCTTATTTGTTTCTCATACTGCATTCAGTTTCATACGTGCTGCAGATTTCTGTTGAATTGGTGCTTAATTGAACAGAAAATGCTGCAAAACAGTCTTCATTTTGTTGATGGCTATTGCAAATCAACTGTGGATGCCATCTCCATCGGTAGCAAGAAAGAAAAAAAACAGAAACAAGATAGAAAATGGAAAAAGAAAAGAGAGAGAGAGAGTGAGAAAGAGGGGGAAGAACGAGAGAGACCGGAAAAATTGTAGGAAATGGAAGATGCAGGAGACTTGATGTTAATGAGAGGTGACTGACCCAAAGATCATAGTTTTACAATCTCATACATCGCAGGAGCACATAATACACATCAAGAATTTCCTGAAAAAATAACTACTTGTTTGTTCTTTCATAGTTCTTCCATCCGGTCGCTCCCAGGAAACTGGTCAGCTTCTTAAAAATAAATTTGTCGGAAATGAATCTTCATATCCTGACGATCATCAAATATATGCATATCTGCAGATATATACGCAACCAGGTCCACATACATATGTCCAAACATAGGCATAACTTGGTCCACATACCTATATGCAGACATATACAACCAGGTACAAATACATATATGCAGACATATGCATAGTCAGGTACTCATACATGTAGGCAGATATGTGCACAACCATAAGCAAGCACACATACAAATATGCAGACATATACACAAGCAGGCACTCATACAAATAAGCAGACATATACTCAAGCAGGCACTCATACAAATAAGCAGACATATACTCAAGCAGGCACTCATACATCTATTCAGACGTAGGCACAAGCACAAGCAATCACACATACATTTGTTCAGACACACGCACCAACAAACCCAATTGCTCTCACGCGGACACAAAGAAGGATATCGAAATAAACAAAATAGATCTTCTTTTCTAATATCTCAGAATCGAATGTTTCTTGCCAGCAGGTTGATGGATTCTTGATTTCATTTGCAGCATTCTTCACGTGGGGATTAGCAGGATATTACTTCTCCTTTCTTTACTTTTCTATTCTATCCACGTGATGATATCACACAGTTTGGTCGATTTTTTTATCGGAGAGCAAGTGGAATTGTTTTTAGTAATTTATTTTCTATCTACAAGTCGTTTGAAATAACTGCTATCATAAAGCATGGCCGTAGTCAGGTTTTGGCTTTAATGAGAGTTCAAGAAAAAATTAAAATTTTCAACTTTTCTCCAAAAATAGTAGATGACAAGGTGAGGGTGTTTGAACTCCCAAAACTCTTCCAATGGGTATGCTTATGTCGATAAGCGTTACATTGTTTCGGCTTTTACTTGTCTGGTGTCTTATACGACTAACTGGCTCTAGTATTTGGCACCACTAGTCAATGATCAGACAAATGTGGTTCTTATTAATAAGACCTGTTCTTAGAAGAGATATATTTTTCTCAGTTATGGAATCCCATAGCTCCAATTATTATCCTTGACTAGAAGTATAGTGACAGCGGATTGGTATTCCGATGCCTTACAACGCTAAAATTCGAATTTGTAAATCATCCAAAAATTAGATTATAGTTTCTAGATAAGCTCTTTAAACACTAAGTTGTGTTTTAATATTTTGTTTATATTTGATCTTCGTCTTTATAGGTTTTTGTTGTTCTGTTTGACAAAATACAGATCCATGCAACGAGAATTTTGACATTTTTAACTGATTTTGAATTTGATCTTGATCGACTTGGTATTGTTTCGACAATTTCAAATTATCTTTTTTATTCCGAAAAATATGAAAACAAAAAAAGAAAACCTGATGAAACCAGATAAATATTGAATACTTTTAAATTAAATTATTTCTCAGCAGAATTATATAAATACAATTTAGCAGAAACAGAATGCAACAAGTGTAAAATAAAAGCTAAATAATTTATTCTATGTTACGTATTGTTTTTAAAATTTTATGTCATAAATTAAAAAAGATCTTTTTCCAGAAATTAGTAAAGAAATAAATATCAATAACTCCATATTCAAATTGTTTTCTTTAATAATAAATTGTTATTATTTTAGATTCAAAAATAAAACAATTGATACCTTCGTTTAAATTTTCGTCCCATAAGTCTACCAAAAGCGCACATTAATCTTATTGCAAAAAAGTAGCGTTATGAAAAGAGAGAAAAAAGAAAGATGTCGTTTATCTTTGAGGAGACTGAGGTGAGCTGTCCTTTACGAACGATTGGTTTGATCTATACGTCTCTGGAGAAATAAGTTGCTGACCGGTTTGAGACAAGAGCACTACGACACGTAGAAGTCGTGCAACATTAATCTTGGGAACTGCAACCAGATCCAAACAGATCCAGTTGGGCCTGAATTTATAAAGGCACAGCTGTTAGCCAGAAAGACGACACAGCGTCTAATATGTATACAAGGAAAGTCGTAATGTATAATTATGATATTTTTTATTTTATTGAGCACCAACATAAGTAATGAACTCAAACTATATATATGTATATATAAATTAATAAATAAATCAAGCAATCAATAAATAAAAAAATTAAAAAACTAAATTTGAAAATAATTAAATAAATATTAATATTCATGTTCGACTATCAAGCCGGTAGTCAATCCTTCCTTCCTTCCTTCCACCCATTCGTCGATCTAATTCTGTGTAGTCTGTACATAGTGTACATTATCTGAAGTAATTTGAGAAAGGAAATAGAAAAGTGCAAGAGAATACATTGTGTAGGCGTCGGTGAGCATCTGTTTGAAAATAATTTTTTATAAGAAAAAAAACACAAAACCATAACAAAAAATAAAAAATTTAAATTATAAAATGTGGCAGGAAATAGAAATTTGTTTCAATTTTCGTTTTGAAAACTTTTTGCTGTTTGAAATTTTTTATTAAAATTTGTTTACTATGTTCTATCCAGTTCATTATTTTTTAGCAAACAAAGTCGAAACATAACTTTCTTCAAATTAGCAACCCTTGTAAGCAGCTTATCGAAGAAAATAAAAAAAATCTCTTCTGGATTTTAACTCTTTCTCAACTTCAGACACTACTGAATATTATTTTATTACTTTTATAAATTTGCATTGTTATTGCATCTATCTTAAATTATCTTGCAAGCCATAAGTACATATATTTATTTTGATATATTTTATACACTAGTTTTTTTATGATATGCTCGATAACCTTAAGTCTATAAAAAACAAAAACTCATCACTTATAAATAATTATTTTAGAAAAAAATTTATTAAAACGCCAAGTGATTTTTTGTTAAAAACTTTAAAAAATGCAATCTACTTAAAAATAATCAATTCATAAAAAATCATTAAAAACGAATTCAATAAAAACTTAAAAAAAACGTAATTCAGTATTATATCAACATGTCACCAATGGTTTACAAGCAATCAAACAAACAGATTAAAGACACTCTTATCATAAAATAACTCAGTTTATCGAATTTTATCTTTTAAATCTCAAAGAGTCTATTGAATTTTTTTTTCTTGCCGCTACAGAAATCACTTTCTGCCCAATGATTGAGAGCCCCTGATATGCGCCTCATAAAAGCACTTCTGTGCTGCATGTTCAATTTCTTCATAGAGAAGGGAAGAAACGAACAAAATAAAACGGATTGTTAGCGTGTTCATTTTTAGCATTTTTTTATTTGAAATTTTCATTGTCAAATTTAATAATTTTTAGAAATTGAAAAACGTGCGTGTAATTTTTTTATGGACTTCAAAACGAGGATTCAATTTTAGACAATATTCGTCAGTTTTTTCCAGCCTAACAACATTTCTTCTGTAGACCACGTCAGCAAGTATCTATATGACGACTACATCAGGTATCTATGGCAACTACATCAGGTATCTATGACAACTACATTAGGTATCTATGACGACTACATCAGGTATCTATGATGACTACATCAGGTATCTATGATGACTACATCAGGTATCTATGACGACTACATCAGGTATCTACGACGACTATATTAGATATCTATGACGACTACATCAGGGATCTATGACGACTACATAAGGTATTTATGGCGACTATATCAGGTATCTATGACAACTACATTAGGTATCTATGACGACTACATCAGGTATCTATGATGACTACATCAGGTATCTATGACGACTACATCAGGTATCTATGACGACTATATCAGATATCTATGACGACTACATCAGGTATCTATGACGACTACATAAGGTATTTATGGCGACTATATCAGGTATCTATGACGACTACATAAGTTATTTATCTATGGCGACTACATCAGGTATTTATATATGACAACTCCATTAGGTATCTATATGACGACTACATAGGTATTTATCTATTATAACTTTAACTTCTACCTACCTAGAGAGCAGAGCGTTTATTGAAACTTTGCGGCTAGTCATGAGACTACAACAAGCGATCCACAATATTTAATAAAACTTCAACTATTAAGCATCCATGGAGACTACAACCAGCCCTGCATGATACCATAAACTTTCAATATCGCCTCTACTACCAGGTCTACCAGGCATGTTCGGGGACCGTGCAATGACTTGAAAATGACCTCATGAAACTTAATGACGTCTTCCGACGAAAGATTAGGTAATGCGGGACTGCTGTGGTTCTTGATGAACAGAAGAAATTGAAAACAAAAATCAAAATAAAAGTTTTTTTTTTAAACTCCCGAAATTGACTTGATTTCTTGTTTAAATAGATTTTACGTGACCTTATCAATGAACATGTTTAGTAAAAGAAATTTAAATAAATTAATAAAAAAATTTTTATTAGTTATTATTATCTAGTTATATTATAAATGTTTAACTAGCAATTGTTATATGTGAACCTGATTTAATTAATAAACAAAATTAATTATATTAAAAACAACCTGATTAGTAGGTGCGTGTGACCTATTTTACGAAAAGAAGCTTTTGCATTAGAGATTAATTTGTGTTTTTTTTACTTTTGTTTTTTTTTTATTTTAATAAATAAAGATATAAAATGTCTTATTTATTAATAAAATTTGATAACTCAATTAAGAGTGTTTCTGTACAATTTCATTTGGCCACGTAAGACATGTTTAGATCTCTATGACTATAAACTATTAACTGCCTTGTAACACTCAGTAGAGGTGGACACTCATTCTTTTAAGATGAGCCATTTCATTCCTTTTTTAACTTGCTGTTAAAAACATTTTTATTCTTTTTAAGATGGATCTATTAGAAATTGTGAAATTCTAGAATGATTATAATATCGGAGTACGTTTGTTTAGTATAAAAATATACTTGAAATAGCAGGCAAGTTGAGCATTCATTTACCTTCGGACGCTAAAAAAGAAAAGAAAAAAACACAAATCCTTTTTTAGTATTTTCCAAGAAACTCGAAAGACATTTCCATGCAAATTACTTGGAAATTAAAACTTTATTTGGTAGAATAGCTTTTTTGGAGTTTAACGAAAAATAAATAAACTAAATAATTAAAACATGAATAATTTTAAATAAAAATTAGCAATGTTATTTTCAATAAGTTAATTTTTAATTTATGCAAATTATTTCCAAATGAAAGTTTTTCTTAATTTTCAAAAAAACTTTAATGCCGTAACATGTTTTTATAATTTTATGCTTCCTTTGTTGTTTTCATTAAAATAAATAATATTTCATAAATGTATTATCTACTTTATTCACAGTAGTACTTATCATCATCATCGACACAACCACCATCAATAATTGTGCTCGTAATCATCATCATCATCATCATCCTCATCATAATCATCCTCATACTCATCATCACCATCATCATCATCCTCGCTATCATCTTCGCTATCACCCTCGCTATCATCATCATCACCATCATCTTCACCATCATCATCATCATCATCACCATCAACATCACCATCACCACCACCACCACCACCAACACCACCAACACCACCAACACCACCAACACAACCAACACCACCAACACCACCAACACCACCAACACCACCACCACCACCATCACCATCACCATCATCACCATCCTCACCATCATCATCATCGTCACCAAAACAATGATTAACTATCAGCATCACCATCACCATCATCAACATAACCAGCGGCTTAATCAGAATAATTAATTCAATTTTTTTGGGATGTTTACAATTATTTTTAATATTTGAATATTAAATATTATAGCGAATGATGAATAGATGAAAATTCGTCGTCATATTAAATCTTCTGCATGACAAATGACTATAAAAGAATATCAGAATTTAAAACACTAGGGAGGAAAGACATATCTGGTGAATGTTTTTGTAATATATAAAGTGCAAATGGATGGTGTTTGTCATTTAATAGCTTTCAAACCAGTAAATGGATCTACACGAAAGTTTACTTGGTGAAATTTTTCCACCTAGAAAAAAACAATTCAGTAGAACAATTTCAATTATTTTTAGATAAATAATTTTCCATTTTTGAACTAGAATCTCAATCATATCCTAACCGCTGTAGCAATTTAAGCAATTTTGTTATAATAGTTTAAAGTCTTCTATACATAATGTTCTTAAACTGAATTAGCAGTATGTAAGAAATAGCAAAGTATTTTCTGTCGCAGATCATAATTTGATCACGATTATATTTCTTTCCTGTTTTATCCAGGCTTGTGACTTGCTCGCAAAAACGAGGCGGAGTTCAATATAAACAGAATTTGACATAAAGTTAGTATTCATTGAGGAAAAAGGTTTGAAATTAACAAAAATAATCCGCTTTTCATTTTTTGTTTCATCGTTAGAAAAACGTTTTGTTTCATTTTAATTACTATATAACCATAATCGAGAAAGAAAAAGAGACAGAAAAAATAGAAAAAACTCCGGGTAAACTAGCTAGTATATCTATGTAGTTGGAGATATAAATTTGTTTCAACAGAGAAAAAAAGACACAGAAAGAGGGAGAGAGAGAGAAAGTAGAAGCAGAAAAAAGTAAAATATGAGAGAGATGAGATATTCCTGGAAATATGATCAGATAAAAAATTGTCGAAATGGAACCACTGTGCTCTCAGTCCTCGTATTCGTTGTAGTGTGCCTGTTTGTGCTTGTGAGATGCTCGTGTCTGTGTGTTAGATTTCATGGTTATGTCGTGTTTCATATTTGTGCTGCAAACTTTATGAGGACAGATGCTGCTTTAATATAGTCTGTCTTTCGTTGTTGTCGAAGTATGAAATATGTGTTTGTCGTTGTCGATGTAGTTGTTTGTCGTTGATGTTGTGTGACTTGTGATTTTTTATGAGACCCCGTTGTATCGTAGAAGCTTATTTGTTTGTTTGATTATGTAAATTTGTTTGATATATAAATAACCAATAGTGTCAGAATTTTTTGATTTGTATAATCATGATTTATTTGTAACAACAAAATAAAAGGAAAAAACCCTAGAAAAAGAAACAGAAATAGAAAGGGATCATAAAAATCTTCTTCAACAACTCTTAGCAACGTGACTCGATCACCTTTCTTTAACGGTTCCATCTCTCCGCAACTATCCACCATAGATTAAATAACATCAGTCGCTCCGTTGCCATAAAGCTGGCTTGGTGACAATCCGCATAAGTTCATAGCTCATAACAAGAATTTTAGCAATGTTATTGTTTCGAGAAAAAATAAGAATTGTAGTTAATTTTATTTTTAACACATTTGAATATTTAAACTTGCCAAATTGTCTATCCGGGTCAGGTAAGTCGTTTGCTATTAGATTTGACGGTCGGCAGTTCGATTCCTACCGGTCACCAGCGCCCATAGCGATTTGGATAGGAGCCTAAAAACGGTTGCCACTATGCTGACTATTATAGACCCACAAGTGATATAAATAACGGGTTGACTTCTTGAAAAAAGGAAAAGTTGAAAAAAAAACCAAAATACAAGTAACCACGGCATTTACCTCAGACATTCATTCATCTGTTTCTCATCAAACAGTCACATGACGACTCACGAAGCGAATAGGCAGCAAATTATTGTTTGAACAATTCTATTTAAAGATTCTGTGGTGTATAAAATGTAAAACATATACATACACGTAATAAATATCTTATTAATAATGTATATGTATGTATGTATGTATGTATGTATGTATGTATGTATGTATGTATGTATGTATGTATGTATGTATGTATGTATGTATGTATGTATGTATGTATGTATGTATGTATGTATGTATGTATGTATGTATGTATGAATGTATGTATGTATATATATATATATATATATATATATATATATATATATATATATATATATATATATATAAAAGAACATGTCCTGACTGACTGACTGACTGACTGACAGATGACTGACTGATAATCAACGCCGAGCTCAAACGCCTCATCCTAGGAACGTGAAATTTGGAACTTATATTACTTTTATAGCGTAAACATCCGCTAAGAGAGGATTTTTGAAAATTTTGCTCCTGTGGGGAAAAAACTGGAAAACAAACTTTTTTCTAAAACAATGTATATCTCGAAAACCAAAAATGATGAGATTTTGAAATTTGGTATATAGATTTTTTTTGAAAAATAAAAAGATACGTGTTTCACCATTTTTTGAAAATTCGGTTTCCCGGACCTCAAATGTGGGTTGGAAAATTGGGTTATTTGGTTTTTAAAGTAGCTTCTACTCAAAAACTGTTACTGCTACAGGAGTAAAAATTAGTATTTAGTTTCTACTCCAAAAATAATGAAACACGTGTTTTAGCATTTTTTGAAAATTTGGTTTCCAGGACTTCAAATGTGGGGTGGAAAATAGGGCTAATTGTCTTTTATAGTAACTGCTACTCAAAAACAGTAAATACCACAGATGTAAAAATTATTATTTAGTTTCTTTTCTAAAAATAAAGATATACGTGCTTCACCATTTTTTACAAATTTGGTTTCCCGGACCTCAAATGTGGGTTGGAAAATTGGGTAATTTGGTTTTTAAAGTAGCTTCTACTCAAAAACTGTTAATGTTACAAAAGTAAAAATTAGTATTTAGTTTCTACTGTAAAAATAATGATATACGGTTTCACAATTTATTGAAAATTTGGTTTCCAGGACTTCAAATGTGGGGTGGAAAATAGGGTTATTTGGTTTTTAAAGTAACTGCTACTCAACAACTGTAATTGCCACAGATGTAAAAATTAATACTTAGTATCTACTCAAAAAAAAAGATATACGTGTTTCATCATTTTTTGGGTTATTTGGTTTTTAAAGTAGCTGCTACTCAAAAACTGTTAATGCTACAGAAGTAAAAATTACTATTTAGTTTCTACTCCAAAAATAATGAAATACGTGTTTTAGCATTTTTTGAAAATTTGGTTTCCAGGACCTCAAATGTGGGGTGGAAATAAGAGTTATTTGATTTCAAAATAACTGCTACTCACAAACTGTAAATGCTACAAATTTAAAAATTAGTATTTTGAAGTTTTGTGCCGGTTAAAAGTAGCTAAGTCCAGTTTATCATCGGCCGGGCCAAGCCGTTATTTTACAGTCTTCACACGGGCCAGGCCAAACCTTAAATCAAAGTGGGACGGGCCGAGGCTTTTCACTAAGTATATAGATATTTTAGTGATTTTAGGGTCTTCAGTTTGGCCGGGCCAAACCTGAGGTCAAGGTGGGACGGGCCGAAGTTTTTCATCAAGTATATAGAACTTCTAGGCCTGTAAAAATGGGCCGGGCCTAATTCAGACGGGCTGTGCCGGGCCAGGAGTTTGGGTTTTTAAAACGGGCTGGGCTAATTTGTCGACGGGCCGAGCCGAGACCTAAAAAAATGATCTCTACTATGGATGCACGGTTCAAACTCTCTAATTTCATGCGAGCGAAGCCGCTACGGGCACTGCTAGTATATATATATATATATATATATATATATATATATATATATATATATATATATATATATATATATATATATATATATATATATATATATATATATATATATATATATATATATATATATATATATGTATGTATGTGTGTGTATAACTAACGAAACAAGAATCAAACAAGTTTTAAGCCAATAGTTTTTTTGTTATTAAAAAATAAAATCTTAAAATCGATTTAAAAAAAAATTTATTAATTGTTTTGTGCAAAAGTAATTATTGAATATAGCATGCCTATCAAGCAAAATCATGTATAAAAAATGTTAAGAAAATATATCATCAAGACATGATTAAAAAATTGATAGAATAAATAAAAACTGAGAAACAGAGATTAGAAGTTGATAAGAACATTTATAAAAACAGGAGAGTTCGAATATTTCTCTGAGTATTCGCAATTAAATCCTTTATTTGCAGACAAATTCAAAACCCCTCTCAACCGATTTGACTCCTGGTGACCTCTATCGCTCTCTTCTTTACTCACCGGATTCATTAATCATTTTACGATTTAATCAATTAATAGTTCTTTGTTTAATTTTGTTTAATGTTGTTTCAATTGTGTTTTTGTTAAGAAATCAAGTTAAAAAATTTTTTTAATAAAATAATTTTAATAAATAAAAAATTATTCTTTAAATAAAAATATTTCGCTAAATAAAAAATTATTTTTTAAATAATAATTGTTTTTTAAATATTTAAAAAATTATTTTTTTTAAATAAAAATAATTTTTTTAAATAAAAAATATTTTTTTAAATAAAAAATATTTTTTTAAATACAATTTTTTTAAATGATATATATATATATATATTGTATAATAAAAACTATTTTTTAAAATAAAAACTATTTTTTAAATAAAAACTATTTTGTAAACCACGCTTGTATAGTAATGTACTAAAAGGTTAAAAATCATATTTCAGCGTACATATAATTTTATTTTTAAACAAAGCTTTTTGTTTGGAAGATAAGAGAGTTTGGCGTGATCTAGATACTAACTAGCAAAAGCAATGAAGCTTTTCAATTCAAATTTATTCGGCAATCAGTTATTAATTTTACGGAAGTTGAGGAATAGCTTATTCAAAGTGGCTTTATATTTCGTTCGAAACTTTGGAGCCATTGAACTGTAAAAAATGTTAAATGGATTTGGTCAAAAGAAAAGTCTTAAGGAAACTGCGAAACTCCATTTTGGATGATTCCGGTTGAACCGTAGACGAAAGGCCCGATGACGCTGCAACCTCTGTCACCAGGCGTCATGCATCTGGAGGCTGATACTAGAAGATCTTTCGTGCATGACGATCTCAGTCTTTGGCGTCCCTGAATTTTGCTGATTGACTGTAGATATCGGATCAGGTACAGCGGCAAACATTTAAACACGAGCAGCATAACCTTGAACTCTATTTTTTCTGAAAGGCGAAATCAGTGGAGCTCTAGAAGAAAATTAAAAACAAAGGTCAAATTTCTTCCTGTTGAAAATTATTTTGTCGGCTGCGTTAATAAAGGACTGAATTCCGGAAAGATGGTTTTTTGGCAAACATGCTAGAGTGGAAATACCATAATCAACTCTGGCCGTGATGAGAGCGGTCACAACAGCTTTTCCTACCGACAGCGGACAAAGCACCACCCACATTTCAAATCTGCCGGAACATAGCAAAACATGTACTAGATTGTGCTGTTGATCTGTGAACGCATCGACAGATCGGAATAGATGTAAATTCCAAAGTTTTTTTTTTTTTACTTTTGAATTGTGTTTTATGTAAATATTGTAGATCTGGACAGCACTGACAGGATTCCGATGGAGATAAGTTCTTTATGATTTTGAATACTTATAGCAGACTTTCTAAAATTTTACATGATTGAAAATACGTCGTTGAAACCAGCATGCAAGAATATGAAGATTCCTCCAAAATACTCATTCAAGAATGAAATTTCTTACAGAGTATAACTTAGTCTTGCCAGGCGCCAAATATTGGCGTGAAATGAGAATTTCAGCGCTCGTAAAGTTTCACTACATCAAAACGAAAGACTGTTAACCGCCCAAATGCACCTCTGCCGGCATGAAATAGTGCCGCATTGGCACGCAGGGAGGCGTGGCGTATGAATACCTTTGCAAGTGATTGTAGTTCCGGTAGAAATGTATTGGCGGTGTTGAATTTAAAGTCGAAATTGTCTTTGAAATAAAAGAAAATCAGTTATTAATAAAAGTTATATTCGAATTTATAAATATCAATAAAAAATTAATTTGAATAAAAAAATATTACCAAGTTAACAAATGATTTTATTTTGCCCCAAGTAGGTCAGAAATAAAAAAAAACTTTAATGTGAAAATCTTGATTATCAGAAACACGAACTGATTGAAGAACGTGTTCAATTAAGACACATATTGAAAACAATGAATACCGTATTATTTCGTATTATTATTATTATAGCGCGCATCTATGAAAGCCTGGAGAACAGTTGAAAAAATAATTGGCTCTATAAATAAATACAATTTGATTAGTAAAATGTATTTTTATCTATTATTGAAAATACCTTTTACGTATTTACACTTTCTGATTCATAAAGCAACATCCATTTTATAACCTTTCCAGGCACGTCAGAGTGCATGTTATATGGATAAAAATACGGCAATTCATATAAAACTGAAGCGAAATAAACACGCAATAAGTAATCATTTTATAGGATTGTTTCAAACTATGAAAGTTTATTGAATTGAAAATAAACCATTCAAGTACTTTTTCATTTTCTGAAAATGTTGCTAGAAATGTTGCATCATAAAAGTCCTACAATATGATAAGAGATTGAACAAAAAGACAAACGAACAAACGCACAATCAGTTGAACAATTATACAAACAGACGCACAGACAAACAATTTCACAAACACACATACAAAGAGTTACACAAACACTCAGACAAACGTGATGTAAGCGTTCAAAAAGACTTGCCTCATCAAAAAGAACAATTTTTCATCGAGGAGAAATGAAAGATTTAAGCTTTTTTAAATTTCCATAGTGAGGTATTATAATGATAATTATGGCGATTGTGTAATAGTAATTATAATAATAACAATGATCACGTGATAGTATTATTGGATATGAATATGTTAAAACCTTAAAAATCTTAATAAAAACTTTGGGTTTTAAAGAATACCACTTTTTTGTGTTTTGTGTCTGCCAGATCTTACTTTAGATTGGTTTAGGTTTTGCAATAACATACTTTTCGTAATAAAATGTTCAAATAAAAACTATTTTTCTAACACCACGACGTTAGTATTTAATAGACAACCGAGTGGTTAATGCAACCGACTCGTGAGAACCAGGTCATCCGTTCGAACCTAATAGACTTTCGAAATTTGGACTTTCCCTTCCTTCCCTTGTAAGATCAATGAACTGCATGTCACAACCTACCATATAAAAACTAAATAAATATTAAAACCCATCATATATACCACATATTACAACTTATCAAATATTACAACCTACCACATATTTCAACCTACCACACATTACAACCTACCATTTATTACCAAATATTACAACCTACCACATATTACAACTTACCACATATTACAACATACCACATATTACAACCTACCACATATTACAACTTACCACATATTACAACATACCACATATTACAACCTACCATTTATTACAACTTACCACATATTACAACTTACCACATATTACAACCTACCACATATAACAACCTATCATATATAACAAATGATATCATATAACAACTGACCACAAATTACAACCAGCAACATATCACAACCTACGATATCTTAAAATCAACCACTTACAAAATTTCAGTTTACCTCATATTATAACTTACCACATATTACAATCAACCACATATTACAACCTACCCCATATTACAACCCACCCCATATAAAACCAACCACATACTGCAACCGACCACATATTACAACCAACCACACACTGCAACTGCTACTTCACAAGCGAGTCACGTGTGCTCAGATGATTGGTTGTCTGATTATGTGTTCGATAGATCGAATGAACGAGTGAACGAGTTATTGATTGTGAAGGTCAATAATGTGGAACAAATGTACATTATGAACAATAATGTACATGCGGGGCATTTGGAACCGTAAAAAAGTAATTTGTCATTGTCTTGTCTCCAGAAAGAGAAAAGGATGGAAGAAGGGGTTGCCCACTTAAGATTATTAATTTTTTTTTGAAAGCATATATTGACCAGGATTTTGATCATTTTGACCAATATTGTGATCGTTTTGACTAGTATTGCGATCATTTTTACCGGTATTGTGATCGTTTTGACAAGTCTTGTGATCGTCTTGACCATTATTGTGATCGTTTTGACTAGTATTGTGATCATTTTGACAGGTATTGTGATCGTTTTGACTAGTATTGTGATCGTTTTGACCAGTATTGTGATCGTTTTACTCACAAACCTTTAATTTAATTTTCATAAAACCTTTTATCAAAATAGTATGCAATATTTTGTAAAAATGTTGAAGTTAAAAAACATTACAAATATTCATCCGACCATTTTATACCTTTTTGTTCTAATTACACGCCAGTAGAATCACAGTAAGCATTAGTATGAATGTGATAATGATGTGGATGATAATGATGACAAAGATGATGATGATGACGACGACGACGACGACGACGACGACGATGATGATGATGATGATGATGATGATGATGATGATGATGAGGATGATGATGATGATGATGATGATGATGATGATGATGATGATGATGATGACGATAACGATGACGATGACATGACGATGACATGACGATGACGATGACGAAGACGATGACGATGACGATGACGACGACGACGATGATGATGATGACGACGATGACGATGACGAGGATGATGATGATGATGATGGTGGTGATAATGATGATGATGATTATGACGACTACAAAAAAAGCTTTAGTAAGGGTTTGCAAAAAAATCGAAGATTTTCAAATACGACTCTAAATTGTTTTTTTTCTGTTTTATTTCAAATTAAAACAAAACAAAAGCCAACGGAAACGAGTTCGATAAAGATTTTAAGCTCCTCCTCCCCCACATTCCGATGGGAGCTTCGTCACGTGACATTTAACGACTTCCGGAAGCCACGTTCGATTATAGTTTTTTTTTTTCAATTACAAACCACAAACAGACAAACACACACACTGGCTTAGCGATTTTGAGCACGTTTTATTTTTTTTCTCCAACTTTTTGAAGCACAAAAATAAGAAACAATAAACAAGTTAAACAAGAATAAACGAAAAAAACATGAATAATAAGAAACAATTTAAATGTTCGATCATTACAGACAATGTTTTTTCAAGAAATGTATTTAATTTATTTACAGGCGTAAAACAATTTTAAAAGGACAACTCAGATTGTTTCCTGTTAACCTCTGTTGTATGAATTATAATAGAATATGATAATGAATATTGATGACTAACATTATTTAACGATATTAGTTAAAGAATATTTCTTAATGCTTCTTCTCAATTTCAGTTTGCATAAATTATAAACTGAAAATTATTTTATTTTATTTTATTTTATTTCTAAAAGAGTAAAATTTATCAAATATAACAAAAAACGAACAAAAGGTTTGTGAGAAAATAACGTTAATATAATTTTTAAGAATATTTAATTATTTCTTTTCTTCAACGTGGAAGGCGTGGATTTGTTTCCATCCTGTGACGATGATGATTATGGTGTTGATGGTGGCGGTGATTTTGATTATGATGATGGTGATGATGATGATGATGATGATGATGATGATGATAATGATGGTGGTGGTGGTGGTGGTGGTGATGATGATTATGGTTTTGATGATGGTGATGATGATGATTATATTGATTGTGGTGATGATGATGATGATGGTGATTATGATAACGTCGAGGATGACGATCGTTATAAAGCTGTTAGTGATGATATTGGCTGTGACGTTGAAAACAGACAAAACTGTGGTTATGATGACGATATAGAAGAAAAAGATGAGAAGCTTTGTCTGGAATACCGTGCGGGAATAGAAAAGAAGATAATAAGAAATGTAAAGGGAGTTGGTGAGAAGTTGAAAACGAATGAAACTGTGATAATGATGACGACGATGATGAAAGCGAATGTCTCGTGTGGAGAAAATTTAAAAAAGAAAAAAATGACGAAGACGACGACGAAGATGACGAGTAGAATGGCGGTGTTGATAGTGATGTTGAGAAAAATTTGGGAACAGCATGAAAGTTTAACAAAGCAATCCGGCACAGTGTGATGCCCGGCAGAGTTCGTCACGCTTGTCGGGTTGAAGCGCGTGGAAGCGCATTTTGACGACAAAACACATATGCTTGATCTGTTGAAGAAGTCATGATCGCCGTTGCTACTACTACTACCACTACTACTACCACTACTACCACTACCACTACTACCACTACTACTACTACTACCAATAATGCTAATGCTGTTGCTGATACTTTTATGGAAGTCGAAGCCGTTGTTGTTTTCACTGATGCTGACCGTCAAATCGTCGCCGTCGTCGCTGGCGGCAAGCGCAGATGAAGGTCGGTGCTGGTTGTGATGGAATTGACTGCGTTCAAGTGATGTAGGCAGAGAGTGGTGGTGCGTATCCGTTTCTGAATCGTAACTCAGATCCAGTTGATTAGGTTGTTGCGGCTGTTGTTGTATCGTAGAGTGTGCGTTGTGCAGTTGCGATGGTGGCTGTTTGTGTCGCTGCTGGTGCGAGGTCGGAGGGCGTCGGAACGGTGGGTGGTTGGGGCAGTAGCGTCTGTATAGCAATTCGAAGAAGTTGGCAAGAAACTGACCGGCGAATTGAGGCGGCGACTCGCACTGCGCACCGGGGAATGCAGTCATCGGAGATGAAAGTTTTGACGGCGATGGAGAAAATTGTGACGACGATGACGACAGCAACGACGATGCTAGATACGGAGGTGTTAGTGACATTGATGATGATGATGACGATGAAGAAGAGGAAGAAGATGAAGAGGGCGATGTTTTTGTAGAAGCAGTGGTTTGGGAGAGATAAACAGTGGAGCAGTCGCATATCAGAGGATTTCCTGGAAGGAGAAGAATTTATCATGGATCGACGATGTGATTCAATAAATTTGTTTTTCTTCTTTTTTATTCATTTAAATAGTTTTGTTATTATTATTATTATTATTATTATTATTATTATTATTATTATTATTATTATTATTATTATTATTATTATTATTATTATTATTATTATTATTATTATTATTATTATTATTACTCCTTGTTATACACACACACATACATGCATATATATATATATATATATATATATATATATATATATATATATATATATATATATATATATATATATATATATATATATATATATATATATATATATATATATATATACGTGTTTGTGTCTGAGAACATCTTGACAAAAAAAATTGTGTTGTTTTCATTTTAATAGACCATGCAGGCACGCAAATTGATTAGCAGCGAGGTTGACGTCGTGGCATTGGAATGTTTTGATCACACAGATAGAAGTTAATCACAACACAAGCTAATAAGACGTAATAATGACAGTAGATTCATTTCATGCAATTTGTTTGAATGACATTCTATAAAGACTGTCTGCTGTTCAACAAATTCTCCAACGTTTCGTTACCTCTACAAGTTGTAGACTTGTTGTGTGAAAGATATATAACATGTTGACTGACGATGATGTTGCTGATATGCAGTAAGCAGTGATGAATTTGACGAAAGTAAAGAAGTAGAATGGCTGCATATGGGCTCTGACGATAGAATAAAGATAGAAGGATTCAAATGGGAGTAGATTGGAGTGGGGATTTAGATAGACTGGGTATGGGGTTGTAGTTAGAGTAGGGAAGGGATTGTAGTTAGAATGAGAATGGGGTTGTAGTTAGAATGGTGGTGGGGCTGTAGTTAGAATGGGGATGGGGTTCTAATTAGAGCGAGGATGGAGTTGTAGTTAGAGCGGGGATGGGGTTCTAGTTAGAATAAGGATAGGGTTGTAGTTAGAGCGGGGATGGGGATGCATTTAGAATGGCAATGGGATTGTAATTAGAATGAGGATAGGGTTTTAGTTAGAGCGGGGATGGGAATAACGGGAATGCAGTTGATGGTAATAAGATGGAATTGTAGACGTAGTCTATAAGGACAAGTGTAAATGATAAATTATATTTATGACAAATATTCTTATTAACTAAAAAAGTTGAGCCATGCTAAACAAATTCGCAATAAATAGAAAGATGATATACTGAGTTCTAAAACGGTGATGATGATGATGACGACAATGATGATTATGATGGTAATGATGCTGCTGATAATGATAATGATGACGATGGTGATGATGCCGGTTATTATATTGCTGACGAAGATTTTGCTGATGTTGATGATGATGATGTGGCAAAATAAGATAGAAGATTGAATCACTTTAAACCCAAAGTAAACACACAATTGCACACTTACAGACACTCATACACACAAACACAAACACACATACACACAAACACACACACATAGATGAACATGCACACAAATATGAATTGAAAGAAGTCATTTTGAAAAGCGATAGAGACAATAGAGAGTATTGAAGGAGTTTGCATCAAAAGGAAACATATTCGCTAACATCTGAGAAGTATTTAGACTTTTGAAAAGAATAGCAAATTGAAAATGTCTAAACAATTTCAGAATTTGGATGAAGATTTTGAATGTGATGAATGTTAAGATTTTGAATGCGATGAATGTTATGATTTTCATGAATGTGACGGTAATAAAAAAGACAAATAAGATAGTTAAGGTATAAATGCGATGAATGTGATCAACTTTATTAAACTGGTGAGCGGGAAGAATGGAAATAATTTAATGAATGCGATTATTACAGTAAATGTGATGTATTGAATGGATGTGATTGAAGTGATGAACCTGGTGAGGACATGCGTGGAATACAAAGAATGTTATGAATACGAAAAGTAAGACGAATTATTTGATATATTGGAAAACATTTTTAAATGTCATGATTGTGAAAACAAGATAAATCTATTGGATGTGATGCTTGAGATGAATGAATTGAATGTGATGAATAAATTGAATGTGATGAATGAATTGAATGTGATGAATAAATTGAATGTGATGAATGCGATGCATTCGAGAATTCATTTTCACTTTCAGACGTCGTTGATTTTATTTCTTTCATTGAACCTAAAAGTTATTAAATCTATTCCAGAACATATTAAAAAACCAATGAAATACGAAATTTCACACGCTGACCTACACTGGCTGCCATTTAATAAACGAAAAATAAATTCAAGTTGGCTCTACTGGTTTAAAAATCATTGAACCAATTGTGGCTCTTAAATATCTGTCTTCCTTAATGAACAAAGTGTCTAACTTCCTGACTAGGAAGAGACTAAGATCCTCATATTCGGCTTCATTTCATCTTTCAAAAACTAGAAAGCGGACCACGTGTGTGCCATTGTCGGTTCCAGATTGTGGAACAAGTTTCAGACCATCATCACCGGCTTAGCAATTTTCGATGAATTCCGTAGAAGTTTTAAAAACTCATCTTTTGGTGTAACGTTAAAAATTATCAAATTAAATTAATGTAGCGCTTTGACAAATGGATCCTTTAAAGTTTTAAAACGTGGCTTACCAAAATATCGCCCCCGGCTCTTTGCCCCGTTTTTGTCCTGGTTTTTGGTCTCTGAGAAAATTCACCACTACGTTCCTTGCCCCTAACAAAGTCTGCTCCGGTTTTTCGTCCCCGTTTTTGCGCTCCGGTTATTTTGCCCCGTTTCTGTCCCCTCGGGAAAGTTTGCCCTTTGTTTCTATGCTCTCAGTTTTTTGCACTTGGTTTTTCGCCTTGGGTTTTTTCGCTCCCAGTTTTTAATTCCGGTTTTCATCTCTATTTTTATACCTGATCAAGTTTTGGCTCCGGAAAAGTTTGAAACCATATTTTAGTCTCAAGGTTTTTTATACGGTTATTTTGCATCTTTTCCCCGTTTTTTTTACTATTTCCCCAGCGACATTTTATCCCCGTTGAAGTCATATGAATTCATGGAAATTATTTCCAGGTTTTTTCGCATGAATGTTTCTTTCTAATTTTTTTCCTACTTTTTTCGTTCTTAGCTCTGCATTCTGAAAAGATTAGCCTTGACCTTTCGTTGAAAAAAAACATGCTTCCAGCTTTCCGCTCCTCACATTTTGCTCGCGAAAAAATTTTTGTTTTCCATTTTTACTCCCAGAAATGTTTGCATTAATCTCGCTTTCTGCTTAAAAAAACATACTCAGGTTTTTTGTCTCAAAACTAAAAACTCTGTTAAATTTCGCGTGTTGAAAAATTTGCTCTTCTGCTTTTAATCGACAGTTAAACTTTCCTTAATTACGCGTTTTGGAAAGTTGTATGTAGGCTATCTGCTACCATGTTTTTTTAAAATTCAAATCGGTGTGAAAAAGTTTCACCATGAACGGGTAGAACAGGACTAATCTTTCCTGGAGCGTAAATCTGGGAATGATTTTTTACAAGAGCAAGTAGTCATCAGAAGTTTTTCGAGAGACGATAAGTTTCAGAAAATGTTTGTGCGAAGAAAAGTCAAGTAGAATCTTTTAGGGGTAAGTACCTTAAAAAAAAAGTAAGGATCTAAACATTGTGGGTGAAAAACGAGAAAAACTTTCATCAGTTAAAGGTGGATGGTAAACGTCTGGACCAAAGTCGTAGGGCCAAACTTTCCTAAAAACAAAAAGCTGGGAACAAAAATTTGTAGGGGCTGAAATTTTTTTGGGGGGGGAAGAGGAGTTGTTGGCAAAAAGTCAGCATCGAGGCTAACTTTTACAAGGGTGAAAATCCGGAAACAAAATTTTTCATGAGCAAAACACCTAAAAAACCGAAATGAAAAACCGGAAGTGAAAAACTGGGGACGAGTTTTCCCAGGACCAAAAAAATTGGATAAAAAAACGGGCACAGTGAAGGGGGTTAAAAAATGGGTCAAATGCTGAGGGTGAATTCTTGCAACGGCGAAAAATGCGGGAGTAAACTTTTCCAGAGGCGAAACTTCCCAGGCGCGAAAAATCTAGAAAGGTACTTTCTATGGGAAAACTTTCCCGATGTCGAAAAAACTGAGATAAAAAGCCGGGGGCAAATTTTTCGCATCCCACAATGTGATGATGATGATGATGATGATGATGGTGATGATGATGATGATGATGATGATGATGATGATGATGATGATGATGATGATGATGATGATGATGATGGTGGTGGTGGTGGTGATGATGATGATGATGATGATGATGATGATGATGATGAAGATGGTGATGGTTTCAATCAATTTGAAATATTGCTCTCAGTCAAATTCGAGGTGGAAAAAGATTGCAAAAAATTTTCGTTATAGCGGATGAAAATTAATTGGCAATAAAAATATGAAATTTGAATTGAAAATAATTATAAAAAAATTTTATTTGTAGAATGTTTTGTCATTTCAATTTATTTTTTGAAAGAAGTTGAAATCCATTTAGACATGGATGTGTTCCAAGAATAGAAAAAAATATTTTTGAAGACAAAATTATTTTCATTAAAATTTGCAATCTGTTAAACCAATCCTTGAAAATTTAATCGAGTTAATTTATCACGTTAAAACTAATATTAGCAAAAAGGTCATCTATAAACTGGCGTAGAACCACATCAAATGAACTTTAAGTGTTTCAATTTTATTTATCATCAACATTTTTATTCGCAATCCATCCAATTGCTACTTTACACAGATTCGCTGAAGAGATACGGACCAAGAAATGAGTTGAAGACATTCAATGGGAGGAGATGAAAAATATTGAAAAAGATGGAAGAAATGGAAGAAATGGAAGAAATGGAAGAAATGGAAGAAATGGAAGAAATGGAAGAAATGGAAGAAATGGATGGCGAATGGGGAAGGCGTTGGCTGGCAGTTTAACATTTGAACTGAGAGTGTAAAACCAGCACCCAGCCACCCTGTTTTATTCTCTTGCTTTATATTGCTAAGTTGAAGAAGCTTTTCTGCCAATCCTTTCTTTCTCTCCCCTTCACTGTACCTCTATCTTTTTCTGTCTCTCTTTCTCTTTATATACCTCTTTCTTTCTTTTCTCTCTTTCTCTCTGACTTTCTCTCTCTGACTTTTTCTCTCTATTTCCAACTTTTTCAACTTTCTCGACTTTTCTTCTTAATTCTGTTTTCTGTTATCATTTCTTTTCTATTTATATTTCCAACTTCAGGACTGCCCAGTCGTGTTTTTGTACATATCGTTTGTGTCCATGTAAAATATTTTTGGTTATTTAGAAATTTTCCGAATCATTAAATAATAATTAAATTTTAAAAAACAATTTTAGAGAAACCAAATAATAAACAAATTGTAACATTTGAATGATTGAAAAGTACAAGACAGGACGTTTGTTGAAAACGAGCAATTGGCAGCAGATGTGTTTCGAATTGATCACGTGGTTTTGAAATGAGGCAGATGAATTTCTTTCTCTCTTTGTTGTTGTCCATATGTTTCTTGATATTTGTGAGTGTGTCTGCTTGTCTGTTTGTGTATGTAAAAAAAGATAGAAAAAAAGAAGAAAAGAAAAACAAAAGAAATACAAAGACAGAGAGAGAGAGAGAGAAAGAAATAAATAGACAGATCGATTGTGGGCTTACTTGTGTTCAATTTTGAATGATTTTAGAAATATCTGCCAAATTTTTCAAGGCAACTTTGAAAACGGAACAATTAAAATGCATCAAAAACGTTAACACAAAAGGTTAAATTTCATAACTTTTCTTTGTTTGCATGTGATGTTTTGCATAAGTATGTGTGGGTGTGCGTGCATCAATATCTTTAGTTTATTCTTGTTGGATTTCCATGAAATAATTAGACTAATATTGGCTGTCACGAGTAGGAATTACTAAACAGGTCATCCTCGTTTAACAGTGCGTACAATTCTGCATTCTTTCAAGACCTGTGATTGGTGCAGCTTAAGTCACGTGATTCATCAAGCATTTTTTTTGATTGAATTATTTTCAATTAAACTTACAACATCTTTTTTCCGACCAAAACAAGCGAAGCAAAAACAAAGTTTTTTAAAAACACACTTTTATATTTTTTTACTACATAAATAACAAACATATTAGCATAGACAATAAATAGTTTGACGAAAATTTCACAAATAATTACTTAATTAAATTTTGTCCAATCGATCCGAAAATTTGACAAAATGCATTATTAATTAGTTCGGAGGTATGTTTAAATTTTGAAGTCTCTAGCTCATCGGGAAGTTAGTTTAAAATGGATTGCAAAATTTGACGACAGATAGATAGACAGACAGAGAAGTCAAGTTAAGTAAAAGTGTGTAAAAACAACTTATTTGAGCTAAAAACTTCATAACTGTTAAAGATTATGCGTTCATTATTATTTAAAAAAGAAATTTGAAAAAATCGTGAACTGAATGAGCATTCTCCCTTTTCCTCCTCTTTCTCCTCCTTCTTTCCCTCCTTGAATGCGTGGAAAGGAATTTAATTTAAGAAATAGTTTCATTGCTTTTTCTTAGGTTTTTTATAATAAATATATTCACTTTAGGAAGTTTTAAAAAAAACTGTTCTCACAAAGGGGGTCAAACTTATATAGGAATCCCCTCGTTCGCTCTAAATTGTTTTCTTCAGTATGTTTATACTTGATTAAAACATTTTAACTTACAAGTGCTAAAGGCTTCTAATTTTCAATTCCAACAAACCAATAACTCAGGCGATTCAATTATTAACAAAATCAAATAAACTATTTGAGGTGTTTAACTGTTTAGTTATATTTTGTAATTGTCCACGACATGGGGACCTTTGTGCCATTTTGTCACGTGAAATGTTCATTCTGTCTGTGGAATATGTTAGAAATGTTGTTGATGTTAGTTGTCTTATTAAACTTCATAATAAATGACAAACAAATAAAAGAACAAATTTTTAAAATTTAAAAAAAGTTTTGACTAAATTTAAATGTTTTCGACCAACTTAGAAAAACATAATGTGACATTACGTTACTAAAATTAATTTTTTTTAGTTATATTTAATGATTAATGTTAGAATTTGATTTATGCGAGTTCATATTTTCGTAGCTATTTATTAAATTTATTATTGTTATTTTGATTTGTATCATTAATAATGTTAAAATTGAGTAACCATACGAAGATGTTAACGTCCACATCACATAGGATCTTATCTGTGTGCTAGTGTGCATGTGCAAATGTGCAAGCCCCTGAACCTCGATAGTCGCCCACAGCCGCACATCCCTCCCTCGTTTGTTGCGTGTACCTCCCCAGTACTTTAATGAGATAACAACAATCGTGCGTTCAACATGGAGATTATTTGTGCAAAAAAAACACAAAACTAAAAATTTATCTTTTATTTTAAACTTATTTATGTGAATTTAAAATAATTTTGTAAGGAGATTTTAAAAGTTTTAAAAGTAGCTTACTTCATAGCTACATGTGGGCAGACCCACAACTACGGCTGGGCGAAGCACCATTTAAAAACTATTTTTTCCTCCTCTGGTATATGATAAGATTTCTGTTATTTTATTTATTTATTTATTTTAGTTTCATACATCCTTAAGTCAGCTACCGAGTTGTTCCAATGGTGGACAATTTTTAAGTAATTTAAAACCGCTATGATGTTCTGCTTTTGTAAAAATACAAAATTTTAAAACAAAGTTTAACTTGTTAATGAGATAAATTATATAATAGCATTTTTTCTACATAACATTAATTAATATCCTTTCTTTTTGAGAAATTGATGCATTTATACCGACCTATGCTGCACTTGGAAAACATATTCTGCAGCTTACTCCGCACCTAAACAGCTTGAAATTTCTTTTTCTAGGAAAGAAAAACATTTTTGAAATATTACACGTCTCATATCTCTTCCGGTTTCGCTTTTTGGATCTCGTAGAAGCTGGTAGTGATTATCGGAGAATCCGCTTGGCAAAGTTTAAAAACAATGCGTGTATTTTTCTGTATTTTGGCGCAAACGAATAAATAAATAAAACAAAATTGTGGTGGTCGCATTCTTTCAACTCTAGAAAATTTTTGTGTTATTTTGCGACAAAATTTTAAGAAAATTGTTTTCAATAAAAAATTAGAATGTTTAATCATTAATTCAATTCAATGTTGTTGTTGTTTTAATTTAACCAAGCTGAAAACATAGATCTGTTTTTATAATTTTCATTTTTATTTTTGTCTCTAAATTTAACTGATCATAAGGTAGAGACACCAAAAAGTACGCGCCACCAAAGAGTACGCAGTGCGTTTAGTACGTTTATTTTTCTTGAAATGGCAACACAACTGCCATCTGTCAGTAAAACAAATCATAATAAAATTGATTTGTTAATTAATAAAAGTTTTTAAACTGCGTACTCTTTGGTGTCTCTACCCTATATATTGAGTTGTACAAACTGATTTGTTATCAAACAATTAATGCAATGTTTCGATTATCATGATTAGTAATTATTAATAAGCTGATGATGATGACGATGACGATGAAGATAATGATGACGATGACAATGACGATGTCGATGACGACGACGATGACGATGACTACGACAATTATGATAATAATGATGATAATGATAACGACGACGAATATGACGACAACGATGATGACGAAGATGACGATGACGGTGATGATGATGATATTTAATACAAATAATAGAATTTAAAATCCTGTAGTCTAAAAAAAACTAATTAATTTAAAGAGTTTTTTTTATTTACAATGTTTTAGTTACAACTCAAAAAGAAGTCAAGAAAACTACGGAAATAATAAAATGAAAGAAAGAAAGAAATGAGAAAATGAGAGTTCCAAGTGAGTCTGCAATATATACAACAACAATTCTACATTAACATTGAATAATAATATTTATTAAAAAAATAAATATGCAAATATGCAGCTCCATGCTTTTTCATTCGGTTTTTTTACTGGTTACGTTTTTGCATAAACTAAAAATATTGTTCACCACAAGCTTCAGAAGCTAATTGAATTTTTTATAGGTCTTGTGTTTTTGTTTCAATTTTTGTTATTTTAGCTTAAATATTATTGCTGTATTTCTTAGAAACTAACCGACAACCACAGCATAATGTTCCTGCAGGTTTCAACGCAAGCACAACAGGAAATTAATTAATTATTTATTTATAGCAGCAGTTCTTTCTAAATCGTTCTTGTCTGCTTGAGAGGACTGTAAAACTGACAATTTAAAACAATAACATTACTGTTTACTTATGCATTATGATTATTTCATAATTAGGTTTTGAGTATAGAAATTTCAAATATTTTGCGATAAATTAAATTAGTTTTTAACAATGAGATAATGCATTAATAAGGCAATTAGAAATGTGTAAGTTAACAGAATTGTACACAGTTGAGATACAACTGACATCCAACCAGCTAAATTAAGTTCTAATATTTATTTGCACAAGTTTACAAAACCTCGCAATCTCAAATAATCTGTAACATCAGCCTTTCGTTCGAAAAAGTTTGTCACAAGCATAAATGGAGTTATGTTTAATGTTATGCAAGGTGTTATCGTTTCATACGTTTCACGACTTTTCCCAACAGATAAACATCAAGTCTTTTTAAATATCGTCGTAAACAAAATAACGAGTCAGCGAGTCAGATGAACAGTCAAGAAATGCTTTTAGTGAAAGAGTGATTTCATTTTGAGAAAGTTAAGACAAATTCAAAAAAATGAAAAAAATCGCATATGAAAAGAAATATTATTCAAAGACAAAGTAGCGGTATGGAAAATATTGTTTTTTATTTAAAAGCGGTGGCCAGAGATGGACACAAAATATTTTTTTTAGTTGAACTTTTACTAACTTTAAACTAAATAACATTCTCTAAACTATTAGTTGCAGTGATTGTAAAAAAGTTTCAAATAAACTAAAAAAAGATAAACTTTTTTTTAACTTCCTCAACTTTTTATTTTATTTTGCTTATTTGTTTTTTTCAAATATCATTGTTAAAATGATAAAAAAACTCGTTCGAAATTTTTAATTTCCAATAAAACTTCATATAAAAGTCAATACATACTTGCATTTTTAAATAGGCTCAACTATTTCTATAAGAACTACATCTGTCTTATATCTCGATAATTTCTTGGCCAAAATAGGGTTGTGATTTCAATTTGATCGCAGAAAATTTAGCATATTAATGGTTTCATCAGCAATTCTGCATCTTCGAGCAGTCAATACCTAACCGGCAGCACTAAAAAATCTTTCAAAGTTGTACTACTTTTCTTATACACTTTGAGGAGGAAGAACTACAGCCTCGTCGTGATCTCCATCAACTTCTTGCAGGCAATCGCCAACATTAAAACTGTTTATGGCGCCAATCACTTTCGTCACTTTCGATTGATGAGGCAACTGATTTTAACAAACTGAACGTTTTAGAAAAATTAGCTGCATTGTCTGTTACAACACTTCTAATTTTTGAAGAAATTTTTCAGAGATTGAGGCTAACATTTTTGCCGATCGCAATTCCTGTATGAGAACCTTTTATTATTAATGTTTAATAAATCTTTGACAAGCAAAGCAAGAGGAGACAAAACCATGTAAAGGGTTACGGGTTCAACACAATTAAGCGTAAATTCTTAATAGGTCCTTTTATGTATACTCACATTTTATTCTGTACTAATTGCTAATTTATTGACTATTTACAACACTACTACACCGGCTGGTTCAAGAACCCAAGAACTGACAAACATAAAGTTTTATTGGATTTTTCAAGTTTTGCAGAAAACTAAATTTGTTAGCTAAACGTTTTAGTTAGGAAATGGCAAATGATGATAATGATGATAAGTTTATCACATTCTTGCAATTTTGGACAAGCCCAGGAGTTGTTAGTTTTATGAACTACTTACAAACTTGTGAGCGAAAATAATGAAAGCCATGTCAATTTTAATTTTTTTTTGTTTTTTTGTTTGTTTTTTCTTAGAAAGAAATGCCAGTTTTTTCTTTTGATGTTTGAAAAATAAACGTTGGTTATTACAGTGCTCGTTTAGTTTTTTCTATAATTAGATGAAGTCAGAATCCAAGTAAGATCAAAGTAGAGGTGGATTGGCATTGTTTATCTGTTGTATTTGTTCTCACTGGGTAGAGATGTGCTGCGACAAACACAGAGACAAGCAGATCAATTTTGTAATCAAAACATAGTTAAATAAAATTAACTTCAATTTGTTTTATAAACATTTAAATTAAAATCAAAACAGTTCGGAATTAAAACAGGCATTTCGTAGGCATTGCGGCCTTAGTCTACCCAAAAACCGGACTGTATCATAACTGCTGAAACAATTGAGAGCTTCCACATTAAGATTTTGAATGCACTGTGTTGAATACACTGGGATCCTCAAACTCCACAAACATATCTACATAAAAGACTCCATATGTGCGACATTTTAATGTTTTTGGTTCGCTTGAGAGTTCGCGTTGAGTTTTAGATATGTTTTCTGTTTAATTGACATTATGTTTTCGGTTTGCTTGTGATGTCGTGCTGATTTTGGACATGTTTTCTGATTACTTTTGAATTGATTCATTGGTGGTGTTGACATTTTTCTTTGTTTCCGGTTCGTTTGTGGGGTCGTGTTGTGCTTTTTTTCTGTTCGTGTGGTTTTTTTTGTTTGTAATTCGGCAAGGAGTTATTTAACTCGTGTTGACAACATAATAAATAAAAAAAAAAAGGAAAGTGAAAATCCATGTAAGAAATTATCGCTCTTCAGAAATGTTTGCGTAATTTTTCAAACGTTCTGAAAAACAAGAAAATATCACTTGAGAACATTAACTGCTTAAAAAAGCAAAAGTGTCAATATTGAAATTATGTTTACGATTTTGTAGATATGTTTGTGGAGTTTGAGGATCCCAGTGTATTCAACACAGTGCATTCAAAATCTTAATGTGGAAGCTCTCAATTGTTTCAGCAGTTATGATACAGTCCGGTTTTCCAAAACTACAGAGGCAGACTCCAACGTGGAAAGGAAAATGAAAAGTAATTTTGTCATTGATTGATCCTGACTTTTAACTTGACAAAATTGTTTACAAAAAGAAAATTATAGAAACACTGCCATGGTGAGGAGGTTGGCTAGGCTAGGTCTGTCAAGAACTACAACGGAGAATAACAACCAGTAGTCTCCACTGAAAAACTTATTCTTCATCAGAAAATAAAAACAACGTTTTTCAAAAATTGTGTCAACAAATAAGACGACAAATAAATTATTTTAAATTTAAATATGCCAATAAATAAATCTAATATACGACGGTTTGAGGATGAGGTGTCGCATGGTTTTAATCTGTGTGATTTTTACTAATTTAATTTAAGCAACTAAATAAATTCAATTCAGTTTTAAGCTTAAAATGAATGAAAAGTTCCTTAAACGACTATAATTAAATTATGTGACTAAAGTTCTACAATGAGACATTTGAAAAAACTACGCGCCTCTACAAACAGAAAAAAGATAAGATAAAATAGAAAGACGTACAAATAAGTAAAACAGATGGATAAAGAAGGGAAACTCAGATTGAATAGCAATTATTTGAGATGCCACTGCAAGTAAGCGTTCGCACGTCGAAGCAATTTCTTGAGTACAATTGCATGTATATACGAGTATACCTAAGTATATATGCATGTATATACGAGTATACCTAAGTATATATGCATGTATATACGAGTATACCTAAGTATATATGCATGTATATACGAGTATACCTAAGTATATATGCATGTATATACGAGTATACCTAAGTATATATGCATGTATATACGAGTATACCTAAGTTTTTTGTCTCCAGATTTTTATTTTTAATGCCTTTCATATTAAAACATTTTTATAGTCACACCATCAAATACACACTACACTTAGAAACTTAAGGTAAAGCAGATATTTAGATATAACCAAACTTGTAGGTCAGAGATACAAAGTGAAAATGGCAGTAAGAGAAAGAGAGACAGAGAGAGAGAGAAAGTAATTGAAAGAAAGAGCGTGAGAGAGGGCGATAAGATAGAAACACAGAGAGAGGCACGAAAGAGGAAGAGAGAGAGAGAGAGAGAGAGAGAGAGAGAGAGAGAGAGAGAGAGAGAGAGAGAGAGAGAGAGAGAGAGAGAGAAAGAAAGAAAGAGGGAGAAAGAGTGAGAAGCAGACAGATGTGTAATTAATGGAAGGTCGTAAAATGAGGCTTAGCAATTGACGAGGGAGCAGCTCTAACACGGTCGTCCATATATTTCCAATATGTGAGCGCTCGTGGTAGGAAAAAAATAACTGAGGGAGAAAAAGTGGGCAGGTTCTTTATTCTCAAGTTGCTTCAAAAAGGAACGAGAAGAAGATGAAAAAGAAAAGCTTTTGAAATGGGAAAGAAAAAGAGAGAGGAGTGGGGAAAGAGAGAGAAAGAATAAAAAACAAACTGAGATAAGAGGAGTGAGAAGAAATCTTTTATTTTTTCAATAAGCTTTTTAAAGCTCAAACATGCTTTCTCTTATATTAGCCAAGTGAAACGATATATTATCGTCAAGAGAGTATAATATAATATAATGAGAGTATAATAAAACGATATATTATCATTCAGAGTATAATATAATATGATATGTTGTCATCCAGAAGGTATATTAAATATTATGATTTAATAAAAGTATAATATAATATAATAAAATATTATTACCTAGGGGGTATGTTCTACTATTTTTTTTGGTTTTTGTATATTTGTTAATTTTTTGTGTTTTTTTATTTTTTCATCTTTTTGATTTTTACGCTATTCAGTTTCCATAATTGTATTTTTGATATATTTTCTTTAAAAATTTAATAATAATAATAATTTGATATTTTTTTTACGTGGCATAATGTCAATTTCTAGACTTCTAGGCCACGAAGAAGCGAGTTTTTAAACTCTTTCTGAATTCGTCGACAGTCGCTGAGCCGGTGATGATGGCCGGAAGCTCGTTGCAAAGTCTGGCAACGATAAACATGCAAGCGCCAAGCCGTCTTCATTCGAGTCTTTGAAAGATGGAGTGATGTCGAAGATGAGGATGTTACTCTCTTCCCAGCCGGAGAGTCAGACACCTTGTTCTTGTTAATTACGGAAGACAGATACTTAGGGGCCAATTTATTCAGTGATTAGTAAACCTATATTTCTGTCTATATTCTCTTCTACTCTCTTTCTATCTCTCTCTCTCTCTCTCTCTCTCTCTCTCTCTCTCTCTCTCTCTCTCTCTCTCTCTCTCTCTCTCTCTCTCTCTCTCTCTCTCTCTCTCTTTCTTCTCTCTCTCTCTCTCTCTCTCTCTCTCTCTCTCTCTCTCT
>OZ022238.1:13984662-14034061 GCA_963978895.1 Erpobdella octoculata | reverse complement strand
TTGAAGCAGGATTTGTATGAGACGCACGCAATAATTTTTAACGGGTGTAAATCAGATTACCTCATATTTTAGATATGAAATATTTCTATTTTTGAAATTCAACAAATGTTTCACTTACGTAGATATTCATTACTATGATAAGTAGAACAATATTTTGTTTTATAAAATAAACGCAGTCTTATAGATAATGAGTATTGATTATAGTTGCATTTATAATTAATTGGTATTGAACATCTTAGTATTGATAAAAACTAAAGGTACACCGATTATCGGTTTGTTATCGGTATCGGCCGATTGTCGTTTTTTTTGCCGATAATTAGTATCGGCCGTTTTACAATCGGTATTGCCCGATAATCGGTACTGGCCGATTAGTGTTATTTTTAAATCCCTTCACTGCCGGTCTTGCTTGTTTGGGTTTGGATGGAGTTTAATCAAAACTTTTTTTTTTAAAAGTGCTCGAGAAGAGGTCCGGGGAGGTGAAACAAATATGGGAAAAACTTGCGATAATGTGATTTGATATAAAAAATTCTGTTCCAATGTCACATTCCGGTTTTCGGTAAATAAGGATGCATTTTTTATACGCATTTCAGTAAATTCAATTTCTTGCAGTTTAACTGGTTAGTGCCAGCCAATGCGAAGTATATCAGAAACAACGTTAAAATATATATATATTATTTGACAGTGCTTCACATATTATTGTGAAAACAAGTTTTAGAAGTCGGTAATCTGCCGATTGTCAATCATCGGCCGATATTTTGTGGCTGATTTTCGGCCTGGCCGATAATCAGTCAATGCATTATCGGTGCACCTCTAATAAATACTATCGATGACATTAGTATTGAGAATTGGTGATAAACATATTAGTATTATTGATTACTATTGAGTATTAGTAATAGTATTGATCATATTATTGATGATATTAGTGCTAAGATTAAGAGCGATTGACATTTCTATTTGTTTTCCAGTTTACGAGTTCTGACAGAAAAAACCCTATAAGAAAAAATTTTTTATTAACCAATATAGAAGAGTAAAAATGATCTTATATTTTTATTCAGAAAATGCGAAACCGGACCAAACATAAACAAAAAGAAGTCATTCCATATATTGTTTTCTCGTTTTGAAAAGTTAGTTTAAAATTTGTTTTTGTAATGTTCTTGATATGACGAATCGGAGTGGGGTCAAAATGTAGTCGGAATTTTAGAATATCCTTCAAATGATAAACAATAAACAGCCTACACGTTCTACAATTTCTGACGCGATATGAACTTGTTCGGCGATACTGAAGATTTAAAGATGGAAAAAATTAAGATTTGTGCAAATCTAAGCTTTCACAAGAACAAACGTGGTGACGACGTCGGTCAACGTAAGGTGAAGTTGCCATGAATATGTGAATAAATATATTTGTGACTCTGCTGAGGATGTAGCTTTAAAAGCTGAGTTGATAAATTGATTGAAGATGGTTTTGTGTGGGCTGCGGACGTGCAGCTTTTATGTGTAATTACTAACTACTTACCCAGGTCTTCATATTTGACCGGCGCTAGAGCCTATGTGTTTTAAACATCCAGCCATTCAATTGTAAATTATATATTTTCCGCGTCTTTACATTTTAACATATATATAATTATAAATGGATATGTGTATAATAATAACAAGTAAATTAAAAACGAATTTTTAAAACCCAATGTTTTTATATGTAATTAAAACACAAATTTTGAAATTAATTAATTTAATTTAATTTAATTAATTAATTAGTTTAATTTAATTTAATTAACTAAATTAATTGACTTATTGTAAAACTAATAATTGAATATTGCATTGTCTTCTATTTTGAGCATGTATGCAAAATTTGAAAAAAATCTATCATCAGGAAGTGACTCAAAAATTGATTGCAAGATTTGAAACAGACAGAGAAACAGAGACGACGAGTAGATAAAAGCATTGGGAAAAACTACAATATATCTCCAGTTATGACTACGAATGGGTAAATTCATTACTAGTTACTACATATGAATAATAACTACAATTACAAACCTGTATTATAATTTAAAACGTATAATGAAACAGAATTTTATTGACGTCTGAGCATATTTTTCTGTTCAGGAAAGACTACATTGTTCGCATTTTCAAGCAGATAGTCTTCTAATGTGTTGAAATTTTTATAAGTCGCACTTTCAAAAGTAATTAAATTTTTTCCCGGTTAAGGAGCGTGACCTGATAAATGGGCTTGTTAAAGTTTTTTTCACGTTTAATAAATTTGATGAAATTTCAAATTATATGTAACTAACTGTAACTGTAACTGTAACTGTAACTGTAACTGTAACTGTAACTGTAACTGTAACTGTAACTGTAACTGTAACTGTAACTATAACTATAAATGTAACTATAACTATGTGTTTAAATGTTTGAAAAACACAGTATTCATTATTGATTTATGGATCAGATACATGATATAATATTATTATATTATTATATTATTTAATAATTCATTATTGATATATAAACATAATGATTAATTCATTAATAATAGATGGGTGTATTGGATAATTTATTAATTATTAATAGATGAATGTGATAAAAATTCATTATTAATAAATGAATTTATAAAATAAATAATGAGGAACAAAAGATAGATGCCCTCATTTCGTTTAGTCCGGTTAGATCTCAAGAAAGCCTTTCTGTCTTGACATTGATTGATTTCTGCTGATTTGATTCCAACAAGCAGACTATTTTCGTATTTTAAAAAAATAAAAGTGATTGTTATGTTAACTTCATCACTAGCAGCACTATCACAATCGTAATCATAATCACCATCATCATCACGACCACCACTATCATCACGACCATCGTTATCATCAACACTATCATCATTATCATCAACACCACCACCATCATTATCATCGTCATCGTCTCCGTCACCGTCACCATCACCATCATCACCATCATCGTCATCACCATCATCATCATCATCATCATCATCATCATCATCATCATCATCATCATCATCATCATCATCATCATCATCATCATCATCATCATCATCATCATCATCTTCGTCTCCCCGACTCGATTTATTCCGACATTTACTAAATCCCAATGACGTGGGATTTAGTAAATTACATTGCACTTGAAGTCGGAAAAATCCGTTGTTGATGGAATGAATTTTAAATAGAAGTTCATGTAAATGTCGATAACGTTGATGATGATGCTAACGACGATGACGTTGATGATTATGACTGTCAATAACGATGTTCAAAATGGCGAAGATGATGATGATTATTATGACTGTGAATGACGAAGTTCAAAATGGCGAAGATGATGATGATGATGACGGTGACCATGAGGAGATGAAGCTAACTATGATGATCGTTATAATCAACATAATTAATAATATCATCACCATCATATTCAGAAGCAGCAACATCATCATTATTATCATCTACATAACCGTTACCAATATCACCATAAATAGTATAATAATAATAATTATTTTATTGAATATCTTGATGGGACCCGTTTATAGTGAGAGCACAATTCAGTTCACTGACTGATTAAGTTCTTCTCATATCGAGACGTGACTCTACTGAATATTGTGTCAATCTCTCTCCTCTTTCTCCCTCTTCTTTCTTTTTCTCTCTTTTTACATGCTTCTATTAACATTCACTTGTCTGGATGTCCGGGTATCTTGGAATTTTGTAATCTAAGCTTCAGCCACTTTCCAACCGTCATTTGCTCACAAGTTTTGTTTAAAAACCTGCTATGGAGTTGCTACGCAACAAATTAAAAAATAATTTTTTAAAATAGATATATTTTTTATAATGCTAGCTGTAACGGCGTTTGCGATTGGCTACCAAGTTCAGTGGTGGCCAATTGAAAACAACCTTTCTTTTATTTTTGCTTACATGGACCAAGATATTTTTACAATAAGATTTCGCTGCGGTTTTTAAAGAAAAATGAATTGAAAATTCAATTTAATTACTGGAGAAAAAACTATCAACAGAAATATTTAAAGCATTTTAAATAAAAAACATGTGTAATACTTTTTAAAATATAATATTTTTATTACTTCATTAGTTTTTCATTTTCATGAACTCTTTAGTACCTATTTCATAATTTTCGTTCACATTACATTTTGTATTTTTTCCGATGTCCACCTGATGCCCAATTCTTTGTTCCAATTCTTATTTCTCTCACACACAGAAGTGCAGATTCATCAATTTTGCTACGTTATTGTTTTTTCAAACATTTCTTAAGCACATCTTTCACTTGAACACGCGTTGAAACTGAAAATTAATTATAGAAAATTAGATGCTGCTTGATGTTTGCCATTGCAAGGTCAGATGCAGGTCAAGTATGACTTGTGTGCATGCAATCATACGACGATGGAAGCAATCAGGGTATTTCGCAACTGATTAGTTTCCAATGGATTTAATCTACTCAAACGTATCCAATTCGTAAAATTGAAGCAAAAGAAATACATGAAAACAAGATGATGGTGGTGGTGATAATGATGGTGGGATTGGCCATGATGACGATGACGATGATGATGGTGAAATGATGGCAATGACAATAAGAAACGCGTTTTTTGTTGCTGTTGTTTAAAGAATCCAGAAGACATTTATACGTAAAGACAGACGTATAAAACAGCGTCGTTGCAAATATGGCGGCTCGTCCTTCGATCAAATCAGCTCGAACGACAAAGAGATTGGTGGCCAACTTAAATAGATGTCATAAAATAAGGCGCGTTTGTCTTTGAACAAAATTTGTTTCAATCTCTGATACTTTTCACACAATTTGGTGATTTTTCTTATTTTGTCAATTTTTAAACTTCAAGTAAAGGAATTGCATTTTGTAATCATTTTTTAACCCTGGCGGATTTAGGGGGTGGCAAAGGCGCGATGGCTCCCAAGATTGAAAGAGTCACCTTTTTAAACTGACATCCCAGTAATATATGCACACCATGCGACTGATAAAGACCAAAACAGAAAACGTACTAACTCAAATTGTGAGCAAATTTGCAGTGCAGTTGAACAGTACTTAGTATATACACTGTATACCGGGTTTTTGCATATGATGCGCGCGTTATACGCGTTTTTAATCGTTTTAGCGCATTATATTCATGTCCTAGACAACTCATGAGCCAAAATTCCAGGCCCGATTCGGCCCGTTTTTACAAGCCTAAAATCCCTATATACTTCGCACAAAAATATCGACCCGGCCCAGCACATCTAACGACCCTAAAATCACTGCCCGGCCCGTGCAGTACTCTAGCGTGTACGCATTATACGCTTTTATATACAGCACACCTCTCTATCGCCTTATATGCTTGCACACTTTAAAAGATGCTTTAACTTATTCTTGCACTTAACAATTTATGCACACTTTTGCTGGCAGGCATACACCGAGGTTGACCGTCTTGTAGTCAATTGCAGGAAATTATAAATATAAAAGGCGTGGTGCTTATTTCAACAGAGTAACATGTCATAAAATGAGTGAGTTTGTTTTGATAAACAACCACAACTAGAACTCGAAGCTTCTGGAGATTACCGCCAATGAGCTGCAACATCAGCCTCGAAATTTCTTCGAAAACGCTGGAGAAAGATAAAACAATGGAATCACTACTACTTAGTTTCTGCAGTACACTAGCTGTTTCGTTCTCTAAGCAAGCAGACCACATCTTTTTCTTTAGAATTTGAGACATTCAATCTCGTCAAGAGGGAGGGGGGCTGACAGGAATTTTGTCACGTTGACTGAGGACCAACCACAGTTAAAGATTTGACTTTTAGTTGAGCCTAAAAAACGTCTATATCGCCTTATGACAGATCTTACAAATAAGTACAGGGTAATTATAAAATTGTATCTCTGTTTAACAAGCGCCATTCAAAAACACGATCTTCTTCTCTCGCCGGAATTTGATTTGAAAACAAAACTCTAATCAAAATTATAATGTTTCCATACAAATGTGATCTACAGCTCGATTCAACCTTCGAATGCACCCAGATCTTTATAATATTAATTTTTATCTTCTTCGTTCTCATCTTCCAGATTTCAAATATTTTTCTGCAAATTTTACCTAATCATCGTCGCTGTTGTTTTCATTGCATATCAATGATGATCTGAACAAAATTTTAAAAAATACATTTTTGCTGAAAATCCTGAACGATAATTTGTATTTGTAACGTAATGACAAATTAACGTAATGACAAATTCAAGCAAAGCTTAGAGACTTTTGTTGCTGTGCCGTTTAGATTTTACGCAAAATTTAAGAGTAATTTTTATAAATTGTTCTAATTTGAACTTTGGTTTTAATAATAATTTACAAGGAGAATCTGATTTATTTTCCAATTATTAGAAAAATTCACTTGTTAATTGGTTTAACTCTATTGTGTTAAATTTTTTACGTAATACTTTGTAAATCTAATAGCTTTGTCTCTAAAAGTCTAAAAACATATTTTACTGGGATGTCACTCTAAAAACAAAAATAAAATTAAAACAATATTTAAATTACAGCTGTGAATCACTTTGTTGCAGGAAGTGCACCCAGAAAAGTGACATTGACGTATGATTGTTGTATATATGTTGTACATCTGTTGATGTATGATTGTTGTATATATGTTGTACATCTGTTGATGTATGATTGTTGTATATATGTTGTACATCTGTTGATGTATGATTGTTGTATATATGTTGTACATCTGTTGATGTATGATTGTTGTATATATGTTGTACATCTGTTGATGTATAATTGTTGTATATATATTGTACATCTGTTGATGTATGATTGTTATATATATATGCTGATGTATGATTGTTGTATAAATGCAGAAGTATGATTGTTGTATATATGTTGATGTATGATTGTTGTATATTTGTTGTATATATGATTATATATATTGTATGATTGTTATATATATGCTGACGTATGATTGTTGTATATATGTTGATGTGTGATTTTTGTATATATGTTGTATATATGATTATATATATTGTATGATTGTTGTATATATGCTGATTTTCATTTTTTTTTTTGGTTCAGGACTTAACAATAGACTAAAATTTAAAATAGGGGTATGTCAAGCGCCTTCATTTGGCTCTCCCAATTGACATTCCTGGATGTACCAGTTAAGAGCTTTTTATTTTCACACGTAGACTCTGATTTAATTAATAAACACAAACACTCTTTGAGAAACATTCAATGTGCGATGTCTCGCAATAATTCACAAGCACGTACGCGCACAAACAGTAACACGTACAGACAAGAACACACACACACACACGTGTTACTTATGTTTGATTGTGAACGAGCTAGATGGAATGATCCTCAGAGAGTTAGATGCCACCAAATTGATAATGCCACACAGACACTGTCGGTCGAGAATATGAGAATCGCTCCTTCGGTTTTCAAAATTAAAATTTTAATTTCCTAAAAATAGATTAAAACAACATGTGAGTTTTGAATGAATTTTTATAAGACATTTGTCATCTATGGAGTTATGAATTTACATATGTCATATTTCACTCATCTATGTATTATGCTAGTATCACTCTTTGTCAGTATTTAAATTAATATAATAATGATAGAATAGAAATAAAAACCGCAAAATACATGTAGACCTATCAAAGTATTTGATTTTGTTATTATCTAATTCGTAAAATTTTGACCTCTTGACCTGGGGGTTGGTGGTTCGAATCTCGTTTAGGTCGTTGCAACTGTGGGGTCGTTTCCAGGGGTTTTCGCCTTGCATGTTACTCGTTACTGTAAAAAACTTACAAGTAAGAGAGAACCATGAAAAAGTCAACAGTGATGCACAACATAGTGCCACTATAAACTCTTGTGCGTAAAATGCTATCAATATTTTATGCTATTTTACACAATGGCAGTTGGAGGCGAACTCACTAAATAGTAAAAAACTGTAAACTTGGTTAACACTAGAAAAAACTGACGATTATTTGTACTCAGGATGAAGCAGCTTTTATTATTTTGCTTTGATAATGTCTACGTTTAGTTTACTAATATCAATGAAACACTTTAATAATTTTAGAAGGAAAATAAAACGAATATTAAAAAAGATCAAATAAAATTAAAAAAAAGGATGTACCAGAAAACAGAAAAATACAATGGAAGTCGTTATCTCACCCGAACCGAGTCATTAAACCGGATAATCCCCGAAGAAGATTTAAACCAGAGAATCGTGCTCATTAAGTGGAGCCGGGTACGTTCGAGTGAACGGTGCATCGCTATTTTATGACGGCCGGATGGAATTAAAAGCAAGTTTTAAATTCTTAGAAAAGATCATGACAACGATCGATGAGATAATTCTTAATTCTTTAATTTTTCTTAAGTTTTAAAAACAATCTTTGATTTCATTATGGTTTTATTTTCAGTTGTTTTTGCAAAAATTGTTTAGAATTGAATGAAAAGAAATGGTTTTTCGTGCTTCCATAAAACAACTTTATTAGACGTGCGTCTTTAGCGTTACTCGTGTGATTTCCGTTGTGGTATATTACGCTGAAGAAATTGGTCGTGTACACCTTTGCTGCTTCACTTCCCTGTTAATATGCATTCGTTAAAGCATCATTGGCTGTTTTGACCCAATATAGGATCGTATGTATTTTATTGCAAATGCTGATGCAACGTCTTCAATCTTCTAGCTTTCAAAATATTTTTTAATATTTTTAGATTTTTACAATAATGATGAAGGAAGTATAATACAATACTGTCCATCGGTGTTTTCTAATATAAAATAACTTTACAATCGAAGAATTTATACAAAAAAATCAAAGGTCACAAAGCAACTTAGTAGATACCTTTCCACTGATCAACCCAACCTAACTGAAACGTGTTTTGAATATTAAAAATAAGATTTAATATTTTTCGATTCGTCTTATTTTTTAAAAAATCTCTGGTGAACTCTGTTGACCCGAAGAGGACCTTCTCAATAGAAAGCCTTTGTCAAGTTTGAAGCCTTCCACTTCCCCTCACTTTTTCTTACTTTTCACGCCCTCTCTAGTACCCCTATTTTCTGCCCCCATCCCCCGGTACTTCATCAATCACAAAACTTCTTCCATGCTTCTTAATATTTTATTAAAGCTCAGGTCGTATTCTTCTTGCGTGAAATTAAATTTCGAACTTTTTAAAGACAAATTCAATTTAAACGTTTTTATTCAAATAAATCAAATTTAATGTACATTTAATATTAAAACATTTAAATAAATGAAATAACTGTACATTTAGTATTAAAACATTGAAATAGATCAAATTGTATGTACAATTTTTATTAAAATATTAAAATAATTTAAATTTAATGTACATTTAATATTAAAATATTTGAATAAATCAAGTTTAATGTACATTTATAATTAAAATATTTTTTGGTCTCATTGCAAGAAACAGTAATATTTGATTATGATGTACATATTGTATTTGTATTAATAGCATTTCAGCATTTAGACTCAATAGACGTAAAATGATGAACAAGCGAACCGTAAAAAACTTCGTTTTTTTTTAAATCCTTTGTAATTTTTTCTTTTTTCATTTTTTAATTATTTTTTTAGCGTGAATAACTCAAAATTAATTTTTAATCCTAACGAATCTATGGACCAAGTTTCAGATCGATTGGATGACGGGAAATGGGTTTGAGTTCAATCAATCAATCAGTCATAGGACATGTGTTAATATAAAAGATTTAAGAATATGAATCTGAAAGATTGAAAGATTTTTTATTCTAATTTTAATTTTGCGTTTTATATAACTAACCAAATTAATTAATTAATTGAATTACTTAATTACTAGCGGCGTTACCCGGGATTTTTAGAGGTTTTTCAATCGTTTTTCTTTCTTTACCAGCTGTTTCCTTTTTCGTCCGCTCTCCCGCTCCCTGTCATTTTCCCGCACCCTTTCACTTTTTTGCCCCACTTGCTCTCCCGTTTCAGCTCGTCTTCTCGCTCCCACTCGCTTTCTCAATCCCGCCCGCTCCTTCGCTCCCGCTCGTTTTCCCGTTTCCTCTCTCGCTCGCACTCCGATTTTTCTTTCTCTACCTCCTAACTTTGTTACAAAAACAAATAACTACCCTATTTCTTTAGATCTATCTCCAAGCCAATTTTTTTATGTTTTATTAAACAGAGTTATTTATTATTTTAATTAAACATTCAGGTAAGCAAAACCGACGGTGATGTTAATATAAGAAATTTAAAACTGGAATAAACAAGTAAAAAAATCGAAAGCAGAAAAAGTAAAAAAAGCAAAATCAGAAAAAAAAATAAAATGACAAAAGAAGAAAAAAAAACTGACGCGTCTTCAATATATGAATTATTATAATTTTATAAATTAAATTATTTAATAAATGAAAAAAAACGCAGAAGAAGACACCTGGTGAAACTTTCAAATTGTTTGATTTTTTTTTATAATTTTCATTTATATTTTTATTCACATGATTCAATCACCCGTATAACTGGGACCAATCGTTTTCAATTTATTTCTTACTTCAAATAGCATCAGCAAAGGATTTTTTTTTAATTGTTTGCTGCTCTTTTCTGTATAAAAACATTTTTTTTTAATTTTTATTCTCATATAAATAATTACGTAATAAATCATTTAAATTTTTCATTATTAATATCTTATGCTATTTTATCAATGACTTACTTTTTCCAGATCAATTAATTACAACCATGTCATACTAATATGATTCATACCAGCTAGTCAATACCAATTCACTTTATGCCAACACATATTACAGTAACCTATTTTACACCAAACCATTCTATACTAATCCAACCAATTTTTTACCAACCTATTTTATGCTAATTCATTTTATACCAACCCATTTTACACTTACCCATTCTATACCAACCCGTTTGATATCAACTGATTTTACAGCAACCCATCAAATGTCGACCTACTCACACATACAATGCCACACCAAGAAGTCCTGTATGTCCCGACCACTCATCTTTGTGTCCCGCAATTACACGCGCGGTCTGAAAAGAATGTCATTTAACGCATCGCTGCTCAACTATCACCATGGTGATTGATCATCTTCATGACTTACAATAACAATTATAATACTATTAATATAAATAATGAAATTTCAAATTAAAAATGATTTTTGTTGTTGTCATACTTTAATATGTTATCGTCATTAGGCATTCATTTATTTTTATAAATATAAAGTTACCAATGAATATAACTTTTCTATTATAAATATTTTGTCACATAAACAAACTTGCAAACAAGCAAACTTCTACATAGACACACACACATACACGCACGCACACACGCACGCACAACCCAGATATGCATTCACACTGACGCAGCATGTCAAATTTGAAAATTTCCAGGTTAAAGATCCTAATAAGCTGAATGACAATTTTTGTTTCGGACGAAAAAGTACGCATTTGGATGCTGCTTTAATTTTTCATTAAAACTTAAAAAAAACATTCAGCACTGGCACGCTTTAAATTGCTCGAATTTCTCTGTCCGTGGAAACTGAAAACGACTACGTCGGTTTAAATGTGACGAAATAAATAGAAGTTTAAGATCAGCGCCATTCATTCAATCTCAGACGTGTCCATTCAATAGTAAAGCCTACTGAAAGCTCCGAGGCGCACACTGGACAGGTCTGACGACATCGACAATGGTCATGCCCGTTGACTCAATGACGTGATGTGAAAAACTAGGTAGATGCGATGGTCTGAAAAGTTGAACGAAATCCAATTTTTTTGGAGAAGAATTCTATAATATGAAGTTCAGTTGAGTAGAAATGAAACCATATATTTTGAAGAAAATGAGATTTGTGAAAGATAAGATCTATAAGGTTAGCGATCAGTGTCGTCATGCCATCTGTTATTTAGATCTTGACGTCTGTCGAAAAGCCGATTTTATAGTGATTTCTTCATTTTAAGGTAATTGATATTTCTCATCATCACCATCGTCATCATCATTATAATCACCATCGCCATCATCATCATCATTATAATCACCATCGCCATCATCATCATCGTCGTCATCGTCGTCATCATCATCATCACCATCATCACCATCATCATCGTCTTTATCGTCGTCATCATCATCATCATCGTCATCGTCGTCATCGTCGTCATCGTCATCATCATCGTCGTCGTCATCATCATCATCATCATCATCATCATCATCATCATCATCATCATCATCATCATCGTTGTCGTTGCTGTCTTAGTTGTCCTTACCGCCGTGCAATATCACATAATATTCAAATATATTTTTTCCACAACCAAGGAATTGCAACGAACAGCAAACTTCACTTTGAGTTTTTTAAAACTTCAACCTTTCTAGATTCTGATTTAAATAAGTGGCTCTTTCCACTAAAAGACAGCCTATAAAAGACAGCGACATGACCGACAGAAGCTGCATGTCGTCCGCTTGAATTGACCAAAGATTTAAAGAACTCGGGAGATGCCACTGGCAACTCCATGGACTTATAGATCGTCTGTGCCTGTTACTTTGATGTTGAATCTATTATATCGTTACGAAAACTACGTCTAATGTTTAAAGTTCTTGCAGCAAATCAGAAATGCGTGTTTTCAGTTGTGTTACACAAGCAGTCTCATTTGTCCGTTAAAATGTAATGTAATCTAATGTAATTTAATGTGATGTGATGCGATGGAAATTGACATAGCATTCCCTTTGAAATGAGAGCTGTCAAAGAAACGCTCTACAAAAAACATAAAATCATGCCCAAGTTTATCTTAAATTACAGTTTTTTCGAATTGAATTACGTTTACAATCTCGAGTAACTCAGTTTGAAATTTGTATGATAAATTACACAACCAAAAGAAGCCGTAGACATAAAAACTAGTTGGTCCTGTTTGAAAAATCGGTTTTAAGCACATAAGTTAACAACTTATTTGGTTACCTACCTGATAGATCAATAACCTTTAAAGTCCAGACGCTCCTGATCAAACACATGTCAAACTTTCTGATGCCGTTGTGGTCGAGAATGAGAACGTTCAATCCAACCCAACTGACCTCTCCTCTTTTCAAAGTCAAAGGTCGCGGTTCGAGGCCGCAAAAGGCGTCTTTGTGGATGGCGACTGGAGCAACATTGTTTCCAAGGTCGACGTAGTGAAGATGCGTTGAGAGCCGATTGAAGGAAAGCGGTCCTATTTCACGTATGCGATTGTTGCGAAGTGAGAGGCGTTGAAGATTCGGTAGTTTTCTAAGGGCTGAATTTGGAACAGACGTTAAGTCATTTCCTTGAAGATCAAGAGTCTCCAGAAAGTCAGCTCCCTGGAAAGTGTCAGGGTGGAGGCGTTTGAAGCGGTTGAACTGCAGCCTGTTAATCAAAATATATTCTTTGAAAAACTTACATTTTAAGGTTTCAATTATTTGTTTATTTATTTATCAGCTTAAAATTAAAAAAAACCACATCTTTTAACTACCAGAAAATCATTCCAAATGTCAAATCTTTAGTTTAGTTTGAATCAATATTTCCTCTGAGGATCACCATGAATCAACGTACAAGTGGAGGAAACGATGGCTTCCGGTCATCAAGTGGCAGTTGGCCACTGTCATCATCATCATTATCGTCGTATCATCATCATCATAATCTTCATCGTCATCATCATCGTCACCATCAACATCGTCGTCAACGTCGTCGTCGTCGTCACAACATCACCATCGCCGTCGTCAACGTTAACATCATCATTATCATCACAACTATTATTATAATCACTGTTATAACATCATTATTATAACACAAGTCAACACAATTGTTTTGACATTAAAAGTATTCAAATAGATTTGACTCATTTTTGCTACTGAATTTTAACAGTATTTGACGATCTCAAAAGTTTTCAAAATAATAGGTATTGTACATAAATCGTATGTACATATATCTAATGGAAACATCAAATCCATCTTACAATGACCAGACTAAACAAACTAGTCGTTGTACACATTTGAGAATCAATTGACATTAGCATGTCGGAATTGAAAAATGCATAAAAGTCATCTGCATTGATGATCTCCAGAAAATTTTCATCAGGGCTCAGCACTTATGTAATAATTTCTTAAAGTTATGTTAGTATTTATAACGTTTTGCCCTTATTTTTAATTTTCAATAAAATTACACATGTTCTATGGAAACCGGTCGAGGTGACTTGTAAATAGTAAACAGCATTTCTGTTAAAATTTGAATTCCATGTGGGCCAAACCCAAGAACAGCTTTTTTACGATCTCTTATTAGTTTTCAGTTTACTTGTTTCCAAGCAAAGTCCACACCGCACCAAAAAATGCATTCCACGCATTAGTCTGCACAACATTCATTGTTCCAACAAGGTATGAATATCTGATAACTGTTCTTATTTAAAGCCGGGTCTTTTATTAGTTTTAATGAATTCTTTAGTTTCTTATTAATCATGTATTTATTAATGATGTTTTGGTTTTCATTCATTGATTGCTTTTTTATCAACAATTCCTTTTCAAACAGTAGAATAATTGCCATAAAACATAAAACAGGGATTGTTTAAAAATTTTGGCTGATCCAGCAGAAAATTCAATTGTTATGGTTGGTAAAAAAAAAGTTCTGAAGATACCAGACAGCATCTTTTGATCAACAAGGGTTTCAACAGCATGTCCTTACTCCGCCGCAACAGAGAAGAGGTACTTGACCTAGTTGCTGTTGTCGTCAACTAAAATTAAGATCCACTCTTTTCATGATGTTTCAGACCATGATATTAATTTCTGGTCCCGTTCTCGCGCTACCACAATTTCTAAATGCAACGGGATGCTGTCCTGGCAAATATTGTTTTTATTGTGTACCTAAAAGCAGAAGAATGTATTGTTACCAGTAATAGACATGCGTTTACAAAATCAACTCTGTAGAACGATGAGAAATTTATTGGGAATCTTTAGAAAAAGTCAAACAGAAAACTTTATAAGTTAATACAAACGTGTAAAAAAAGAGCACCATTGGTTATAAAAATTCACAGATGTGTTTAGCTGTTGTTATGGCTCAAGCTTATAAGATTCTGTTGAAATATTGCTTTGCTGAGACCAATTGAATAATTGCAAAAACGATTTCTTAAAAATAACTAGGCGTAAAATGAGAAAAAGTTATTAAAAAACTGTTGAATAATAAACTATTTTATAAAAACTTTTAAGCTTTCACAAAAAAATATTATTACAAATTACATCAATACGTTTCCATAGAATTTAATTATAAAATAAAAATATAGTTCTTGGTCTGAATAGTTTTGAGTTATTGAATGGTTTGCACTGAACTTACGAAACCAACTTAAAACTTTTAATAAAACTTTCTAAATAATTAATTTTTTGCATAAATTTTGAAAATATAAAAAAAATTGAAATAACTCATACAACTTTCAAAATAATTTTTTATACGAGAACCGACTCGTGAGTAAACGGTGGGGAACAGCGAGTAGATTTCGTGATTCGGTTGCATGAATCTTGATGCATCTTTATGACCTTGTCGTAACATGTCAGTTATATAAATTTCACAAAATCAGAAAAAAAAGAATTTTATATAAATAAATAATACAATAAGAACAACTTCAATTTAGATTTTAATATATAATTTAACTAAAATAAAATAAACACGTAAAAACAAAATAAAAAACTGTGATATTATATTTTATGCCAATCTCGCTCGTGACAGATAAGCCGAAAGCAGAATTTCTACGAAAAAAACAAAGATTTCTTGATTTCCGATTTTTTTTTCTCGTATTGGCATTAAATCATAATTCTGGAAATCGAAAACATAAGAAAACACATAAACACATGAAGACATCATCCCATGTTTACTTATGCAGTCACTACGTTATTTATTTATTTGTGTAATTTATTTATTTATTTGAAAAACAAGCAAAAGGGCCTAATCAAGCTGACAAAATAGAGAAGTTATTTCAAAGAAGAAAAAGACACATATAAAGGCTTTATTAATTTGTTTTTCAATAAAATGCAAAACTGTTCCAAAAACCTCTTATACGAGTGGCGATATCTTAATAATAGATATAAAATAATAAAATATATAAAATATATTTTTTTAATCCAATGCTTGTAAACCAACGTACTAAAAAATTAAAAATAATATTTAAGTCTACATATTGAAATTTTTTGAACTAAACTTTTTGTTTGGGCCTTATCTGTATATTAATATATATATATATATATATATATATATATATATATATACTAGCGGGGGCACCCGGCGTTGCCCGGGGTTTTTAGAGGTTAACCTAATGCGCTTCTTTTTCGCTCCCGTTTCCTTCCCGCTTGCGCTCCCGCTCCCGGTCGTTATCCGTTCCCTGTCGCTTTCCCGCTCGTTTTTTCGCTCTCAGTTGACCCCCCTACATCCGATTCTACATACATACATACATACACACATACATACATACATACATACATACATACATACATACATACATACATACATACATACGTACATACGTACATACGTACATACGTACATACGTACAAACATACATACGTACATACGTACAAACATACATACATACGTACATACGTACATACGTACATACGTACAAACATACATACATACATACATACATACATACATACATACATACATACATACATACATACATACATACATACATACCATGGACTCCTTAATAAAAGCTATCTGGACACCAACCTGAAGCGGCGTTGTCTACCAAATGAGGCGATTGCATTAGCGTTACGCTACGATGGTTAATAAAGCTACAAGTGTAAAATTATGAGTTTTTATTGTTTGAGGATAAAACAGAACAGTTAAAATGTGAGTATTTATTAAAAAAGAGCAATTGAAAATTTTAATATTTAAAATATTTAAAAAGTACTTTTAAATGGAAAAACAATAAAAATTAAAGTGTCCTTCAAAAGCAGCTTGTTAATTTATCTATTTTTCTTTTTTTTAGCTTTATTATTATTGCCGGCTTCTTTAGTTATTTCTTTTACTAAGTTCTTAGCCACAGTGTTAAAAAACCTACGAATTATGTGGCTTTGCAAATCATGACTTTTGCTGCACATGTTGTTGCTAAACACCAGATGCATGTAACTTTCATTATAAGTTGCACGATCCATAATTTTACAGAACAGTTTTCTCTGTCCTGTAGAGAGCAAAAACCTAGTTTTCAAAGATTCTGTTTTTTTTTATTTCTTCAAACACACGCCAACAGTGAAGAACTAATTGATAGACAAATTCTGTTGGCTTTACTAGACCGCCCCGATTGATACTGTCCAGGAAGGCAGATAACTCATAATTCAAAGCCTCCTTGTCTTCAACTTGAACTGGCGGTAGGTTTTCGTCTAAGATAATGACTTCTCGGCAGAAGTCACATTTTGTAAAGGTAACTGTAGATCTAGCTAAGGCTCCACTGATATAAAAAATTATGTGTGCATCACTGGCTGAAGGGTGCACATCCATAACAAGTTGCTCAGCTATAAAATCTGCTGTTATGTCAAGCTCTTCAGCAGCTGAAGTTGAAGCGGTCTCTTCTTCGAAAGCAGCGTTAATGTCAGAAAGAGAAAACTTGGAAAATTTAAGAAGAGATACAGCTCGATTTTTTTTATTGTTCTCCAACACCTGACGCATAGAAATATAATAGTTCGCTCCTGACATTTGACGCAACCACCCAAAGCGAGACTCCAAAGCATCAGACTGCAGCTGACCAAGCAGAACAAAATCAAACCCGAAATGAGTGAGCAGATATGCAGCACAATCAGCCAGTGCAACACATGTATGCCGTAGAGCAAGAAAAGTTTCTCGAGTCAGACCTTCCTTGCTGTTCGCTTCCCAGCGTTGTAGAAACTGAGCAAACTCATTGAGAAAGCTGAGTTTCCATTCTGCAGTAGATCGGATGGGGTCCATGTTAATATTTCGTTTTTGTTTTCCCTTAACGGAGGACTTCACGTTCATAATGTTCCAGAGTTTTAAAATAAGCGTGACAAACTCTGCTGTACCATGCCATTCTGTCTTTCCGACATGTTCGGCATAGTAATTCAGAGCATCGCGAGTACTTTCTGAAAAAACTGAAGTAGCCAAAGAAACTGAGGTTTTCTCAATACTCTTTGGGTTCAATGAGACTGGCGACAGTTTGTGGGCTTTCTTCAGAGCAAATGATGCTTCATGGTGGAACAACTGGATTATATGATTAAAATCTGCCCTGCAGCCATGAGGTAAGTTTTGCTGGAACTCTGGGCACTGAAAACGTTTTTTTGATTGAGAATTATTGTAAATATTTTTCAGGTCATGGACTGGGTCAAAAATTAGAAAGATATTCTGCTGTGATGAAGAATCTGTGACACTAGTCCTCGATGTGCCCCCGCAAAGCTGATTAACAAAAAATTTGCGGTTTACTGCCGCGTTGTCCACCGAAATGGCTACAACAGTAAATCCAACCATGAAAATTGAGGCAACCACTTCATTGTAGCATTTGTGAATTACTTCAGCTGTAATCTTTGTCATCGGATAGATGGCAACAACATCTTTGTACTTTCCCACTACTGACTTCACCATGAACGTCAAGAGAGTTGAAGCTACGGCTCCGTCAGCTGTAAGACCTTGCACCTCACCACTGCTATACTCGACCCGCTTAGCAATGTAAATTTCATCAATCATCAAAACAACTTTTCGTTGAAATTCATTGAGATTGGTTATTCTCAATTTGAGGTAAGACGCATTGTCTAATCCTGTGCTGGGATTAACTTTTTTTGTAATTTTCCCCAACGTGACTATGGACGGCAGACACAGAACATTTTCTTCTTGTAAAACCCGGTATGCCGCAGGACTTGTTGCATTAATCAAATAAGAAAGAATTGTTAATTCTGGTGAATAGTTCCTTCTAAATTTGTTTTTTGCTGAAAGTTCAAGCTGTTCAATAAGAAAACGTAGATGGCGATGTTCTTCTGAACAAACTTCAAGAGTGTCCATGTAATCTTTCAAACACATGATGGCACTTCCTGTCATCAGTCCAAGCTTTGACAAGAGCCATCAAGTTCAACAGCTGAAGAATTGTTGTGAGAGGACCTTCCAGCAGCATTTGATATTCTTTTGGTGGCACTTGTTTTTGTTCGACTGTCACAACAACAGTGTAATCTGGTCGAATTGAGATAGCTGCCAACAATTCAGGAATTTCGTCAACAAAACTTAATAAATAAATAATCAAATTGTTTTTCTGAAGGAGCATCTGAAACCCCTGTGGCAAGGCAGGATCAACTATCAATTTTTCATGTAATTCATGTAAAGTTAATTTTTGAATATTCTGATCAGCATCAAATTTCTTAATCAGCGCTTCTAGTCTCTGAGATTCCTGGTTAAGTCGTCCTGATGCAGAAGTCGAGGCAGATGAAACACGATGCGTTACAGTAGTTGGTGTAGAAAAATAAGCTGGTGCATTTGGGAAAACAGATGGAACAGCATCACTTTTCAAATATCTTTTCTTTAATTGAGTCGACGTAAACTTTTTCAGCCGATAAAGGTTTGTGTCTGTCAGCTCTTCTATAAAATCACTCTCTTTAAAATGAAGAGAACACATTCTGGAATATGCTGAAACTTTGAAATCTTTTCTTGGATTGGCTCGAACCCATTTCTCGCGAATAACTTCATCATGGGGAAAAGAATGGAATGTGATACGAGCATTGTTGCAGTTCTCACTGTAGCCACTTTTACACCCAAAAGCCGAACATTTATTAACCATGTCGAAGGTTGTAGTAAACTTTAATGAAATGAATGCTATTTCAGATGACAGGTAGAGTGAACTGAAATCCAAGAGAAATAAATTAAATATAAATATAAAAAATAAATAAATATTTATATATATATATATACATATAAATTTATAAATATAAATAAATCGAGCATGTCTACATGAGAATTTTGTTACTAAAATATTGTCAACACACACACACATACATAACTTTAATTGTATCTAAGATATAAATATATACCTACGTAGTAGTTGAATAACCGTGATTGTTGTAAATTTTACAAAAATCCAAATAATTAAAACTAAGAATTCGAATTAAACTGTATAAAACACTAAACGAAATCCAAACAACTCGAAATAATCGTATAAAACACTAGGCTAAATCCAAACAATCGAAGCGCACTGGAAGATGAGAAATAATGAGTTGGCAGCGTCTCACAGCAGCCTATATTATAGGATGCTAGTTAAGTTACTGCTAGTGTACGTCGATGCATGCTGGATCTGCAATCTGCATGCTTGTACACAATCGCCTCATGTAGTCGACTCATCAGGCTCACGCCCATTCAGGTTTGTGTCCAGATAGCTCTTATTTAGGAGTCCATGATACATACATACATACATACATACATACATACATACATACATACATACATACATACATACATACATACATACATACATACATACATACATACATACATACATACATACATACATACATACATACATACATACATACACACACACACACACACACACACACACACACACATACATACATACATACATACATACATACATACATACATACACACATACATACATACATACATACATACATACATACATACATACATACATACATACATACATACATAATCCCGTGTTTTATGAATTTTTGAAATTTGGTTTCCAGGATTTCAAATGTGGGGTTTAAAATAAGATTAATTGTCTCTTAGAATAAATGCTATTCAAAAACTGTAAGTGCTACAGGTGTAAAAATAGTGTTTATTATTTACTCGAGAAATAAAGATATACGTGGTTTGCTATTTTTTGATTATTTTGCTTACGGGACTTCAAATGTGGTGTGGAAAAAACTTACTTGCTGGAAGAATCAAAACCTCAAGATGTCAAAGTGTTGAAATTCAATATCTATACTTTTATAAATAAAATGTTACGTGTTTTAACTTTTTTTTTTAATTTGATTTTTGTGACCTCAAACGTAGTGTGGAAAATAAAGTTATATGTTTTTTTAAATAACTGCCACTCAGAAATTAAAAATACTACAGATGAACAAATTAATATTTTGATACAAGAAAAGGAAGTTACACATGTTTTACCATGTTTTTATATTTTGGCTTCAGGGACTACAAATGTAATTTTGATTATTTGCTGGAAAACCTAATAACTATCGGTATTAATCAAGTTTTATTTCTAACTTTTTTCTTATTTTATTTCTTTCTGCATAAGCACAACTGCAGATGGCAACAAAAGGCTAAAAAAATTTAGGAAAGCTGAATGAAGTCTTGAGCAGAAACTTTGTTGGGGATAACAGAGAAATCTGACAAAATCAGAACGTAGTTTGCTGCTGTAGTTTCAGAATTAGTAGTAGTTATTTGCTTGAAAAAAAACCAACGGCAAATTATGCAGCAGTTTCCACTAGCTGCAGGAGAAATTGTTACTAATAAGTTGTCAACTTCTGAGGAATTTTCGGCAGAAAGCGAAGCCAGCAGCAGACTTTCTGTTTGAAAAAGACAAAGCTTTTCTGGCTTTTCAAGTACATTTCTGGTGTATTATTTTGTTCAGATCTCATTTTGAAGATTTTCAGAATAACGGCGTAATTTTATTTGTTCAAAATACGATTAAAAAACTGTAAAATTTTCACCGTTTAAAAGAAAGACCAAACTTTCTGTTTTCTGTCGCAGGTTAATAAATTGTTTTTTTGCAGAAATCTTAAACAAGGTTTTATAAACAGCAAAGACTTTGCATTTAAAATTGGTGTGTAGTTCATGCAAATGAATTAGTATATTCCTAATTTGGCATATTATCTGTGCCTTTTTTCATGGTTCCTCAGTCTGGTTTCAACGTTGTTTTTCAGATTTTTTATTTTGGTCCATACACTACTGGCACTAATTTCAAGATTTTTTCTTTTGACATTTAAGTTTTTTTTTATAATTTAAAAGTAATCTATTAGGCGTTTTTTGAAATCATCAATTGTTTCCTTGGCTTCTTATTGGTAAGGCTGACAACAAAAAATTGAATCTTTAAGTCTCTTTTGATTTTCGTTGAATTTCTAAATTGTTTCCTGGGAAACGTTCACCATCAATTTATCAGGATCATTGTGGATATCAAAAACGTGTTCATTTTTCAATGCCGTTCGGAGGCGATCCAGCGATCCATATTTTCATAGTTTTAGCTCGAAGCTCGGTTTTTTTTAAATTTTTGTTTCAAATAAAATAAAATATAAAAATCGTACTTGAAACATTGTGCAACATATAAAAAAAGCTTATACGTAAAAATTGTTAATCTAATTTATTATTAACCACTGGTAATTAAATAAAACTAAAGCATCAAACAGTTTTTTAGAATAAAATGTTAGTGATTGGAAAAATTGAAGAATAGAAATAAAAAGCCAAAACGTTATTTCAATTAGCCATGCAAGTTAAGTGTATTAATTATTTATTCACGACCTGCCTCAATTAGATAAAACAACAAATACATTATTTCCTGGCAGCAGAACAAGCCAACCATTGGCTTTTCTGAGATTTACGAACGTGTAAGAAAGCAAAGAAAGGAAAAAATAAGAGAAAATCTCTAGCACAACCCTATTTCATGTGTCCCAGTGGCCGGAAGTAAAGGAAGTGGAGTCCATTTTGAAAGTAAGGAGTTGAAATATTTTATGCTTTTTTTGAAACTATAGTACTGTTTTGCGAGTTTCCCTATGCTCTGTACTTGTTTTTATTGCGCATGTTTAAATGTATGTGTATGTGTTGGTACGTGCAAGCATATGCGTATGCGCGTGTGATTTTTAATTAGCTGACAAATGGTTTTTGATTATTAAACAGCTTGATAATGATTTTAATTGATAGAACATCATTTTCGAATTTTTCAAAAGCAAAAGCCTCCCTAGGGAAAATTATGTCACGGGTTTAGTTTCAGTTACAATGATGTTTAATCTGAAGATGCTGATAGTTATAATTTCTTGACACGTAATAAAACGTACTCACAATTGTCACAATGCAGTTTACTTTGTAAAAATTTAACAAACATAAAAAGAAATAAAATGTATTCAAAAACGTCACGTTGATATCAGAATATTGGAGATATTGAAATAAACTGTGAGAGAAAATATTGGAGATATTGAAATAAACTACAAATATTGTGAGAGAAAATCTATCGCTGAAGTTGTGTAAACAAACAAGTCAATCACACGCAGAAGCTATGAAAAAAATCAAAAGATAATATTAAAGAAAGTAATAAAAATCACATTTAAAAAAGTGCAAAATAAAATTGTTCAAAAACATTAATCAAATAAATTTAAATTAATTAAAAGTCAGCCGAATGAAAAATGAAGGCCAACTATTGAATAAAAAAAGAAAAAAGAAAAATTGAAAGAGGCTAAATTAATTTTTTTTTATTTAAAAAAATTATTTTACCAAAAACAGGAAAGCAGACATATATGAAAAAAAACTGATACGTATGTATAAAAACATACTTCAAGGTTTTGAGACTGGGCAGCCAGCTGAATGTCCCAGGAATGAAAGCATCAATCTTGTTTGAGGAGAGGTCAAGTTCAACGACTCCTTCACTTCCTCTGAACGTCTCTCCATCGACTGCTCCTATCATGTTCCGGCTAATCTTCAGTATCTTTACTTTAACTCCCTATGCAACAATGTATGTATGTATGTATGTATGTATGTATGTATGTATGTATGTATGTATGTATGTATGTATGTATGTATGTATGTATGTATGTATGTATGTATGTATGTATGTATGTATGTATGTATGTATGTATGTATGTATGTATGTATGTATGTATGTATGTATGTATGTATGTATGTATGTATGTATGTGTGTGTATGTATCTATGTATGTATGTATGTATGTATGTATGTATGTATGTGTGTGTGTGTGTATGTATGTATGTATGTATGTATGTATGTATGTATGTATGTATGTATGTATGTATGTATGTATGTATGTATGTATGTATGTATGTATGTATGTATGTATGTATGTATGTATGTATGTATGTATGTATGTATGTATGTATGTATGTATGTATGTATGTATGTATGTATGTATGTATGTATGTATGTATGTATGTATGTATGTATGTATGTATGTATGTATGTATGTATGTATGTATGTATGTATGTATGTATGTATGTATGTATGTATGTATGTATGTATGTATGTATGTATGTATGTATGTATGTATGTATGTATGTATGTATGTATGTATGTATGTATGTATGTATGTATGTATGTATGTATGTATGTATGTATGTATGTATGTATGTATGTATGTATGTATGTATGTATGTATGTATGTATGTATGTATGTATGTATGTATGTATGTATGTATGTATGTATGTATGTATGTATGTATGTATGTATGTATGTATGTATGTATGTATGTATGTATGTATGTATGTATGTATGTATGTATGTATGTATGTATGTATGTATGTATGTATGTATGTATGTATGTATGTATGTATGTATGTATGTATGTATGTATGTATGTATGTATGTATGTATGTATGTATGTATGTATGTATGTATGTATGTATGTATGTATGTATGTATGTATGTATGTATGTATGTATGTATGTATGTATGTATGTATGTATGTATGTATGTATGTATGTATGTATGTATGTATGTATGTATGTATGTATGTATGTATGCATGTGGTGTACGCATGTTGTCGCAGGTGTAGTAGTCAGCGTTTGAATCAGAATTTCGTGGTTTTAATGGGGAATTAATACAAAGGAAAAGATTTAATATCTAAGCGAACAGTCTTGTGAGTTTTTAAAATTAAATAAGAATAAATCAAGTTTCATTCCTTCTAATACAGAAAAACAATTTTTCAACCAACCGCTCTTTTGACCAATAAAAGCCCAATAAAAGTACAGTAGAACATTTTCTATTGTGTTTGATAAATCAAGGTGTTTGAATTAAATATTAATACTAAAGGCTATTATCGGCATTAAGTATGCATTTTGCATTAGAGTAAAGAAATTTTCTTTATGCGCTAAGACCATTAAAAAGTTAGCAAAGGGACCGAATCTATGAGCGTTCCAATTTTGAAGCTCTCAACTAGAATTGCCTAAAAATGAAAGTTTAACAAGCGATTTTATCAGGTTTGTTCAGGTTAGAAAAATTTCCTGTGTTGGATTTAATGAGACCAAACTTTGGCATAAACCAAGGCTTAACTACTTTTATCATAAGTGCCACCGTAATATCATATACGTTACCATCATCATCGTTATCATTATCACAAAAGGCATTATTTTTATCACCATCAACAAACGGTTGAAGTGCTAAAAAATGCTTAGAAGAGTCGACGATGATCATGCGTGTGTCGGCTTCCATGTAAGTTATTCAAATACAAGCGGTGTCCTGTCACGAAGGAAGTGATTTAAGAGTTGAAGTTATTAATGAGCATAATTTATCAATTCTTTTCCAATATCACATGGAATTTTCAATCATCATCATCATCATCATCATCATCATCATCATAATCATCATCACCATCATTGTATTTACCAGCATCATCACCTTCATCATCATTATCACCATCACCATATCTATGATTATCATAACCATTATTATCATAACCATCACCACCACTATCATCATCATCATCTCCAACAGCATCATCGTCGTTCTAGCTAACTAACCCAAAAACCACTGGCCGGAAGAAACGTTAAAACATTCTCGGTGAAGTTGAGCTCTTTCCAAACGGCATCACCAAACTCCATGTACGGCAAGGTTTCGATCCACTTCATGGCACAGTCAATAACGTCATCGCCCAAACACTGACAGGGCACGGGAATCGGACAAACCGCCCACGAGAGGTCAAACATGACGACGAAGACGACAATTAGGGTCACCGATGTCAAGGAGCTGATGACGACCAACCAGAGACCCGCTCCTATAGTGTATTCGACAAACATGTTGATGATACAGTCGATGTTTTAGCGACGGTTGTTTCTGCAGTAAGGGTTCCTCTTTTATTGTTGTTAATAATTTAGTAGCTTAGGACGAGCCGACAGATTTATAAAAAAAAAATTGTTGCTGCACTTAAGCTGATTGCAACGATGATTAAACTGATACTTGATTTAAGAAGAATTAATTTTCTCATAAGAGTTTTATTAAAAATAATTATTAATAGTGATGATGCTGCTGATGATGATAATAATGATGCTTGAGTTAATTTTATTTTGAGTATTAAAAATAATTTTTCTCCAAAACGCTTCAGTTGAATTGGAATGAGTCGTTCTCGTTGAAGTTTGACTTTAAATGATCTGGTTCGTTGCTTCAAGAACCTGGATAAAATTAGACAACTGTCTAATTTTAAAAACGCATTTGTTTGAATTTCAGAAATAAAAACAAATATCCATGACTACCATCTCTAGAATAACAAAAGAAACGAATGACTAAGAGAACGAGCGATGACATGAAATAGAATAGAACATGCATCTATCTATGGAACGAGCACTTGAAAAAACATTCTCAATTGAAAACTCGTCTCGAGTCCCATTAGCGGATAATGTAATGGAGACAAGAAATTGATTGACAGATTATCGAATTAGGACGTTTTGGCGTATCAGTTTTGTCACAGGGGATGTTTTGGTACCGCCGTTTTGATGCAGGAATTCTTTCTTTCTCTTTTTCTCTCTCTCTCTCTCTCTCTTTCTTTCTTTCTCTCCTTCCTCTCCCCCACTCTTTCTCTCTCACTTTTTATCTCAGTTTTAATCTTTATCTTTATCTCAATCTTAATTTCTCTCGCTCTTGCTCTCTCAATCCGTGATAGCACAACTCAGCTAAATTTTATTAACACACTCGTTAAACTGAATTATTTCTTTGACAACCTAAAATATAATATAATATTGTACTAATTTTATTAAAAGTGTTTTAGTTAAAATTTTTCACACGAAAATTATTAAGCAAGAACAATTTTAACAATCTCTGCCATACCCAGAGTAGTTTATAAATGTGTCATCCAGCACAGTATTTAAAACAATAAGTAACCATTTTAAGAATATATTGAACAAACAAACCCTTAAAATCGTGGTTTGATTCCAACTTTTTATATACGATATCTCATTATATACTCACTATATTACAATATACTCGCACAATTCACTTTGAAATTATTTAAATTATGATATTTAGACAACACAAGCAACGGACACAAAATCCCTGGCCTGGCCCGTGCTGACATCGGTCCGGCCCTTGTGGATCTCTACCATTGTCATCGGAAAATGTTTATATGCTAAGTCGCAGTTTGATTTAAAATTTGTTAATTTTCTTTTCCTAAATATTTTTATAAAAAAATTTTGACCGGCGGCTGAACATATAAAAAATTTAAAAGCATTTAAACTCTTTAAAGTTGTGCTTGTAAAACTCTCAATTATTATTACCCTATATTACAAATTAATGAAAAATGTTTAGTTATAATGAATCGATAGTTATTTGTAAATAACATAACTGCAACAAAAAACAAATCTAATAATATTGAAAAACAACAGCAAATATAAACTTGATATCAATAGAAGCAAAGAATTATAACAAACCGTTTTACGCCAATGCGGTCGCGAAAAACTGTTTGAACAAGCACGTCACATAACCAATAATTTGTTATTTAATTTAAAAAAATTGTATTTAATGCAGAATTGTAAATTTTTTAAACAGTGCAATTAGTTTGAGATGGTTATTACAACGATGAAAAGTGCACTTATGTGGAATTTATGTTGTTAGATGAACTCTCAATTGTACCGAGACTTCATCCCGAGATGTTAAATGGAAATTTCTTTGTGGAATCAAAATGCCGATCCTCACTGGGATCACAATCATCACAATTGCTACTACTATCAGCACAACATCACGGCGAAGGAGTCACGGTAATGATCCAATTTCATATGTTGGACATTCGTTGTTGAAATGATGAATAGAGCAGTAAGTAAGCCGTGATAATATTAATTCTCTAAATGGAATGATGTTTGCAGATATAAGTGAGCAGACACTTGTATATACAGGCATATATAGGTACGTAAGAACATATACAAGCAAATATGTGTTAAATATTTCTTGTTCAGATTTTTACTGTCAAGCATCAACTATGAAATACAAGAAGAAATAGGAGAAATTCTTTATAAATCACCTTTCTCAAAGCCAGTGTTTACATAATCTTGTAAGCAGTACAGAGTTCGAACAAGTGTTGTGTACTGAAAATTGCAAGCCATCACACTTGTAGAAATTTACTGCACATTAATGGTTCCTGTTGTGTTGTACGCATCAACATATCAACATAGTTTTTTTGACACCTCGCACATAAACATCATTAAATTTTGCAATTTTTTCACATTACAATTTTGACTTTTTCTTTCATTTTCCCGTTTCAAAGAAATAATTTGAACTAATAAGCCCCATCAATAGCTCTTTCAAATCGCCAACGGGTTTCGCATTTCATTTCAAAAACAACTAAAATTTATGCCGCAAAAAGTCTGAAATTTTGAGACAGAAAATTTAAAAACAAAACAAATAAATTAGTTAAATAAGTAAAACTAATATTTAAATCATAACCTTAAATTATTCTGTGAAAAAACTTATTTTAATTGAGAAACTAACAAACAACAAACGAGAAAACCGTATAAATGTGCCTATGTACGAACATCAAAGGTTATTACGTAAAAAAATTCAAACAGAAAATTTTCAAAATTCTATAAAATTAATTATGATGAGGAGCGAGGTTACGTTTCAAATTTCAGCTCGATTGAATGACGGGAAATCTTTTACTTTTTACTTTTTGGGCTTGCAAACATTCAAGCAAGCAAGCAAGAACGGCGGTGCAGTTAATTTAGGGATTTACGAATAACTGTCAAGATTTTTTTATCGCCGAATTTTCACTGTGTGCCTACAAAAACAAAATGAGAGACAGAGAGAATGTATTTTTTATTCAACCCCTGCATCACGTAAAATTACCACAAACTTTCACTAGATAGAAATCTACTAGTTAAAATTTATCAAAAAATTGAGGGATATATGTAGAAGGAATTTGAAGTGTTGTGTCAACATTCCCGCTAGGTCACGGACGTGCGAAAACTGAAAAGGTTGCTCGCAGTGCAAGCGAGTAATAAAGCAAGACTTAATTGAAGCCAGATTAAACTTTATTTGCCAATTGTGAGCATCCCAGCCGTGGGTTTTAATTAAACTTTGGTTCTAAAAGCGATTCGGAACCAACTGCGGGCGATGCCGGCATAAGGGAAAATATCTCGGAAAGTTTTCGTTTTATGTCGGTTGGTCCCTGTCAGGTGATTTTAGTTAATTAAATTTACCTGGGGCTTTTTAATGCCAAACCAAGACAAAATTTTAATTAAAAATAAATTGGTTTTTCAATAAAAATGAATTCTTCCCTAGAAATTTTTCGAACATTTTACTATTTACAAAGTGTTAAATTATTGAAAAAGGAAACATCTTTTGTAAGATCGGATAACACGACACTCCTCTTTTACCTCAAAAACATTTTTTTCTACTCCAGCCACATCTCATCCAATCATTTTACAACGCACATTTGTTTACACCGCTCAGGACTGCCCACCAAACGGAAACTCATTAGCACCGTTGAAAAATGAGATCTTTAAGCGACCATCTTGTTGCTAAGTGGTGGTTGCTAAGGAGGAGATTTTCAAAGTTAATAAGCATAAAAATCTGACGATCATAAATATAACGAAAGTTTCCGGGTTTTAATTGCTGGACTGACTTTTTAAACTCTGAGAAAAATAATGATATGTGGAATGGCTGACCGGAAAGAGGTGTCGGATGGTTTGCATGCGACATCAGGTTCGATATTGGACGTGAATAATTTTCAGTGCAAAATTTTGCAAATTGAAATTTTTTAGTTTCTTGGTGTTACCATTACGGAAAGTCTGTCCTGGATAGATCATATAAATGCTGTTGGGAAAAAAATGAGCAAATCTACTGGATTATTATCAAGGTTCAGAAATCGTTTGAATCATGATATTATATGTCAGCTTTATTACTCTTTGGTCTACCCACACATTACTTATTGTAACTTGATCTGGGAAAACAGTCTTCTATACGAGTCATTTCAATAATTCAAAATCGTTTTGTTAGAATGCTCTACGGACTTGGAAGAACAGACAATGTTGAAAATTATATCAAAACACTGAATATCTTAACACCAAGACAAATTCATTGCTACAGCATCTTGGTTTTCATTTTCATGTTTAAGCTCATTAATAATACACTTCATAGCTCTGTCTTTGATGATTTTATGTTATCGTCAGATATAATGAATAGACAAACAAGACATACAAGTATTTTTCACTTACCTTACTGCAGATTGATATATATATATATATATATATATATATATATATATATATATATATATATATATATATATATATATATATATATATATATATATATATAGTTTGATCAATGATTTACATTTATACTGTTTCCTATAAAAGAGTATCTGTAGAAATGGCAGCGATTGTTATTCGCTATTTTCCATTAATGACTGATGAACAAATAATCATTTACGACCGCATTATACTGGCAGTTTTGGAAAGACAAGGTGGATTTGGATGCACCAGGTGCAACTGGAAAAACATTTCTCATTTCTCTAATTCTCGCCGAAATACGATCAAACAATGGCATAGCTTTGGCCGTTGCATCGTCTGGCAATGCAGCAACTTTATTGGATGGAGGCAGAACAGCTCATTCAGCACTTAAGCTGCCACTGAATATTAACAATATTTCAATTATTTATTTTGTTTATTTTATTTTTAAAACACACCTGTCTTTATTTGTTGTCACCGTTTTACGCCGGTGAACTGATTTCATTAGGTAACAAATAACGTGGTTTTATGTTACTATACGCGTTTATTTTATTAATGTATATCTTTTTACTTATTTTATTCTTTAGTTACTTCTGCTTTAAAGTTAGTATTGCCTTGAATTCTAATTTCTGACAATTTTCATTTTTTTCGACAGTTTTTTTATAGTACTTCGCTAAACTTTTAAGGGTTCTGAAGATGGCTTAGCCGAGACTGGCCAGTACACCCTTTGTATGTAATAAATAAATTTAATGAATATCTCAAATTGTTCAAAACAACCGAATAGTCTGGCAGCAAATGTATTAAAATATTGTCCCGTGGGATGCGAAATGATACAAATATGAGTGAGGTGTCAATCTCTTTGTTAGATATTCTATATTAAAAAAAATCATGGTGTAATTCTGAAGTCCGTGGCAGTTTTTAGACATTCAAGATGGCCACGAAATCAAAATTTCTTCAATTTCCTAAGGAACTATATGTCACAGCGATGCGTTTTTGGTGTCTAAGATATAGTTTTCGGGGTCAGCGAATTCAAAAAACATATTTACAATACTTTGTAACAATCACGTAACCTTAATACTCAAGATGGCCACCAAGTCATACTTGTATATATATATATATATATATATATATATATATATATATATATATATATATATATATATATATATATATATATATATATATATATATATATATATATATATATATATATATATATATATATATATATTTATATATATACAAATATGTCTATAGTTATAATGAGTCTACAATCCACAAAAAATTGTGTACTACAATTCAATTGTGCCGCACCGAGGTTGCCACATGAGCAATAAATATAAACATGAAATCTGCTCAATGTTTTTTGAATGATACGAATGGTTCCTTTTAAATTAATTACAAACGACACAACTTCATAAATCAAATCATAAATTTATCTTCCGGGAACATTGAAACAAAAAACAAAAGTCAATAAAATATATGAGAAAAAAGAGAAATTTATTTATTGCGGAGGAGACCAATAAATATTGGCACGTGATATACATTGATCACACTGGGAACAATATCTTCTCTTTCTTTCTCTCTTTCTCTCTCTCTCTTTCTTTCTCTCTCTTTCTCTTTTTATATCGTTTTTTGTCTCTCTTTCTTTCTCTTTTCTGTTAACGTTTTACTGAGTGTTTTTTCCTCACTTGTTTATCGTAGTTTATAGTTATTTTGCTTCCCAGGAGAGTAACTGAGCATGTTCGGATGTCATTTCTCAAACTACGGAGTCTCGACGGATTTTTAAAACCGTTTTTGAAAGCCATTTTTTTAATTTTTGAGGAAATAAATTATCTGAAAAATGAACAGTTTCGTCTGGTCATCTGTCATCTGTGATGCACATTAGTCGATCCGTTGAACTCCACCGGGTTGAAACACATGGGTCCTCGATAAGGAACAGGGATTGAACTTTTCCTGAACTCTTTGTATTCCATATTCCCAATGATCTGCAGCTTTATGATAATCATTATCATAACCACCATATTTTGTATCACTATTTTTATCAGCATCACTGCGAATACCTTTTTCTACTAACAAATGCCTTCATTATCATTTGTACCACTAAAGCTTATTTATTTATTAGCAGTCATTTTTAGTGCTACTTAAATAACAGCAGCAGACTAGCAGCAAACTTTACACACACACACACACACACACACACACACACACACACTTATATATATATATATATATATATATATATATATATATATATATATATATATATATATATATATATATATATATATATATATATATAAGACTCTACTATATATATATACTAGCGGGGTTACCCGGCGTTGCCCGGGGTTTTTAGAGGTTTTTCTAATGTTTGTCTCTCTCGCTCCCGTTCCCTTCTCCACTTTCCCGTTTTCGTAGCGTTCCCGGTCGCTTTTCCGCTCTCGGTCGTTTTCCAGCTCCCGGTCGCTTTCCCGCTCAGAAGTTCTGTTATCGATTTTCTCTCTTGCTCGCGTTTCCTTCCAAGCTTGCTCTCCCGATTCCAGTCGCTTTCCGCGTTCCCGGTCGCTTTCCGCGTTCCCGGTCGCTTTCCGCGTTCCCGGTCGCTTTCCCGTTACCGGTCGCTTTCCCGTTCCCGGTCGCTTTCCCGTTCCCGGTCGCTTTCCCGTTCTCGGTCGCTTTCCCGTTCCCGGTCGCTTTCCCGTTCCCGGTCGCTTTCCCGTTTCCGGTCGCTTTCCCGTTCCCGCTCACGCTTGCTCTCCCGTTCCCGGTCATGCTTGCTCTCCCATTCCCGGTCACGGTAGCTCTTCCGTTCCCGTTTCCGTTCCCGCTCATATTCTCTTTTACATTCTTTCATAACTTCTGTTAGCCTATAAAACGCAAAATAGATTTGCTAAGACTATATATATATATATATTAATGTTTGTGGGTTAGTTTGTCTATTATAGAAACGGGAAAGCACCCGGAACGGACAGCGAGCGGGAACAGAAAAGCAAGCGTGAGCGGGAATGGGAGAGCAAACGTGAGCGGGAACGGGGCAGCGACCGGGACGGGAAAACGACCGGGAGCGGGAAAGCGACCGGGAGCGGGAAAGCGACCGGGAGCGGGAAAGCGACCGGCAGTGGGAAAACGACCGAAAACGGAAAAGCTAACAGGAGTGGGAAAGCAGGTGGGAAAGGAAACGGGAGAGAAAGAGACAAACATTAGAAAAACCTCAAAAAACCTGGGCAACGCGGGTATCTCCGCTAGTACATACATACACACACAGACACACATACATGCACATACACATACATACATACACACATACATACGCACATACATATATATATATATAGTTCCCGCTCGCTCACCCGCTCCGCTCCGCTCATTTTGTGACGGATTTCAAAAAAAATTTTTTATTTTTGATTTTCATTGACTCTCAAGGTTGTGTGAAAATTTCATTACGATCGGATGAATGGTGTAGCAATGCATAAAGGACATTAACATACATAAATACATATATACAAACATTCATTTTTATATATATAGATATATATATATATATATATATATATAAATGAGATTTTGTGTGTATGTAACTTATGCATTGCAACACCATTCATCAATGAAAGAAGGTTTTTGCGGAACAAAATAAAAATCGGTCACAAAATTAGCGGAGCGGGAGAGCGAACGCGAGCGGAAACGGGAACTAGAGAATGAGCCGGAACGGGAAAACAAGCGGGAACGAAAAAGCGAGCGGAAAAAGGAAAGCGACCGGGATCGGAAAAGCAGGCGGGAGCGGGAAAGCGATTGGGACCGGGATAGAGATCGGGAGCGGGAAAGCAAGCGGAGAAGGAAACGGGAGCGTGAAAGAAAAACGATTAAAGAACCTTTAAAAACCCCGGGCAACGCCGTGTACCCCGCTAGTAGAAATATAAAATTTAAAATAAAATAAATACACAAAATATAAATATATAATCATAAAACAAGTAAAGGAATACACAGATAAATAAAAAGATAAATGAAAATAAAATAAAATAAAATAATATAAGATGAAATAAAATCGATAAAAAATAAGGTTAAATATAGAATTTGGACTTTAGAAGTACGTGGTGGACGGAATGAAAGAAAACGAAGGTGTACTATTATAAGAAATTTTTGTAATCAGATGCGAAAAGGGTTGTTTTTTATCTTTTTTAATTAGATTTGTATCCGCATTGAAATTAAGCTTGACGGGCAGGTGATTCCAGGCCTCAAGGGCTGCAACGGAAAATGCCCTAGCTAAAGAGACCAGCTTTGTTCGCGAATCACTAGGTCGTGTCTTCCCGCAGAACGTAGTGACGCTTGACCGGGAATGTTGGCGCCACAGGAGTAAACAGCTCAGTCAGGTAAGGTGATGATAAGATGAGTAAGGAGGTAAAGTTTGTAGTTAATTCTTTGAGAGATTGGCAGCCAGTGAAGTTCGAAGAAGGCCCGAAATACATGGTCTCGAGATTTAAGCTTCATGACCAACCGAGCCGAGGCATTTAAGACTCTTTGAAGCGTAGAGGCTGGCAGATGGTCAAGGATAGAATTGCAATAATTTAACTTTGAGTTTACAAAGGCGGACACCAACCTTGCACTTACTTTGCGTCCGAGTTGCGCCGCACCAAGCGGAGGTGGTAGAAACAGGTTTTAGCGACTTGGGCAACGTGCTTTTTTTTATAGAAAAACACTCATCAAAGTAGACACCAAGGTCCCGAGCCACGTTGACCGGTCGAATCACGTACGAACCGAGAGTCAGATATTTATCGGGCAGATCCATCTTACGGAGTCCGACCACAGAGCGTTAAGTTGAAAATGCTTGGAGGCACACCAAAACAGTCTTGTAAGTTAGAGGTTACAGCGTTCGCTTTGCTGGGTTCTGCGCTTTGATGGCCCTGCATGTCATCAGCAAACAAATGATAAATGATACCATGACGTTCAAGGACATCCTGCACGTCTTCAGCGTAGCAGACAAACAGTCTTGGACCAAAGACGGAGCCCTGAGGAACGATGTGCCCAGGCCAGCATTGATAACTTCAGTGCAATCATCAAAGTAAGAACGAAACCAATTTAGGGCATCACCTAGAAACTGAATAACTGGTTTCATATATAAACGACACATTGAGTTTCATGTTGTTCTTATTGTTGGTGGGTGGAAATTCTTTTAACACTTATTAATAATCTGATGAAAAGTTCATCGTCACTACAAATATTCTTCTTATTTGATTTTCAGAACATAAATTCTTTACTATAACTCCAATACCACAATATCTATCACAATCACCACAATATCTTTCACCAATCATAACAATATCATCCGTCATCACCACAATTGCTTCCAACATCACCAAAATAGCTTCCACCAATAATAATAATTTGGACAATGTTTAACGTGGCGTTAGTCCACGTAACGTAGGCTTCTGGGCCACGTGGACGCAGAAGAGGCAGCCGTTCATAGGTGCCTACCCCCTAGCGAATGCGAGTGAACTCCTTGCTTAAGGGAATTACGCTTGTGACGCCGGTGAAGCTCGAGCTGCCGACCTAGCGATCGACAGGCGAACACTCTACCGCTCTGCCACCAGCGCCTCATATACCACAATAGCTTCCACCATCACCCCAATATCTTCCATCAACACCCGCCACTATCGCCGACTCGCATGCTTAGAACGACTGTAGCCTCGTTTTCACTAAAATAACATTCTTTTATTCTGAAGTTTCATTACTCAAATTAAATTTTTCTTTCATTTAATTAAAATATTTTATTCAAAGGTTTTCTAAATATTTCACAGAAACATTTCAAACTATTTTTAAATTTTAATTACAAGAAACGTTTTCCTACCCTAAACGACAAAAAAAATTAAAAATAAGAAAAACAGAAATGCTTTATTACAAATGTGATGTGTTTTTATCTGTTTTTCCAATTGTATTTATCTTGTTGAGATGATATCGTTGCGAGCTCATAAAAAACATTTTGAATAGAAAATTAAAATGAAAAAAAAACAAACAAAATCATTAGTTGAAAAATAAAGAAAAACAGACTGACAGGCTTATGACAGACCGGCACATAGAAAGACATGCACATAGAAAGACATGCACATAGACAGACATGCACATAGACAGACATGCAACTTAGACAGACCGGCACATAGACAGACAGGCACATAAACAGAAAGGCACATAGACAGACAGGAGCTAGGCAGACAGGCAGACAGGAATCTAGACAGACATACAAATAAACTTCTACATGTTATTAAAAACTTTAAAAAATTGAAACTTACTTTGTTGTGGCAACTTCCAATCAACAAAAGTTGGCAATAAAAACATTTAAAAAGTATTTCATCATAACGAAACGAAAGGCGAAAAACTTATTTTAATAAACTTTAATAGCAAATTTATAGGTCAATCCTCAAAATTGTAGTAAATAAAACATAAATAAATTTGTTTCTGTTATTAAAAAACAGCATTTGTTATAAACCAAAGAAGGATGAAATTGTTCCTTCTTAACACATGTCTCAGCTTTTAAGCATCAGCGAAACTGAAAAACTGTCCAGCAAGATATACATTCCTGTATGCGCATGTCGTGTATATATATATATATCTATATATATAAAAGAACATGTCCTGACTGACTGACTGACTGATAATCAACGCCGAGCTCAAACGCCTCATCCTAGGAACGTGAAATTTGGAACTTATATTACTTTTATAGCGTAAACATCCGCTAAGAAAGGATTTTTGAAAATTTTGCTCCTGAGGGGAAAAAACTGAAAAACAAACTTTTTTCTAAAACAATGTATATCTCGAAAACCAAAAATGAGGAGATTTTGAAATTTGGTATATAGATTCTTTTTGAAAAACAAAAAGATACGTGTTTCACCATCCTTCAAATGTGGGGTGGAAAATAGGGCTAATTGTCTTTTATAGTAACTGCTACTCAAAAACAGTAAATACCACAGATGTAAAAATTATTATTTAGTTTCTTTTCTAAAAATAAAGATATACGTGTTTCACCATTTTTTACAAATTTGGTTTCCCGGACCTCAAATGTGGGTTGGAAAATTGGGTTATTTGGTTTTTAAAGTAGCTTCTACTAAAAACTGTTAATGCTACAAAAGTAAAAATTAGTATTTAGTTTCTACTCTAAAAATAATGATATACGGGTTTCACAATTTTTTGAAAATTTGGTTTCCAGGACTTCAAACGTGGGGTGGAAAATAGGGTTATTTGGTTTTTAAAGTAACTGCTACTCAACAACTGTTATTGCCACAGATGTAAAAATTAATACTTAGAATCTACTCAAAAAAAAAAGATATACGTGTTTCATCATTTTTTGGGTTATTTGGTTTTTAAAGTAGCTGCTACTCAAAAACTGTTAATGCTACAGAAGTAAAAATTAGTATTTAGTTTCTACACCATAAATAATGAAATACGTGTTTTAGCATTTTTTGAAAATTTGGTTTCCAGGACTTCAAATGTGGGGTAGAAATAAGGGTTATTTGATTTCAAAATAACTGCTACTCACAAACTGTAAGTGCTACAAATGTAAAAATTAGTATTTTGAAGTTTTGTGCCGGTTAAAAGTAGCTAAGTCCAGTTTATCATCGGCCGGGCCAAGCCGTTATTTTAGAGTCTTCACACGGCCCAGGCCAAACCTTAAATCAAAGTGGGACGGGCCGAGGTTTTTCACCAAGTATATAGATATTTTAGTGATTTTAGGGTCTTCAGTTTGGCCGGGCCAAACCTGAGGTCAAGGTGGGACGGGCCGAAGTTTTTCATCAAGTATATAGAACTTCTAGGCCTGTAAAAATGGGCCGGGCCTAATTCAGACGGGCTGTGCCGGGCCAGGAGTTTGGGTTTTTAAAACGGGCTGGGCTAAGTTGTCGACGGGCCGAGCCGAGACCTAAAAAATTGATCTCTACTATGGATGCACGGTTCAAACTCTCTAATTTCATACATCTGTGGTATTTACTGTTTTTGAGTAGCAGCTACTATAAAAGACAATTAGCCCTATTTTCCACCCCACATTTGAAGTCCTGGAAACCAAATTTTCAAAAAATGCTAAAACACGTATTTCATTATTTTGGAGTAGAAACTAAATACTAATTTTTACTCCTGTAGCATTAACAGTTTTTGAGTAGAAGCTACTTTAAAAACCAAATAACCCAATTTTCCAACCCACATTTGAGGTCCGGGAAACCGAGTTTTCAAAAAATGGTGAAACACGTATCTTTTTATTTTTAAAAAAAAATCTATATACCAAATTTCAAAAAAAATTTTTAGAAAATATTTTTAGAAAAAAGATTGTTTTCCAGTTTTTTCCCCTCAGGAGCAAAATTTTTAAAAATCCTTTCTTAGCGGATGTTTACGCTATAAAAGTAATATAAGTTCCAAATTTCACGTTCCTAGGATGAGGCGTTTGAGCTCGGCGTTGATTATCAGTCAGTCAGTCAGGACATGTTCTTTTATATATATATATATATATATATATATAAATGTATATATATATATATATACTAAATTTTCAGACATGCAAGCTCTATTAAAAAATACCCGCCATTTTGAAGAGACTGTTTTTTGTATTAATTATTTTAAAACACCTAAAATGAAATAAAAGACTTTTCCTGGGTTTGTAATCTAATCTTTTATTACCAACCAACTTGCAAGTTTCAGCCATTTCGGCCATCATCAGGGTTGTTTTGATTAGCTTAATGTAACTAAAAGTTAATGCATACAGTAATTAATAATAATTAATAATAATTATTATATATATATATATACATATAATTATATATTTATTTATTTATAAATATTTATTTATGTATCTATATATATATAAAAATCTCGTGTCATAGTGTTTGAAATTGAACTCCTCCAAAACGGCTGAACCGATTTTTATGAAATTTGTTGTGTACATGTGGTAGATCTGAGGATAGGTCCATGGCTATTCAGAATATTTTTAAATTATTTAGAAAGTTATTTTAGAAAAACAAAAAAGTGCAAATATGCCCTTTTTAGAGAAAAATGCAGCAGATAGACAGTCATATATATATATATATATATATATATATATATATATATATATATATATATATATATATATATATATATATATATATATATATATATATATATGTATTTATTTATTTATTTATTTATATACATACATATATATATATAAATATATATATATTTATAAATATAGACATATATATAAAGTTTGATCAATGATTTACATTGATACTGTTTACTATAAAAAAGTATCTTTAACTGTCTGAGATTGAAAATGTTTATCTTCTTGCATTTTGAGGTCAACAACATGGCAGATTCCTTTCAGGTGAACTGCGGTACAATACTGTAGAAATGGCAGCGTTTGTTACTCGCTATGTTCCACTAATGACTGATGAACGAAGAATGATTTACGACCGCATTATACTGGCAGTTTTAGAAGGACAAGGTAGATTCTTTTTTTGGATGCACCAGGGTGAACTGGGAAAACATTTCTTATTTCTCTCATTCACGCTGGAATTATTATTATTTATTATTTTATTTTATCTAAAACAAAACAAGAGTCTTGCACTAAGAATGCCATTAACAATATGTCAAATTAAAAAAGTGTTTTTTCAACAATGCTCTGAAGTCTTCATTTAGAACAGCACTTCGGATAGATTTAGGTAGCTGGTTCCATGCACCGGGCCCGGAAACGGCGAATGCTCGTTTACCGAAACTTCGACGAGTTCTTGGGATGACAGCGTCACCATGGGAGGACGAACGTAGATGTTGACGACCAGAATGAGAGGAGCACAGGCTTATCATCCGTGTCATGTAGGCAGGGGCACGATTTGTTAAGATATTGTAAACCAGTAAGCAGAGTTTTAAGGTCACTCTTTCCGGTAGGGGGAGCCAGTGTAGTTGGCGGAGAAGAGGCGTGATGTGGTCCCGTCGAGAGATGCCACCGATAAGACGTGCAGCAGCATGAAGAACCGCAGTGAGCGGGCGAAGAGCAGTCATCGGCAGGCCAGCAAGGACCACGTTACAATAATCTAATCTAGAAACAACAAGAGCCTGGACCAAAATCCGTACGCAGTGTTTGTTTAGGGCACCCTTGATCTGTCGGATGCGGCGTAGGTGGAAGAAACAAGATCGTGCCACGGCCGATATATGTAGATTCATTAGTAAGGAGCTATCCAGTATCACCCCAAGATTTCTAATAGACTTCACGGGGGTGATGACGCAGTCAGTACTGATTTGAAGACTACAGTCATCCAGGTGTCGCGTTGAGATGTTCCCTCGATGGAACCAGATAAGTTCTGTTTTAGAGGGGTTTAGGCTCAATCTCATAGACGAGGACCAAACGCGAATCTCGCTGACACAGGCGACAAGACGCTCTCTAACGGACTGCAGGTCGGTTACGTCAAAATGAATGTACAGCTGAGTATCATCAGCGTAAAGATGAGTCTGCACGTCGTGAGAAGAAGCAATTCGAGTAATATGGCTTGTGTAAAGGATGAAGAGAAGTGGACCTAAGATTGAACCCTGAGGCACACCACAGTCAACGGCCGATACTCTCGACGTCGCCCGGCCCAATCGGATAAGATGTGTTCGATTTGATAGAAAAGACCCAATCCAGTCAAGTGCGGTTGAAGTCACGCCAAAGCTAGTGTGGAGGAGATCAGTAAGGAGAACATGATCGACACAGTCGAAAGCTGCACTGAAGTCAAGGAGCACGAGCGCAGTCGGTTGGCCCCTGTCAAGTGAAAGAATAATGTCGTTGTAAACTTTCCCGACTGCTGTCTCTGTACTGTGGTACTTGCGAAAACCAGACTGAACCTGCGGAAGCAGATTCATCGATTCGATATGTGAAGAAAGCTGACGGTGGACGACACGTTTAATAAATTTTGAGATGAACGATAGGTTTGATATGGGGCGGTAGCTTTTGGGATCAACGGGATCCATCCCCATTTTCTTGAGTCGAGGTCGGACGATAGCCCTTTTGTGACTGGCTGGTAGTGACGCATCTAGAAAGGAAGTGTTTACGAGGTGGGAAATAATAGGAGCAAACACGCTTTTGAGTTTTTTTATGAGCCAGACAGGTGCAGTGTCAAGCTCACACTGTCTAGTCCCAAGGCGATTGAGTAGGCACTCGACCTCCTCGGAAGTGATATCGTCGAAAGCAGCCAGAACCGGAACATCGGCCGGGCAAGAACTGAAAAGCGGAGGTAGGGCGTCTTTTGTGGTTCGACGAATGTCCTCGATCCTCAGCGTGAAGTAGTCAAGCAATGCGTCAGGAGCAAGACCACTAGCAGAAATATCAGTGACTGGATTAAGAAGAGAGTTTAAAGATCTCCAAGTCGCCCGGCCATCGCCAGTCACTTCTTCAATTTTATGTCGAAAGTAGCTTGAGCACTTTTTCTGGAACAGTCGACGTTTGAGTATGGACTGGGTGTGCCAAGCTTGTTTATCCGAGGACAGTTTGGTGCACAAATAACGCCGTTCGAGTCGACGATTTAGTCTTTTGGACCGACTACAGTCGGCATCAAACCAGGGGCTTTCTGGCTTTATCCTTAAGGTAATCAACTTCCGTGGAGCATGACGATCAAGGAGCTCGTTCATTGTTGCATCGTAGAGATCGAACAGCTGTTCAGCAGATTTGTCCGATTTCAAGGCAGAGACTTCAAAGAGCCTGGTATTTTGAAGATCGATACTGAATGATGCTAAGTCGAATGACCTGAAAAAACGGCGTTCCACTTTTTCGGTGATAATGGGGGGTGGTTTATGACAAGTTGAAAAGGTAATGATTGAATGGTCGGATAGAGAAGGAGGGATGATTAGTAAATTTGTTATGAGCGAAGATGAGCGCGTGATAACCACATCAAGGGTATGACCATGGTCATGAGTCGGTCCTGTTACCAGTTGAGTGAGGCCATGACTCAGGAGCAAATTTTGAAACTTTCTGGTTGTAGTGATGTCCTGATCCAGGTGAATATTGATATCCCCAAGTAAGATCAGATCGCAGGAGTAGTCGGCAGTTTTTCCCAAAAGCTCTGAAAATTCGGAGAAAAACGCTTCTGTAACAGATTCAGAACCTGGTCGATATAGGACCAAAATTAATTGGTGAGAATCACGGAATGTGACGTAGGCAGATAGTAACTCAAAAGCGCTGAAGCTTCCAAAATCCTTGATGGAGGACCTGAAGTTGTTTTTGTGGATAATACATATGCCTCCTCCACGAGGCCCGCGGAGGCTAGCGAGGTCAGCATCGAGAGGTGATGGGCGAGGTCTGTCCAAAGCCTGGTAGCCAAGAGGGGTTGAGGCGATTAGAGAGGGCGAAAATGAAGACTCATGACATGATTCGACGATACACATGATGTCTATTTTGGAAGAGATTAGGAATTCACTTATTGTGGCGGATTTATTTCCAATTGAGCGAGCGTTCCAGACAGCGAGATTGCATCTTGTAGAAGGGCGACTTCCATGGTCTTTAGAAGACGAGTCTTTAGAATCACTAGAGATGATGTCGGCTACATATGGCATAGAAGGTTTGGAAGACAAGTGTCGAAACCGACCTGCTCTATTTCCTCTGTAATGGCGTTTTTGTATGCCATAACGAATTAATGCGTGTTTTCTCAAGACCAGAAGAAGTTCGCGAGACAGCGTGTAATTTCCATCACGAAGAGAATACAATTCAGAGCGCGAGAGAAAACGCCGCTCGTTTATACACATTGCTGAGTAGTTAAGCAGTAAACGTAGAAAACTGTATTCAAGAAAGCAAAATGTTTTTTCGGTGGTTTCAAGACTGACAAGAACAGACTTTCAGTAACGAAAACGACAGAACAGATCAAAAACACAGCACTCGACATAGAGGCAGCCATTAAGCAAGTCGCCTAGGCAACCATATTGTACGACGACGCTTTTCAAGATCCCTTCGATTGCAACAATAAACTTATTCGTTTCATATAAATATAGATTCAAGACTGACAAAACAGGCTATCAGTAACGTTTCGAATGTTGAATTCAATGAAAAAACGACAGAACAGAGCAAAAAACACAGAACTCGACAAAGAGGCAGCCATTACGCGAGGCGCCTTACTATAGTAAGCGAATGAACACGATCAAATAATGGCATAGCTTTGGCCGTTGCATTGTCTGGCATTGCAGCAACTTTATTGGATGAAGGCAGAACAGCTCATTCAGCACTTAAGCAATGTGCAACATAAAAAAGCAATCATCCATGGCCACAGTGCTAAATCATGAGTGGCTGGCAGAAAAAGTCATTTTGCAGCAAAAAATGTGTATGTCAATGATTTAAATTTTAAGATACAGCAGTTGTTGCCAGACGAATTGGTGTCATACAAATCGATTAATACAGTTTGCGATGCCAGCGATGCCGTAAATTATCCAACAGAGTTTTTGAACTCATTGGATTTGCCAGGCATGTCACCGCATCATCTACAACCTAAAGTTGGGTCTCCGGTTATTCTACTTCGGAATTTGAACCCACCGCGGCTGTGCAATAGCACGCGAATGAATGGCAAAATCTGAAGCGAAAGTGTTTTGCTGCCACGGATCCCAATAATTTCTACAGAAGTGCATAGTGAATTCAAATAAATTCAATTTACAATTAGATTGGCATTTGCAATGACAATTAATAAGTCGCAAGGCCAAACGATGTCTGTTTGTGGCTTAGATTTTGGGCACATCATATTTTTCTCACGAACTATTACCTATACGTAGCATGTTCTTGCGAGGGCAAACAATCCAGTTTGTTTGTGTTAGCTACATTCACTTGCTTTGAGAAAAATTTTTGAGAAAATTCTCAATGGAGTCCGTTGAATTCTAAATTAGTATCAACTAAAAACCTGGTTTATATTAACTTGTAATGTTTCTTGTTTGTTGTCTTTTTCAGCGCAAATGTTGTTTTGGAAAACACCGCTTATCGTCAGATCAACGAAGCGTTGAGCCTTGTTAGTACTTCGGTGGGTGACATTGAATAGATTAAAAAAAATTTAAACACTAAAAAATTAAAAATAATGGAAAAAATCTAAAATATATATATATATATACACGACTTTTTGATTGTAAGATAAAAGCGTTTTCGTATATATATATATATATATATATATATATATATATATATATATATATATATATATATATATATATATATAAATATATATATATATATATATATATATATATATATATATATATATATATATATATATATATATATATATATATATATATATATATATATAAATATAAATATATATATATATATATATATATATATATATATATATATATATATATATATATATATATATATATATATATATATATATATATATATATATATATATATTAGGAGCTTATTTTCAACGTTTGATGCGGACACTTCAATTTCTTTCTTCGAGCCGTGCGAGGAGCGGCGTGGTGATCCTGTTGAAGATAACTTAGATATCGGCTCCTCGTCCATGTCGACATCTGCTATGGATCATGTCGTGGACCCTGAAAGTGGCGGCGGTGAGAGCAGAAACGGCTCTCGACACGAAAGCGTTGGCCAGCCGGTCCGCGACAACTCGTCATCTACGTGCGATCGGGTTTCGGTAGATGCGACATTGTGTGACGACCGTGCTGTTTCAGCTGTGTCTGATGAGATTGTTTCGATAAATGAAGCAGTTAATGATGAAAATGTTCTTTTGGCAAGAATGGCGGCAGCTCTGCATTGTGACAATATAACTATGCGACGTCGACGATAACGTTTTGTGTAAAATAACGTGGCATTTTAATTAACTAATTTAATTTTGGCAATTCTTCAAAGATGGTTTCCGTTTTAACAATGTCATGGTTGCGCGAGATGTGACGTAGATCTGTCGTTTGACAATTAATAGATTTTGCTTTTCGACCGTATTTTTAAATGTATAACAGTTTTATTATATAATTTATTTTTAATATCTCCCTATAGTAAAATTAATTAACATGTCATTCTCGAAAAATAAATATTATTATTTTGTTTCATTATCGGTTTTAACTAATTTAACTTTTCATTATTCTATCCATGTTTTGTTTTTTCTTTTCGGGCTCTGATGATGACAAACTAACTGTCGAAACGCGTTAGCCCTGTTTATAACTTTAAACTTATAAGTTACACCTTTTAGTTTATTTTATAACATAATTGTCTTTTTAAATTTTTTACAAATAAACGTAAATAGGGCTGCAAACAAGGAATTCGTTAATAGTCTATCTTCCCAACAACGGGCTTCCCTTCGACGTTTTGAGTCTTTAGCGAAAAAATTAACAAATACAAAATGGGCAATTATATTCATTGGAGTTTGCGTACAAGAATGTATATATATATATATTAAACATCCCGTAACTATGGTAGCTAAGCTGTGACCTATTTCAGAATATGTGTTTAAATTTTTTATGATCAAAAAACTTTCCAGGCCAAAAATGCCTATGTACGAACATTAAAGGTTATTGCGTAACAAAATTCAAATTTAGTTTACGAAACAAAGTTTGAAGGTTTTAAGTAAGCCACGGTTGGATGTTTTACATTATTGTTTTGCGTTTCGCTAAACAGTATAGTTGACGTAGATGGGTCTGGGTCTAATGCAATTAATCAATGAAACAAATATAAGTTAAGCAGCTGGAGGTAGTAATGTTCAATTGCTTCCCAATTTTTTTTAATTCATTATAATAGATAAATATGTATATCAAAAAGCTTTTATGATAAAGGTTATCTTTTATTTCAAATTCTGAAAGACAGAAAACATTCGGATATTTTTACTTTGGTTGACTCATTTTTAATCTTTTTTTTATTAAATAGGCCAATAGTTTTTACCTCTGCGCTTCAATAAGCAATTACCATCGAGTCAATGCAATGTGTCGTCGTCGTCGAACCCCACAACTAAAAAAATAAGCAATAAGCTATATGAGTCACCCGATAAGATCATCCGGGACATAACGGCCAAAAACAACCCCGACAAAATAGGTCTAAAAACAGCCTGGATAAAAAACAGCTTAAACAAATAGCTCCATCAAAAAGCTGGAATTTTTTTTTATTTTCGAAGTAAAACAATTTGACAAAATAGGTCTAAAAACAGCCTCTGCTAAAAAAAAGGTCATAACTATCTCAAGCTCTTTTTTCAATTTTTAAACTAAACTTAATAAACGGGTAGACATAAATAAAAACTTGGAAAAAATCGAAACAAGCAAAACACGTTGTTTCGATTAGGGAATAATAATGTCTGTAACAACATGGAAAAGTTCAATCCGGATCCAGCGTGTGGACAATTTTTGAGAAGATAAAAACCAAAATAGTCAATGCTTCAATATAATTAATTAACAGGAGAACAATTTAAATCAACAATTTGCAACAGTGTTTACATTTTTAAACAATAATAATTGACTAGTTTATCTGTTACTACTAAACAAAGAAAATAAACCAAGATGGCGATCAGAAAAAAAGATGGCGGTTCAAAAACATTACAAACACAATGATAACTAGTGATAATTTTATTAAATTTAGTTTCAAAACAAGAATAACTAAGTCCTCTCCGTTTAAAAACATTTGAAAAAAATGCCGCATAAAAACAAAAATGTGAAGAGAAAAAAAAGCAAAAATTCAAACACAATGGTAATCAAGACAAACCTTACAATTTGAATTCCATTCTGTCTTCTGTAATGAAGGGTTTAAAAATAGGTTCCAGAACTTTATTGCTGTCCTCATCGTCCATGGGGTTATTTCTCACTTTATCATTTTCACAATCACAACTGTTGTAGAACTTGAAACAAAAAAACCATAAAATGAGGTTTTTTTAACAAATCTTTTGTTTTGGATTCAGCGGTTTTTCGTTCAAATTCAGCACCCTGCATTCCACTAATTGTCGCTTGGTGAGGAAGAACCAGCCAATGACCAATAACATCAGTGGTTTGTCAAGGAAGTTCTTGCGTTTAACTTAGGGTTGCCTGAGTCGATAGAGAGAGTATTCCAGGTTTTAAAAATGTTTCATTCTTGTCAGGATTGTGACTTTCTTGCGTTCTGTCAAGTCTGTTTAGGTCACGAATAAAATAATAATCTCCTGAATTACACAAATCCTAAGAAGCCAGCGGTAAACTGGAGACAACTGTAGATGACTCAGATCATTTTTTCCTTGAACTAAGCGCCGACATAAAATCACTAAACATGATGTCAATCTAATCAATATACTTCAGGATATAACAAACGAAGCGGCTAAATTAAGACTTTGATCATTGCTGACAAAACATTTGTTATTACCTCGGACAACTTCCCGGCAGTGGTCCACTTGAATGGGACCACATTACAACAAGTTAAGGAGTTCAAGTATTTTTGATCACTCATTCAAAGAAGCAAAATTTTAAAAAACAAATGTCATTTCCCATATAATTGGATTAGCAGCTTCGGCTTTTGGATCGACTACTTGGTGCATTTGAAAGAAAAAACCCTGAATAGAGCAGAAAAGATTTATTTCCTATAGAACAGTTAAAAAATGACTTGTTGCAAAAAGACAAATGAATTATGTAAAATAGACTTATTAAAAAACACCAATGTAGGAGAAAAATACGCAGATATTGGACGATCGAGACATTTTTTGTATTCAGAATGGTCAGACAAATGTGAACGATCTGTCGGTGAGGCTAGACAAGTAGAAATTACAAAATATAAAGGTTTTATGGATAATAAATTTTCTTACGGTTTACTTGTCTCCCTATCTTAAACTTTATTTTTGAAACCTTTAAGTAATTGCCAAATGTTAGAAAATTAGCTTGCTTTATCGTTAAGCACCACCTGTTGACAGAAAATGTATTGTATAAAAAGTTATTGTTGGCATAAAGGTTAGACGTTCAAAACCGGTTCACCATTAAATGAAAGGTCAGTGGTTCGAATCCCGATTTATGATCAAACTTAACGAGTATTTTTTAAAAGACTCACTTATATATAAATGCACTAAAAACTTAAAAATATTATTTAAAAGTTCTAAATAAAATTTTTCGAACCAAACTGTTTGCTTCGTTCGGAAGATAAAAGCGCTATAAAATATATTTAGACGTTCAATAGGCTAATGTTTATTTTTAAAGATAATCACCAAACGTTGCCACAGAGCGCTTATTAGGACAAAATCGGCATCTTGCACTGAAATTTTTACTGTCCTGACTGTGACCTTTAAGCTTGATTTCTTCAAAACAAGTTTTTAATACAGCACTATGGGCGCGTTGTTAAATTGATCGCGATAGTAAATTCTGGTGTTAACCCCAGCAGTTCCTGCTCTAAGTAGGAATCAAGCGTAAAAGTACAGTGGTAAGAAGGCATGAGCAAAGGAGCAAAGCGGTGTCAAATGAATCCGGTAAAAAACAACGCGCCCTATGCATCCTATTCTTTACTGATTCCTAGTCTATATACTATCCTCTACACTACAACACGGCCAGGCTCGAGAGTTAAAGAGCAAGTTATTGTAAACAAAACATAATAAGGTATAAACCCGAGAACTGATAAACAAAAAGTTTTATTTAAATTTTTTCAAGCAACTAAATTGTATTAATTCAACTTTTTAGTTAGCAACTAAAAAAGTTAGTTAAACTATCACTTAAACTAAACTTTTTTGACTTAGGTAAATTTTGCTTTTAATTAAAAAATTGTAGTTAAACTATTAGTTACTAATTTTTAGTTAACTTTTTCCCATCACTGACAATAGCTATAATTAATCTGTGATCTATATAAAATCAACTAGCGTTGTTTAAAAGAAATATTGGTTAAATTTTATTTCTATTTGTTAATGTTTTTTTTTATTTATTTGTATTCTTAGAACGTATTAATGTATTGTTACCGGATATAATCCTGCATTTAACAAATCAACTTTTTCACAACCATTAGAAATGCCTTAAAAAAGCATTATAAAATTCCATGAAAAAATCTAACATCAACAAATAGTGCAAGCTAATATAAGCGTTGTAATAAATAAAAACTGGTTCAACTTGGGTGATTGTATAAATTAAACAAGTAAGCTGTAAAAAAACAGATTTTCTAACAAATCGCTTATATTTCTGAATTTGCTGGCTTTATTTG
>OZ022238.1:13877110-13984462 GCA_963978895.1 Erpobdella octoculata | reverse complement strand
ATAACCATTCTGAATCTCTTTTTTTTTTATTTACTTTTTTGTTTATTATTGAGAATTTTGATATTCCTATTACTAAAACTAACAACTCTTTTGTTTCTCAATTTCTTGAAATCTTGTCTACTTTTAACTTCTTTCAGCATTGTGTCTCTCAACTCTCTCCGACTCATGATGGGAGCACAAGCAGTTGGGGCGAGCGACTGCTCAGAAAGGCACAGACCAATCAGGTGCAGCCGTAGGTTATAAAGACTATAATAAGGTCAAAGTGCTGGACAATATTTATTTTATTGTTTTTCAAATTAATTAAATTATTATTTTTTAATTTAAATTGATTTATTATAAATATTATAAATTTTTTAGCTATTAGAATCTCACGGATGTATTTACTCAATACATAATTACATAAGTTTCACTTTCGATAGTTGTTTTTTTTAGGTTTTGCGTTTGGCTAATATATAGTATATACAGTATAGCATAGTAAAAGAATAGAGTTTAAATGTGAATATTGTAGCAAGTCATATAAAGCAAATAAATCATTGTTAAGACATCTTCGAACATCTCATAATAGTGTTGGTATGCAAATGCGTCGAGGTCCCAAGCCCAATTCTGCTACTGGTACAGGTACTGCTACAGCTACAGCTTCTATGACAGTGTCCTGCGATGTATGTGGTGCATCTTTTTCTAGAAAAAGCAATCTCATAAGACATCGTAATGCAATACATTTGTCTACTTCGATGCAAACTAAAAAACGATTGGACATGCTGGGATGCCACAAGATAGTGATGGCATTTAGTAATGCTGCAGGTAAGGAAAGAAAGCTTGACAGCTGGTGCTGGTGGCAGAGCGGTAGAGCGCTCGCCTGTTGATCGTTAGGTCGGCAGTTCAAGCCTCACCTGCGTCACCAGCGTAACTCCCTTAGGCAAGGAGTTCACTCGCATTGCTTTCTCATGTCTATGAAAATAGCGTGTTCTTCGAAGTTTCCGATCCAAAGGAACCTTCGTAAGCGCCTCCGACTTATCTGGCGCTATATAAATTCATCATTATTTAGAAAGCTTGACGACTTTCTAACTCAAAACAATTTCAAAATTTTTTTTTAGAATATTTATAATAAATCAATTTAAATTAAAAAATAAAAATTTAATTAATTTAAAAAGCAATAAACTAAATATTGTCCAGCACTTTGACCTTATTATAATGTTTAACATACGGTTGCACCTGATTGGTCTGTGCCTTTCTGAGCAGTCGCTCGCCCCAACTGCTTGTGATGGGAGCAACATATTGATCTTATTATTTCTCGACTCTTCTCTAATAAAGTTAATCTTTCGTCTGTAAGACTTTACTTAATTTTCTTAATTTACTTTTTTCTCAATCCTTAAATAATTTCTTTTTTTTTTTGGTACTTAACGGTGTTGGCCTAGATTTTATAAAATTCAATTTTTACATCTATTTCTCACCGCTGGGTTTTGTTTTTCTTCTTTCACTGACGTTGATTCTTTTATGGGCAATCTCAACTTGACGATTTCATCCATATTGAATATTTTGGTTCCTTTCAAGACGTCTAGGTTTCGACTCTTTTTTAAAACAAGTAAAGATAAAAAATTAATTTTTAAAAAATTGATTTTATTTTGCCTCTTTATCTGAGTCAACAAACTAAAATTTTTGAATCTTAAACAGCCGTTACGCTCAATCTTGAACTTTTTATTTAATTTTTTATTATTAATTTTGTTTATTACAACAACACTAATTTTTATATAAAATCGATTTTAATTGATTTAAGGTAGGCAGTCGCACAGTTAAAAATCGCATGAAGACGTACGAGTTTGAGTTGAGTTTATATCTCGATAACTCAGGCGTCTATATAGTCGTTGGTTACATTAGGAGACTCGTAAAAAATGCGGGCATTCAACGAGGCCAATGAATACACTTGGCCACTCCTGCTAACCTAGATTTGATCCCCACAGACAAACTAACTAACAAACCAACAAACAGAGAGACGAGTGAAGTTAAATAAAAGCATTTAAAAAAATTTAAACCAAGAATGGTTTTATCGCGATTGTATTCTCTCAAAGTAATCAGCACGTAAAACTGAGCGAGCTTATCGTTCTAACTTTTCTAAAGCCTTTTGGTATGAGTGGCAATATCACCTCAAACTATACCACAAACTACCTTTTGATAAACATTCTTCTTTTTTTTTAAATCTATTATTTTTGCTTCTAACTCTAGAAATATGTGGTCTTCTCTTTCTAAACTTCTTAATAAAATAATCGCCTTCTTCCTCTTTCTCTCCTAATAACTATCACAACTTTCAAATTACTAAAATTAACAACATTAGATCTTTTAATAATAGCCAAACTCCTAATTTTTATCATTCTAGACTGAAACTTTTTCTTCGTTTTCTTCTATCAAACTGGAATAACTTACTAAAATTATTAACTCTATGTCTTTTTCTAATTGCTCTTTAGTTTGGATCTTATTCCCACTGCTATCTCTAAAGAGCTTTCTTTTCTTATGAATCCAATCTTACTTGATTTAATTATTCTATCTTTATCTAGAAGTAATTAGTTATTTTTCAAAATGAATATGTGCTGTTTCAACTCTCTTCGCTTTCAATTTTATATCAGAGACCAGTCAATAAATAACGGGCACTTAAAAAAAGGTTTTTATTGTTGATTTAATTTGTTTATTTTGTTTCAGTATGCCTACTGATTATAAAAGAAAGACTGACAGAGGTATGGCGAGTCACGAAATATATGATCTCACAGTCGAAGTAACTTTACGACAGAAAAATTTCCGTGACGCGGCTTCGAGTTACAACCTGAACTTTCTTATGTTTGCCACAACTGCTTGTCAGATTGACGTTTTTTATTTCCATAATATTTTTATTTTTGACATTTGTGAGATTTTTGTAACTTGAATATTTGATGAAATATTGATCAAGACTGATTATAATACTGAGAACATTTATAACTGGGATATATGTGGGTCCCAAATGGGCATCTTAGTTGGTCCCAGATGGGCTGCCCATATAAGCCGTAGCACAGTGGCGCCTTGCTAATTACGAGCCAGTCCCAAGCCTGGAGAAAGGAGGATGGAAAAGTAAAAAGGATCTAATTCTGATCCACGACAGGAAGTACTTAAGTGCTTCCTACATACAGCCATTAGAGTCTTAAAACACCTGGTGTAAAGGACTATAAACTATTATTTTAAAAAAAGGCGTTGTAGCACAGTGGTGAAAGTAGTTATGCTATCATCCTGCCGTCGTGGGTTCAAATCTCAGCCACGGCGAGGCGTAATTCCGTTGAGCAAGGAATTCACTCACACTGCTCAGGCCAACTCAGCTTTTCATCCTTCATTGGTCGATGAATGAGTACCAGTTTCACGACTGGGATGTAGTAGGGTTCGGCACATTCTGATTTCGGAGACACCTGCGGGTGGCAGGTAACACTGTGTGATTCCATATGCACTAGCAGTACCCGCGCTGCTGGGGGTATAATTTGATATACGAAGTAGCGCCCTAATGTTATACATTTACATTTTTCAAGACCCGTGTCAAGGTAACACATGGAATCAAGTGGGTCCTATATGGGCTAAAAATAAAGATTTATAATGGGCGTTATGTGCCTGGACCGGAAATCGAACCAGGGTCCTACGACTCTCAAAGCCGGTGTCTATACCACTACACCAGCCAAAGTATAAGAAAAAATAATTTGTCAGTCAAATATGGTCAAACGATGTAAATTTTCAAAAAAGTGAATAATAAAATTTTCGTTAAAAATTATGTTTATTTAAAAAATAAATAAAAGAATAATAAATTTTTATTTATACAATTAATAAAACAAACAAATTGAAACAAACTTGGCTCAGCCCACTTATAGCCCAGATATAAATTAGCCCATGAACCCCGTATGGGACCCATATACCTCCCATATATATGTTTTGCTATTGCAAAAGCCCATTTAGCTTATATAGGACCCATATACAAGCCATATAGGCATGGAGCACCCGCAGAGGGGAAAGCAAGAAAGGGAGCTTCCCCCCTGTATTTCTGGTTTAAATTTTTTTTTGAAAAAAAGTAGAAAAAATATAATTAAAACCCTTATAATTATTTGTAAAAACTTTGACTCCTTTTATTGTTATATCGATATCATCATCATCATCATCATCATTATCTTTAAAAATGCATACCCCAGATGCTCCCTTTTTTACTCCATTCATGTTTCTCTAAACACTTTGATGCACGAAAATTATCCAGAATCACTGATCCACCACTGGTTAAATAGTTTATTCTAAGTATAATATTTATTTCAGCTTGTATAAGTTGATAAGCTCATGTAAAGTTGTTTAAATACGCCTCCAAAAAACATTACTGAGTGTAAACGTTGTCGAATTAGCTCGCTAGCGATTCCTAACGTTAAAGCTTGAAGTTATTTATAACACAATATTTCTCGAATTATATTTCCGGCTTAGTACTTCTTTCGCACTGACTCAATCTAATTAAATCTCACGTTTCAGAAATCTCTTGATTCTGACAACTCTTTTGATTCTATTAGATAACTTTTGTCAACTTGTCTAACTACAGAGTCTATTCTCTAAAACTCTAAATCTAGATCTCACGAACCGACTAACTCTACTTGACTAACTCTACTTAAAACTAACTATTTTTTTTTTAATAGCTTATAGTCCTTTACACCAGGTGTTTTAAGACTAAAATAGCTGTATGTTGGAAGCACCTAAGTACTTCCTGTCGTGGATCATAATTTGATCTTTTTAACTTTCCCCTCCTCCTTTCTCCAGGCTTGGGACTGGCTTGCAAAAGCAATGCGAATTTTTCCTATATATACTTTTTTTATAATAGTTTATAGTCCTTTACACCTAGTGTTTTAAGACTGAAACGGCTGTGTCAGAAGCACCTAAGTACTTCCAGTCGTGGATCATAATTTGATCCTTTTAACATTTCCCTCCTCCTTTCTCCAGACTTGGGACTGGCTTGCAAAAGCAAGGCAGAGTAGCGATATATATATACATATTTTTTTGTAATAGTTTATAGTCCTTTACACCAGGTGTTTTAAGACTATAATGGCTGTCTGTTGGAAGCACCTAAGTACTTCTTGTCGTGGATCCTAATTTGATCCTTTCAACTTGTCCCTCCTCCTTTCTCCAGGCTTGGGACTGGCTTGCAAAAGCAAGGCGGAGTTATATATACATTTTTTATAATAGTTTATAGTCCTTTACACCAAGTGTTTTAAGACTGAAACGGCTGTGTCAGAAGCACCTAAGTACTTCAATTCGTGGATCATAATTTGATCCTTTTAACTTTTTCCTCCTCCTTTCTCCAGGCTTGGGACTGGCTTGCAAAAGCAAGGCGGAGTTTATATATATATATATATATATATATATATATATATATATATATATATATATATATATATATATATATATATATATATATATATATATATATATATATATATATATATATATATATATATATATATATATATACGCCGACCAATTAGAACAAAGGTATATATACAAGGACCAATCAGGATACACATGCAAGCGATGCACATACATAATTATTCATTCATTCATTTATTGAGCACCAACATAAGTATTTAACTTAAACAAAAGAAAATAACCAAAACGACAAGAATAAATATAGTACCAAATTTCAAGAAAAAAAATAAATCGATCAGTTGAGAAAGGAATAAGGTGCCCAAAAGGTTCATCCGAAGGGAATTCCTTCCCGCTTAATGGACAACCTTTACAAAAAGAACCAAAGTGAGTGGGTTGAGTTAAGACATTTCAAATAGTAGTTCAATAAACTTATCAAGGAAGAGACTGAAATTGGTATGCTAAGGTAATAGGTATTGAGCAGTTATGAGTGTGACAATAATAAATATGATTTCAGAGCTTGCTTAATTAACGAAATACGTTTCAAGGAGGAGACAGATATTGGAATGGTTGATAAATACGAGGGCCAGAGCATTTAATAGAGAACGTTTTAAGAGTTGTCCGAACAAAATCCGTCTGAAAACAGCGACCGGGGCGCAGATCATGGGAATGAACATCAGATAATTTTACAAACATGTTATCGAATGATGAGGGTAATATAAAATTATCATATTTATACATGAAAAGGCTAGTTTGGAAGAAATTAATCTGATAAAGATTAAGAATGTTGTTGTTAGCCATTTGAATTTTACAAGACGATGTGGGAGGCATGTGAAAAATAATTCGCTTTTGCAAAATATTAAGAGGCTTTAAACGGGTTGAATAATTTGAGGCCCAGACAATATTGCAGTATGATAAGTACGGAAAGATAAGTGCATAGTATAACATCATAGAAATATTGGCATCAACAAACTGATGTATACGAGATAGCAACCTTAGATGTAACATGTTCAATGTGAGTTTTTAATGTAAGGTGTTCATCAAGCAACACGCCCAAGAACTTGCAATAAGGAACCCGCAAAATTGGTATATCTTCAATCTTCAGCTGACAATTACAGAAAGTATTTTTGTTTATATGGTGAAATAAAATATAATTCGTTTTGCTTACATTTAAAGAAAGTCTACTAGCAGAGAACCATTTAAAAACAGAAAGCAATTCACGGTTGGTATCGTAATATAAATTTTCTAAGTTATCGCCAGTCGCAAGGAGGCTAGTATCGTCCGCAAAAAAAAAACAAATTCAAAGCGATCTGAAACTGAGCATAGGTCGTTAATGTAGATGAGGAATAGAAGCGGTCCCAGCACCGACCCTTGAGGCACCCCGCAAGTTACCTGCTTCATCGAAGAGATAGAATTGCTGTACTGGACGCATTGTGATCTACAGCTAAGATAGTCACTGAACCATGAGAGTGGAGTTCCCCGGATTCCATAGTGCCTCAATTTTTTCACCAGAATGCCGTGATCAACCGTATCGAAGGCTTTAGCTAGGTCCAAGAAGATGCCAACTACATATTTCCCACGATCCATGGCCTCGGCAATCTTTGAGTGTAACATAACCAGTGGCATATAAGTTGAGTGATTTTTTCTAAATCCAAACTGATTGGGTGTAATAATGGAAAATTTATCAAGATAATTATAAAGTCTGGAGTGCATCACTCTTTCAAAAAAACTTTGAGAAATAGCAGAAGACAGATATTGGCCGGTAATTAGAAAAGTTTTTTTTCCCAGATTTGTAAATTGGAATGACTTCAGCTGTTTTAGTTGAGCGGGGAATACCCCTGAAGTAGACTCCTAAACCGCCGCCGGCGGCCGCCGCCAGCCGACATTTTTCCAGCCGCCGAAAATCCGCCAAAATTTTTGTGGCCAGCCGGCCGCCGCCGGATTAATAAAATATTTCGGCCGCCGAAATTTTTCCGGCGGATGAATTTTTTTTAATTTGATTAACCGTGGATTAGTGCTCGCCAATGGTCATCTTAATGATCAGCGAACGCTGACATCAAAAATCTCCATATGCAAGCGGACACTTAATTACGACCAATTGATTAAGCAGTACGTAAACATAGAACAAACCAGAATTTATGCAAAAATTATATTGTCTTTGTAATTAAATGTCGCCTGTTCGCTTATACTTAATAATACTTGGTGCTCACATGTGCTCTTTGGTTACTTGGTTAGTAACTAATGGTTACGAAATATATATTGAAAATAAATCGTTTGAATTGATAAAAACATCAGACTACGCCATTTTGAATTTTGAAGAAAACAACGATGTCCAGCTCAAAATGTAAAATGAATGATGAATTGTTCTCGAATTTGAATGGATTGCAAAGCTTGAAGCCTTGAACTTTTGTTATTATTTCTTATTTCATTAAATTAGTTTTCATTTGTGATTTTATGACATTTTTAATTCCAGTATGTTGTATTACAAATTTATATTGACTTAGTCATATTAATACTGCTAACTACCCAAAAACATTATACAACTACTTGTTTAATTTATTGTTCGCGGTTTTTTGGCTCAGCCGAATTTCAGCTGCATTTTTGTTCTGTACAGCTGAATTTTTCGCTTTACGCGCTTTTTCGGCTCAGCCGAATATCAGCCACATTTTTTGTTCTGCCAGCCATAATTTAAAAAAAAATCGGCTTGGGAGTCTACCCTGAAGATATTGAGCAATTTATTATAGCAGACAGAGGACAAGGGATCGCCGTAATTGAATTTCGTGCGATGCATGGGTCGACTCCATCGGTTCCGCAGCTGTGAGAGATCTTAAAGTTTGAAGCTATTTTGATAATCTCATCGGGCGTAGTGGGTGCGACATAAAAAGAGTGAGTCACAGGATTACCAAGATATTTTTCAAACGTTGTATCCGGTGGGGATATCTTTCTTGCGAGGTTGGAGCCAATATTAGAAAAATAATTGTTGAATGACTCAGCAATAACAGAAGAAGATGTTAATAGACTACCGTCATCCGTACAGAAAGTCTTGCATTGTTCAATGCTGGTCTTTTTATTTAAAATGCTCCCAATTAACTTCCATGTTCCTTTCATGTTGTTGTTGTTGTTTAATTTAAACTTTTCGGAGTAGAATTGTTTGATGGTTTTTATCTTAGTTGATTTGAAGAGGTTTCTAAATGTAGTAAATTTCTGTTTGTTAGACGGAGATGGATTCTTGGTGTATGCTCGGTAAAGCGCATTTTTTTTCTTGCAGCTTTTCATAAGTTCAGGTGTCATCCATTCTTTATCAAACTTGTTAGGTCCGTTAGATTTGCCGCTGCAGCCCACCAGAGGAAAAGAATTATTATATATCTCAAGGTATCTATTGATAAACATTGAATAGGCGGATGACGCGTCGCCACACTCGACCACCTCTATTACCCTAGACCAATCGGCTCCATGCAGCGTTTGCTCAAAAATTTCTTTATTAACGAAACTCCTTCTTAAAGAAGAGACATGATTTTTTCCGATGCAATCAAGTGTCGATAATGTGGCAGAGAGAAAAATAGGGAAGTGGTCCGAGACATCATCGAGCACAATCCTGGCGAGAGTCTTCTGTGATGGATAATTAGTAAATATATTATCAATTGCGGTGGCGGTTGAAGGGCATTTTCTAGTTGGCGTTGTAAAGGCTGGAAGAAGGCAGTGGGAAGCTAGTAAATTAAAAAACTGAGCTGTAAGTGAGTTCCATTCTTTGTCAAGAAAATCAATGTTGAAGTCGCCCAGTAGAAATATCTTCATCTGTTTTTCTATCAACGTAATCCAAGATGTTACTCAGCTCTGCATTAAAAACACGTATATTGGTATCCGGTGGGCGATAGATTACTCCAACAATAAAACTTCCAATTCCTCGACACTCCACAGATACCAAGAGAATTTCAAACGAAGTAATATCAATACTCCAGGAACTAACATCAAAAACAGAATATTTTAAGTCAGAGTCAATAAAAAACCAACTCCGCCACCTTTTTTCATAACTCTATGTCTAGATACGAAAATAAAGCCCGGTATTTCCACGTTCAAAGTTCAAAGATGAATTGTCATCCAGCCAGGTCTCTGTAACCGCCAAAATCCTAGATCTACTCCAGTGAAGTAACATTGCTAAGTCATGCAATTTATTTTTTAAGCTTCTGCAATTGACGTGAAGAAATGAAAAATGATCAGAAGCTAATCGACCGGTTAGCTCGTTTAACTCATCAGAAGTAACGTAAACATTTCTATTATCATAGATTGGGTGGAAGATATTTTCATCAGGATCAATGTTATAATCAAACAAAGAGGAGCTTCTTATAAACTTCAGTAAACTTAAACGTTCTTCTTCAGTGTTCGTCGTATTAGAAGCCATTTTAACAAGTCTGTAAATTTTCAACCTCCTCGAGACTTAGGATTTTAATTGGCCTGTCAGATTCAACTCTTTTTGCAAAAACAACAACATTCCATGTCCAGATGGAAGAGATTTTCTTTTCTTTGAGTAGTCTCCTGCCTCTCGAAAAGATTTCTGAGCACCTCTTAGTTAAATGTTCGTTGATATAAATATTATGTTTATCTTCTTGTTTGTGAAGTAGGCGTCTTGAAGAGTAAAATCGGTCTCTGACTGTTTTTGAAGTGAGAGTTATAACTATCGGTCGTGGTGCATTTTTAATGCCAGGTATTCTGTACCCGGCAGTAATATCCTTCATAGATATGTCGAGATCTAACTTCGTCCTGCAGCACTCCACGACAGCACTCATTGTATCCTGCCGAGACATATGTTCAGAGGAATCACCTTCCCCAGCAGTCACACCCGAAGCCACCTCAGCGTAGGACGATTCAGGGATTCCGTGAATGACGAGATCGTTGCTTCTCAATTGCGTCTCCAGTCTGTCAACTCGAATCTGTAGAGTTTTGTTTTCTTCCGTTATGGACTTTATTTTATCAACCAGTGGCTTAATTTTGTCCTTTATCACTTTTGTCACTGTCTCCAACATTAAGTTCTTCATCATTTCTTTAATGCCATGTTCCAGACTGGGAAGTATCTTTTCTTTAATCTTATCTGATAATGCTTCGATTGTTTTACCTTCCATTAACAAGTTCAGAACCTCCTCTTGCCTTTTACGCGACATCACAGTATGTAGTACAACTTACAGGAGTGGCAACAAACGACAACAGAACTAAACTTACTAAACTATTCAACAGAATTTGACAAAACCAGGTATTAAAATCAGATAAATTTTGTACCAATAGTTAGCTTGTATTGAGACTAGTCTAGTCATATAAATATTTACCAGATATTTTTACTAAAAAACGAAATGTTATCGAGAAAAGTAATAGAGACGACAGCGACAACAATAAACTAATTAACATAATAAAAGACAATAAAATAAGCTATTTACACAAATATACGTAAGATGTGACATCTTCATCCATGGACTTCTTAATATAAGACTTATATAGGTCTTATATTAAGAAGTCCATGCTTCATCTTACACTGAGGTCTTTTACTGATGAATGACTATTGTTCGATAGTCTCCTTTCATTTTCATACAATTTTTACAAACTTTTATTTAGGTTACAATCTCTGTTTGTGTGTGTGTGGCTTTCTCTGTACGCAAATCTTGCATGTGAAATTTAACCATCTTTTTGACTAGCTAGGAAGCTGAAACTTTCAGCATATTTTTATATTGGATGACAATACATGATTCGATTAAAAAAAAAAGTAATTTGAACATTTTTCGTATACATACACACAGACACACATCGAGTGTATTTGAAATAAAAGTTTGTGTTAAAAAACTCGTTTTTTCCTTTACTTGTTTCCAACTTTTTCTGCAAAGCCTTAAAGGTACACACATTTCTATCAACAATGACAGTTTGGCTGTGTAGGAGCTATAAACCTTTCCAAATAAAGCATTTTGTAATTTTCAGTGTGTTTTTAAAGCACTTTGGAATATTTATTAAGATGTAAAATAAAATAAAGTTAAGTAAAATTGTACTATATATACCTAATTTTAAAAAAAAATTCAAAATTTTTTTGGGGTTCAATTGAGCCCCAAGCCTCCATACAATTTTGGGAAAAAAAGAAACCGGAGAGACAATATGAAACAAAAGGCGAAGAGAAAAAAAATAAAAAGCTTGCCCACCCCCCTGCGAAAATTACTGCGGGCGCCCATGCATATAAGTAATCCCTAGCCCAGGAACCCCACATAGGACACATAGAAAAACGACTGAAAGTTAATAAATATTTTATGTAATTTATCTAATATCGTTATAAATTTTGTAATTATGTAATCTATATATATAAAAGAACATGTCCTGACTGACTGACTGACTGACTGACTGACTGACTGATAATCAACGCCGAGCTCAAACGCCTCATCCTAGGAACGTGAAATTTGGAACTTATATTACTTTTATAGCGTGAACATCCGCTAAGAAAGGATTTTTTTAAATTTTGCTCCTGAGGGGAAAAAACTGGAAAACAAACTTTTTTCTAAAACAATGTATATCTCGAAAACCAAAAATGAAGAGATTTTGAAATTTGGTATATAGATTCTTTTTGAAAAATTAAAAGATACGTGTTTTACCATTTTTTGAAAATTCGGTTTCCCGGACCTCAAATGTGGGTTGGAAAATTGAGTTATTTGGTTTTTAAGTAGCTTCTACTCAAAAACTGTTAATGCTACAGGAGTAAAAATTTGTATTTAGTTTCTACTCCAAAAATAATGAAATACGTGTTTTAGCATTTTTTGAAAATTTGGTTTCCAGGACTTCAAATGTGGGGTGGAAAATAGGGCTAATTGTCTTTTATAGTAACTGCTACTCAAAAACAGTAAATACTACAGATATAAAAATTAGTATTTAGTTTTTATTCTAAAAATAAAGATATACGTGTTTTACCATTTGTTTAAAATTTGGTTTCCAGGACCTTAAATGTGGGGTGGAAAATAAGGTTATTTGGTTTTTAATGTAACTGCTACTCGAAAACTGTAGATGCTACAGGAGTAAAAATTAAAGGAGTAAAAATCCAGGAATAATGATACGTGTTTTACCATTTTTTGAAAATTTGGTTTCCAGGACTTCAAATATGGGGTAGAAAATAGGGTTACTTGGTTTTTAAAGTAACTGCTAATCAAAAACTGTAAATGCTACAAAAGTAAAATTAGTATTTAGTTTCTACTCTAAAAATAATGATATACGTATTTCACCATTTTTTGAAAATTTGGTTTCCAGGACCTCAAATGTGAAGTGGAAAAAGGTTATTTGATTTTAAAATAACTGCCACTCAAAAATTGTAAGTGCTACAGATGTGAAAATTAGTATTTTGAAGTTTTGTGCCGGTTAAAAGTAAATGAGTTCAGTTTATCACCGGACGGACGGGCCAAGCCGTTATTTTAGGGTCTTCATACGGCCTTGCCCAAACCTTAAATCAAGGTGGGACGGGCCGAGATTTTTAACCAAGTATATAGACATTTTAGTGATTTTAGGGTGTTCAGACGGGCCGGGCTAAACCTGAAGTCAAGGTGGGACGGGCCGAAGTTTTTCATCAAGTATATAGAACTTCTAGGCCTGTAAAAACGGGCCGGGCCCATGTTAGACGGGCCGTGCCAGGAATTTCGGTTTTTAAAATGGGCTGGGCCAAGTTGTCGACGGGCCGAGCCGAGACCTAAAAAAATGATCTGTGCAGTACTCTACTATGTAAGCACGGTTCAAATTCTCTAATTTCATGCGAGCGAAGCCGCTACGGGCACTGCTAGTATCGTTATAAAAATTTTTTAATGTTTCAAAAAAGTAAATTTTGAAACCCACGGGGGCCATGCCCCCCCCCCCCGGCCCCCTGGATCCGCTACTGTATATATAAGAATGTAAAACCTTTTGTTTATCCATGGACTCCTAAATAAAAGCTATCTGGACACAAACCTGAATGGGTGAGAACCTAATGAGTCGACTACATGAGGCGATTGTGTACAGGCATGCGAATGTAGCATACTAGCATGCATCGACGTATACTAGGCAATACTAGCTTATAAGCTGTGAGCCGCTTCAGCTCGTTGTTTGCAGAGGCGTATTTACCAAAACTGTGGCCCTAGGCACACGACCAATTTGGGGCCCTCTCGCCTATAAGGCGATCAATGATCATAATACAACAATAGTTAGAACACTCATACTCATGTATTATTTAACATGCATACTACAGTTATAGATACTAGTTAGAAATTACAATTGTCAGTTTATTACAGTTATATAACTTTTTTCCTGCTCTTCAATTTCGCGAAGGAGTCAATGTGCGCATTGAAATCGTATTCTAATGTCTCCTTTGATTCAATGCATAAAATAGACAAATCTCCCAGCTTACATTGGCTGATGGAATTCCGCAAGTAATGCTTGATCCTTTTCAACACAGAAAATGACCGTTCTCCAGTTGCGTTTGATATAGGAATGGTGAGAAAGATTCTTAGAAGGGTTTCCACATTGGGAAATGTACATTGTAGTCCACCCACTACTATAAGCTGGTACATTTCTACCGCAGATTTTGCGCCTTCTTCTTTAGCGAAATGCAAAAACTGTTTGATTTCATCGCCAGTGGTATCAGAATTAACATCGTCTTTGTATTCTTCGATCAAGGCCGAGATCTTTGTGTTCATGTCATCTACCTTGTCCTTGAAAAATAGACTGAACAAATCATGTATACCTTTGTATGCTTCGATTCTGTGATCAAGTTCCGTGATCAATTTATCAGAAATGGCGTTTACTGTGTTAACAATAAAATTATCACGACCAGTTAAAATAACTTCCGCTTCATTGCTTTCATCAGAAAACGGTTTTCGCTTTTTCTTGCGGCTCACTTCATCTTGATATTTACAGTTTTTCAGGTCCTCGTTAATAAGCAATGCTGCTCGTTCTTCAATACGAGTGAAACCGTTTCGGACTTCATTGTTAATAAAAAGCTTCAGTGATTCTAGAAGATTTACACCAGCATCAAGATATAAATGTGAATTTTGCAGGGATTTGCTGGCTGCATTCATCCGCTGTAAAACTGTATCCCAAAGAACAGTCATCAATGCAGTTTCAAAAAGATCCATTTTATTAGCAAGAGCATTAGCCTCATTTCTTACAGACGCCAATAGTGTTCGAATTTTACCACAATTCAAAAGTTTGTTTACATTTTTAATTTAGGGTTGAGCGAAAATTCATGCGCGCATTTTTGGCAACGCAGAAATTGTTGTTTATATATTTTTTTTTTTTTCATACGTTGTACAAAAATATTTAGAAATAATGATGAAATATATTATCTGAAAATGTAAAATTAATTTTTCTCAAACTTATTAAATTTTTTTGGGCGAAATATTTTGAAGCCTCCAAAAAACTCATTTTTCAAGTTTTGGGGGCCCCTAAAATCTGGGGGCCTAGTGCGCCTAGGCCTAAATTCGCCACTGGTTGTTTGTTTATTATTTCATTGTCTCGAGCGCGTCGGGTCGTCGAATGGTTTTATTTTGACAAAGATTATTCTTAGTTTACATCAACGACTTAGACGATGGGATTAAGTCAAGAATTTATAAGTTTGCTGATGACACGAAACTGTGCAGAGCAATAAAGACTGAGGAGGATGCTGAAGTGCTCAGAGATGACTTGAAAAAATTATATAAATGGTCACAGGACTGGCAGATGTTATTTAATGTAGAAAAGTGCTCTGTCATGCATATGGGCAAGCGAAATCAAAAATGTAGGTATGAGATGAACGGCAAAACATTGAAAGAAACAACGGAAGAAAGAGACTTGGGTATTCTGGTGCATAATAGTGCCAAACCATCAATACAATGTGCTAAGGCAGCCAATAGAGGGAATCAGGTGCTAGGCATAATTAAAAGAACTATGGTGAGCAGAGACAAGGACTTAATTCTAAAACTATATAAGACACTAGTAAGACCGCATTTGGAATATTGTGTGCAGGTGTGGAGTCCTTCACTTAAACAAGACATTAATATTCTAGAAAGGGTACAGAGGAGAGCTACGAAAATAATTAATGGAATGCATGGTTTAAGATATGAAGAGAGATTGTTGAGGTGTAGGCTGACGACCCTTGAGAGAAGGAGAATAAGAGGAGACTTAATACTAGTATATAATATATTGAATAATGGTCTTAATCTTGATCCAGACAAGTTCTTTACTAGAGTTTCCAACAGAAATACAAGAGGTCATCCGATGAAGCTTTACAAAGACAGGACAGGACCTTTGAAGCGGACGTTTTTCAGCTCAAGAATCATCAACGAGTGGAACAAACTAAAAGAAGATGTTGCAAATGCTCAGACTTTGAATGAATTCAAATCGAAACTTTCGTTATGTAACTTTTAGTTTTTAAAAAAGTAGTGAATATTATACAGTCATTTTTGATTCCTTATTCACTATAATAAAGTTATGTTATGTTATGTTATGTTATTATATTCTGATTCCAGAGTTGAGATTTTTTGGATTTATTCAGCAATTCAGTTTATTTACTACTACAAACTTTGTCATTGTTAACATTATATTCAGATATGGATACAAAACTAGCCACGGTAAAACTAACAAGTCAACGCTCGTATTACTTTTCATCATTTCACTTTTTTCTGCGTGATGAAGTTCATTATGAGAAATGGAACCGTGCCAATCCAAGAATAATATAGAGTGTTAGCTCATTTCAGAAGTTGTTTTCTTCATTTCGTTGTACACTATATCATTGAAGATATGAATTCATGAAGACACTCCAACATGAATTTTTATCGGCTAAGAAAGTATATTTCAACTCAGCTAAAGAAGAGATATATTTAACCATTTCAGTTGAAAACACAACATTCACCTGGCAATGTTCTGTCAATCAACTCATGGGGACAAACTGAAGATTAATATAATTGATCCTGTGAACAAAAACCATCTTCCTCATTTTCTACCAGGGGTATGACTTAAAAAATATTTACAACAATTTTCAGTCAAAAATTGTTGTATCCAGAATTTTAAAGAAGCCTGCATCATGGTTCCAGAGCAGACTTTAGTGCAGTTCAACCATGAAGCACTTGGCGACAGAAATTCTAGCATCGATTTTTTTGCTATTCAGCACGTGTTTATTTATCGTTTACCTATCAGTTCTCTTCATGACCGCCAGAGACTCAGATCATCATCGACAAGAACAACTGTTTGTGCTGGTTTTGTGACGCTCAGTACTTGACGACAAAAAGTTTAGCATCATCTGGCCCAGAGCTTAGAATGACCTTTCGTTTTCTGTTCCATCGAGATCATCGGGCCAAAAATTGTAAAGCAAGATGCAAAAAAAGTTCAGACTCGATTTTTCTCGCTATTCGACACACATGTTTTTTTATCATTTACCTATCAGTTTTCTTCATGACTGCCAGAGACTCAGATCATCATCGACAACAACTGTTTGTGCTGGTTTTGTAACGCTCAGCACTTGACGGCAGAAATTTTAGCCTCATCGGCCAAGAACTTAGAATGACCTTTCGTTTTCTGTTCCATCAAGATCACCTTAAATGAAGTTTATAAGACTAATTAATTATTGGCTTGGTCAGCTTCAGTCTGATAATTTATAGTCTCGTTTTGGATAGTTTTATCAAATTTCAGAAGCAACTATTATACTTCAATGCACCAGGTGCTGGAGAGCGATAGAAAGATTCGAGCTGTGTCCTTAAGTTTTCTAAATTTTTGTTTTATGACAACATTACCTTTAAAGAAGATACAACGTCAATTTTAGTTTCCAAAGAGCAATACAACACAACAAATTTTATAGTTTAAAAACTTTTCATGGATGGACATTTGTTAGTCGGTGAAGCTCGTTTAATATTATCTCATGAGTAAAAAACATGGTATGGGAGCATTGATTTACCAACAAAGTTACATCGTTTGCAAGCCTTTCCACATTTTAATCAAAATATAAGTGGAGGAAATAACAAGAGAAGCAAACAAGAATAATAGAGCTAAAGAAGAAAAATAGATAAACTAATAAATTGCACTTGACAACATTTTAGCTTAGATTATGTTGTGTTTTAAAATAAACTATTTGAGTGTTAATTGTCAAATAATAAATGTTTTATTTATGTGTTTCAGTTGTTCAAGTGTAAACTAATAAAAGTTGTCAAAGTTTTATAACATGTAGCTCTCTCAAACAGCCAAGCGTAACGCGATACAATCGCCCCATGTGGTAGATAACGCCGTGGCAGATTTGTGTCCAGATAGCTTTTATTTAGGAGTCTATGGTTTATCTGACTGTTTTTTAATTATTGTTACGAATAGGTCGTTATGGCTATTTTAACTACTTCAGAAGTATTAGACCTGTAGTTACCTACTTAACTAATATATTATTACAAAATTTATTAAAAAAAGTTTTTTCGTACTTGAAAAGTTTTATTTTAATAAATAACTTCAATTTATATCATCATTTTTATTTTAAAGCACTTAATACTTCTAAAAAATCATTAGTTTCAACTCTCCTCGGCCCCTGTTTCATCTTACCTCGGTATGAGGGGAGCATATATATAGAATAGATATATCGGCCCGCCTGTTTTTTTTTTTTTTTTTTTTATGATAGTTTATAGTCCTTTACACCAGGTGTTTTAAGACTCTAATGGCTGTATGTAGGAAGCACTTAAGTACTTCCTGTCGTGGATCAGAATTTGATCCTTTTAACTTTTCCCTCCTCCTTTCTCCAGGCTTGGGACTGGCTCGCAATTAGCGAGGCGGAGTTCGGCCCGCCTGTTGTTTAGGAAGGCTTTTAGCGAGGCAGCCTAGTAGACCGTAGATACGAAACGAAGAACTGATAGTTACAACCGTATAGTAACTTAATCAAGTATTTTTTTAATAGAAAAAAAAGAATTTTTTATGTACAAAATAAATTTTTAACTTTATAAAAATTAACAAATTTTTTTTATAAAAATTTCAGTTGACATTGAATTTTATTTAGTTCGATGGTCTATTTATGTCTATTTAACGTCGCCTGTGTTATCGGTAAATTAGAATTGTATATTTCTTATGTCGGATATCGCGTTAAATTAAAATAAAGCTCATATCAACTACTTTTAGCTATAAGAAATCGACGCTTCTGTTTCTTACAAACCGGAGTTTAGTCTCCGCTGTCGTACCAGAACGTTATAAACTATTAAATACTATTACCAAGGTCGACCAAGGAAGTGGGCGCCGTTAGCCGGGGCAATAAATTAAGCGGTAAAATTGCTACTGAGCCGGCGCTTTTGCCAAAACAATTGATTCTTTGATTAATTGATAAAGATGTACATATTTTCTAAAGGGTTAGAGGTAGGGTTAGGGCCGTTAGGGGGTAATCCTGCAGTATAGCGTCCTGAACCGATTTCGATGAAAAATGGCCGGTTTTTTAACGTAAATGATATTTAAAACATCAATAAGGGAAATAAAGACTAATTACAACATAAATAACTGAAAAAAAAACAAAAATTATAGCACTTTAGAACATTTATAAATTACTCCCGAAGTTAACGTAGTTCCTGATGAAGATCTATTTGTCAATAGCGATAGAAGTGAACAGTAGGAATAAAGGTAATAAAAATTCAACACATTTAAAATAAAAATAGACAATTTAGGAAAAAAAATTTTGGAAGTAAAAAATTGAAAAATATTAGTTTGCTTTAGAAGTACGAGTTGCGTAAACCGCTCCATGTCTAAAACCGTTTCTTTAAATGCGGCGCTTTATGTCAAATTGCCTTAAGAAAAATTAAAAAAACATTGAAAACAATAAATTAGCAACAGAACACCAAGAAAAATTGAAATAATATCAAAGTAAAAGTACTTGGCGACTTGGCTGTCTTTGGTACGGTTTCTATCATATATCTTGGAGCAGAAATTTTGCGTTTTTAGAGGTCATGTGGCTAGCAGAATCGTTTGGAGAGCGAAAAAGCGACCAGGAAGAGAAGAGCAATCGGGAGCGGGAATGCGGCCGGGAACGGGAAGGCGATCGGGAGCGGGAAAACTAGCTAGTCATAGATAAATTTCCACTCAGCGCTCTCTCAGGGCAATAGCAGCGACCTACCAGAACCAGATGGATGTTGCTCGTAGTTATCTTTCTGTCTTATTACTTACTCACATTTGTAATTATCGCAACTAATATTTAGTTAGTTTAAAAGTTGTTTAATTAGCAGAAGTATTTATTAGTTTTTGATTATCTTAATTGAATTTATCACTTGCAGTCCTGAACTGTATTGGTATGAGTCTCACATCATCTCATTTAAATAAATGATACTACAGTTTTACTGCAATTCATAAAGTGTTTTATTATTGAAGAGAAAAACCAAGAAAAATATTTTATATTAACTTTTATTGACCTGTCAGTATAACGAATCGATTACAAGATTGTCTTTTTCCTGATTTCTTAAGGGATTGGTTATGGAGATTACATATATGGTGTTGTCTAATATTTAAATAAATTTTAACAATATCTTTAACTATAGTATACACATGATTGTCAACACCATCCATCGTATCAAAAAAATGATCCCCCAGGTTCAGTATGTCATTTGTACCTATTTTTACCAATGCTTTTATTAACTCGTCGGCTCTGTTTCTCTGTCTGTTTCTCTGTCTGTTTCTCTGTCTGTTTCAAATCTTGCAATCAATTTTTGAGTCACTTCCTGATGATAGATTTTTTTCAAATTTTGCATACATGCTCAAGATAGAAGACAATGCAATATTCAATTATTAGTTTTACAATAAGTCAATTTATTGAGTTAATTTTCTTGAGGATTTTATCGAGGGGTTTCTTGAGGGTTTTCTTGAGGGTTTTCTTGGGGGTTTTCTTGAGGGTTTTCTTGAGGGTTTTCTTGACCACAAAACGCTAACCGACTGGCAGACTATTTTACCAAGTTAACACGAACCACACTCACTGACCGCGATTCTCAAGCGTGTACGAAATTTTCATGAAAATAGTTGAGATATTTAAATTCGATGCTGTTTGATGATATTTTAATTATTATTACCAATGTTTTTATTAACTCGTCGTCTCTGTTTCTCTGTCTGTCTGTTTGTTTCTCTGTCTGTTTCAAATCTTGCAATCAATTTGTGAGTCACTTCCTGATGATAGATTTTTTCAAATTTTGCATACATGCTTAAAATAGAAGACAATGCAATATTCAATTATTAGTTTTACAATAAGTCAATAAATTTAGATAATTTTAATTAATTTCGATATTTTGATATAATTAAGATATTTCGACTTTAACATAAAATAAAAGAGTAATATAATAAAAAATTGATTGCAAAATTTGTGTTTTAATTACATATAAAAGCATTGGTTTTAAAAATTCGTTTTTAATTTACTTGTTTAAATTGTATTGACACTGTTTTTATTTTCAAATCAAAATACAAAATGTTTGTAATTATTAATGTTTTTAATAAACTAACAATCTATATATATAAAAATGAATGTTTGTATATATGTATACTAGCCAGGGGCGGATACAGAAAATTCTGGTGGGGGGGGGATGAACCAACATTAAAGAGGGGCGCAGCGCCGAGCAAGGGGAGGGGTTTGGGTAGGGGGGATGTGACCCCTCTCCAAGGTTTTTTTACAAAGACTATATGAAATGGTGCGATTTGGCGCATACATTGAACTAATATCTTTTAAATTATTGCGTATAAAAATAGCTTAAATCAAATCAAAACAAGTATACAATTCTTATGATGTCAGACAAAACGAGCGATCCAGATGAATTCAAAGTCTTATTCTGTAGACTGTAGGATTTTTTCTCCTAGGGTAGGAGAAAAAACAAAAACACACGGGCAAGCAACAATATGCATACAAAGAAAGGAAGAAATAATGGATTTGTCCGATCTTTCCTCCAAGGCTGTTAGTTGGTTACCTGAAGAACATATTTTACTATGTGTTTCTTTGTCATCTTTGGTAGACGGATCTTCTAGAGGAACTTCTTCTTGATAGACTTTAACTGATTCAGATGGAATATTGCCATCATTGGAAGATTTCTGAATGTTAGCTTCACTGACAGTATTTTTAATGTCTGCATGCAATTCTATAATATTGGAACATTCCATAGTTTTATTGTTTTCAACTGTTTTATATAGTAAGTTGAACGAAAGCTGACTCTGCTTAAACTTTTTTGGACCACTCGACATAATAATTTAGTATTATTTCTTTTTTTTTCTTTTTTTTTATAATAGTTTATAGTCCTTTACATACATACATACATACATACATAAAACACACACATACATGCACATACACATACATACATACGCACATACATACGCACATACATACATACATACATACACACACATACATACATACATACATACATACATACATACATACACACATATACATACTTTGAATGAGCATTTAGTGCCGAAATATTGTAAAAAACACATACATACATACATACATAAACACAGACACACATACATGCATATACACATACATACGCACATACATATATATATAGTTCCCGCTCCGCTCATTTTGTGACGGATTTCAATTTTTTTTCTATATTTGATTCCCCTTGACTCTCAAGGTTGTGTGAAAATTTCATTACGATCGGATGAATGGTGTAGCAATGCATGAATAACATATATATATACATACATACATACATACAAACATTCATTTATATATATATAGACTAGCGGGGTGCCAGGGGTTTAGAGGTTTATCTCTCGCTCCCGTTACCTTCCCCGCTTGCTCCACGCTCTTCCGCTCCCGTTCGCTTTCCTGGTCACTTTCTCTTTCCCGCTCGCTCTTACGCTCTCGGTCGCTTTTCCCGACTTTTCCGCTTTCCCATTCCCGTTCATTCTCCAGTTCCCACTTTCGAATCAATGTAGAAAAAACAATGTTTTTTATTATAAATCTTACTATATAACTTTATCTTCATTTCTCATCAAATCGCTTTTATCCATGCTATCCATCGGCTTTTAGGCCCGTCATTTTCAACCACGATTCAGTCATCATTGTTTCATTAAAATTGTCAGTATTAGGTACTTACTATGGAGCCAGGCAAAAGTATGGACCCGAGATAACTCACGTCTCACTCTCTTCTCGGCGGTCCTCGTGGTACAAAATAAAGTTTGTTTGTTCTTTATAAAAAATATGAACCGCTGGAGCGATCCTGATGAAATTTGGCAAATGGGTAGTTTTCATACAGGGGAAAAAAGTTAAGAAGATTTAGAATTCCCGGCTCAGTGGGGAAAATAATCCTTTACAGGCCAAAAGTGCCATCAAACTCATCAAAGGTAATTATAAAATTCAAATTTAGTTTGTGTTACAACGTTTGAAGGCTTCAAGCAACTTTCAGCAAATCTACTTTACGTTGTATGGGCTAAAAAAGTTCGGAAAGTGTGGAGAAGAGAAAATGAACGGGAACGAGAGAGCAAGCGTGAGCGGGAACGGGAACGGGAGAGCAAGCGTGAGCGGAAACGGGAAAGCGACCGGAAACGGAAGAGCTACCGGGAGCGGTAAGAGTAAGCGGGGAAGAAAACGGGAGCAAGAGAGAAAAACGATAAAAAACTTCTGAAAACCCTGAGCAACGCCCCTAAATAAAATTATTCATTACTAACTGTTTTATTAATTTTATATTAAAGAAATATATAATTTAAACAAAACATTTTTATAATACAAAATTAATAAAATAATTAATAATGAATTGTTTTCAGTGTATATCAACCATACTTTATCTGTGGTTTCAATATTAAAATTAAAACAAGTGATGTTATCTTCTATTGTTTTGTCTATGGGCCAGTGTGCGTAAATAATTTGTATCGCATAAATAATTTAAAAAAAAACAACTGTGAAGATGGTTGATGAGGTTAATAAAGAAGTTTTGTTTGTTATTTTGACTATTTTTTTGTAACAACTTGATTTGGTTTTAGGTAACTATTTTAGTTGATGATATTGACAGTACGCCGAAACACTGCTCGCTGTTACTGTTAATAGTTTAGGTAGTCGCATAAAAATTTCAAAATAATTTTTTTTTAATTTCACTAATATTTTTAAATAAAGGTACAAATTCTGAGTTTGAATATACCATATAGTGTACAAAACAAATAAAATTAATAAAGGGTGTCTACCTGAGTTGCCGACCGCAATGACGTATCAACTTGCCGGCCGATGTTTTTTAAGATCGTACTAAGTTGCCGACCTCGTCAAAAAATTTTCTATTTTATTTTTTATTTTTAGCTAATAGAATCGTTCAAAAATAACGAATCATTTAAATAATCCAACTGAGACTAAAAAGAATCGTTCAATCTTATTTATTTATTTATTTATTTATTTATTCTCAAACAGAAGGGCCTATCGGCCTCTAATACCGTTCGGACAGTACAAACGAAACAAAAAAAAACCAATAAACGAAATATGTACACATACTCAGTTGCAAATCGTAAATTGTTAAGATGTTAGAAACATACAATAGCAAAGTATGCTCGCGTATAACATATTGAATAAGATATTAAGTCTTGTAAATATTTAAATTTTGCATTTATGGAATGGTTAAACCTGACAAATTGTTGTTCTTAACGCTTATACATAATGCCGTAAAGTTGAAACTTCCACCGCAATCTTCAAAATCCCTCTAATCACCTCCAAAAATCTGTTCATTTGACATCCAGATCTGCTAATGCTTCATGAAAAATTCAAAGTCTTGAAAACTTAGATAAATCCATCTGATTTATCAAGCTTCTGAACCGACTGTAGTTTGATGATCCAACAACATCCTGAGGCAAAGAATTCCATGCTGAGACCACGCGTCCAGTTATGAAAAACCTGGCATCGTCAGTTCTATATTGACCTGGCATCAGTTTGTAGCTATGGCCCCTTGTTTTTTCATAATTTGCTCGTTTAAATTGTCCAACCAGACTATAATCCACCATTCCATTTAAAGATCTGTAGCAAAAACAAAGGTCTGCGATAAGTCTGCGCTCTTCTAGAGTTTTCAATCCCAAAAAGCTGAGACGGGTCGAGTATGGTAGATGGCTGATATTTGGAACCATTCGGGTGAATCTTTTCTGAACCTTCTCCAGGCCGTCGATTAGGTACTTGTGCCGAGGGCTCCAAACTGGAGAGCAGTATTCGAGCAATGGTCGCACGTATGTAGTGAATGCTTTTTTCATCAGATACGGATCTTTAGACAGGAGGCATAGTTTTATTAATCTGAGTTTCACCGACGCAGAGTGGATAATGTTCTCAATGTGTTTTTTGAAATTAAGGTTTTTATCAATTAGTACACCCAGATCTCTTGCTTGCTCGGTCGGTTCAAGCTCGTATGTCCCAATTCGATATCTAGGTATTTCGAAGCCTTTGTCGTTTCTTCGCCTGTGAATGGGACATACAAAACACTTTGATAGTGCCAGATTCAGTTGCCATGTTTCACTCCAGAGAACTAGTTCATCAATTGCTCTCTGTATTTCTGGAGCCGAAGAAGATGTGGGCTGAGTTGCTGAGTAAATTTTTATGTCGTCTGCAAACATCTTGACAGAGACCGGTCCAAAAGCATCACCATCCGTAATATCGTTAATAAAAATTAGAAAGAGTATGGGGCCCAGGACACTTCCTTGAGGAACACCACTGGTAACATCTCTCGGAGCAGATAAGCACTCACCAATTCGAACAAGCTGTTTTCGAGCACTCAAAAAATCCAAGATCCATGCCAACAAATCACCTGATATTCCGTAGCTAATGAGTTTAGTCTTCAACTTTGGGTGGGAGACCGAGTCGAAAGCCTTTTGAAAATCAAAATAAACAATGTCCACTCGACTACCATCCAGTAACCCCATAATCCAGTCATGTACACACTCCAGAAGGTTCGTACAAGTTGATCTCTGTCTCAGGAAACCGTGCTGATGTGGAGAAATAAGACCATGAGTAGAGAGGTGGGCCAAGATGCTTTTGCTAACAATCTTTTCCATAACGCGGCAGCATGTACACGTGAGAGAGATTGGTCTGTAGTTTGAGACAACACTTGTAGGTCCTTTTTTGTGAATTGGTGTGATGTATGCAGTTCTCCATATTTCAGGCAATCTTCGTGTTTTGAGAGACATTTTAAAAATATGACAGAGTGGAATAGTCAAGTTTTGGGCGCAGCGTTTAAGCAATATATTCGGTATACCATCTGGGCCACAAGATTTTGTCATTCGAAGACTTCTGAGGGTTGAAAAAACAACATCAGGAGTGAACGTAACTTCTTCCAGGAGGTTGGGAGACCTCTGCACCAGAGGTGGATTACTTCCATCGTCTTTTGTAAAAACGGTTGCAAAATAGTCGTTGAAGACATTTGACATTTTAGCCGGATCTGTAACAATCGTGCCATCACTTGTTTCTATCCCAGTAATTTTAGAATTCAAGGAGAGTTTATTGTGAATATATTTGTAGAAAGCACCAACGTTACCAGATAAAACAAGACCCTTCTCAATGTCATATTGTTCTTTTTTTACTGCTTTAGTACATAATTTTGAAAACTCCATGTATTTGATTTTATCTTTATTCTCTTTAGTATGCTTCCAGATTTTCCAGAAGAATAATTTGGATTTATAAAGATGTTTTATTCTATTGGAGATTTTCCTTGGTCGTCCTCGTGAGCTCAATACAGTACGAACTGGAACGAAGGTTTGTATCACATAACTCATACACTGCTGAAGGGCATTCCAGCAGTTTTCTACGTCGAAGCAATATTGGAAGATGTCGTCCCATTTCACAAGTTTCAGAAAGTTGTTTATTGCTGCAAAGTTTGCTTTATCAAACATATATGAGTTTCGAACATCGTTTTTGTCTCTTGGATCTGTATCATTTAAATGGAGAATCATTACATTGTGGTCACTGGTAGCGATCTGGCATCTAAACTCCACATTTGAGATCAACATTGAGTCCCCAGAGAGCACCAAATCTAGAATGTTGTTTCCTCGAGTCGGCTCTTGAATAAACTGTTGAAGTCCAAATTCATTTACAAATTCCATGAACGCACCGTAGACTCTGTTGTTTGGATATGAGTAACAAGTCCAATCCACCTCCGGCAAATTAAAGTCTCCAACCAGGCACATTGTACGTATCGGAGAATATAACGCTTTAAAACAATTAATACTGTCCACCATATAGATCTCCGCCTCAGCACCAAAACCTCCAGGACGATAGTATGTGACAATTCTGTATGATTTATGGTTTAATTCAATATCTACACAAACAAGTTCAATATGCCGGAAGTTATCAGGTACTAATACGGTTCTGTGAGGAATACTTGTTTTTATTACCATCGCTACACCCCCTCCACGAGTTTTTCTATCGTGTCGAACTGAATCATAATCCTTAGTCAGAAATAAACTACTTGGAATCTCTTCTAATAGCCAAGTTTCAGTAATACAAAACATATCTGGTCTGCAGTCTTCTAGAAAAAAACGAAAATCTTCAATCTTGTTAGATATACTTCTGAGGTTTGTGAAAGCTAGGGTGCTACCGTTACTTCCGAAAAAGTTGACCCTCGCCACTTAACCCAGCCGGGGCAGGAGGATGACCATCAGTAACTTTTCTTCTTTCGCATCTCTTTTTGTAGTTGAGTTCGGCCTGTTGTTTTGTCAGGTCTCTGTTCATGAAGATTTTTCGTACATCCTCATTCTTGGACGAGCGCAAGATCCGAGACGACATCAGTAGTTCTTCAGCTGCCGCAGGGTTTTCTAGAGTAACACATACTTTTGCTCTGGGATTTCTAAGGTCTTTTCCTAACCGCCTTGTCGCGACAATCCTGGGCACCACAGCAAGGTTGTTTTTACAGAGGTCTACCACACAATCTGCATCTGATTTTTTCTCATCATATTTCAAACCAGAAATGACAATGTTATTTGCTCTTCGCTTTTTGTCATCTTTTTCTTGTTCCAACCTCCAGAGAGTGGTAGTCAGTACTTCGGCAATACTAGTTGGATTGCCTAATAGATTTCGCTCGTCAGTCACTAATTTAGAAGACTCAGTCCCAGACTCCAAAGCACCCAATCTTATAGAAATGTCCTCGAGTTTGGTCGACATTTCTTTTAACGAGTCAGTTGTTGTTTTGGCTATTCTATCAAGAAGAGCCTCATAGTTTTTATTCATGGTCTCCAGTAAGCGCGTCATATTGTCGCTCATTCTGTCGACAATACGGCTGAGAACTACTTCTAGACTTTCGAGAGTTATTTGGTTCATTTACATAATTAGCGTGGAGGCGGAGCTCAAAGAACTTGCCAGCCAATGTCAAAGAGCCTCAACTTTGGTTTATTACTATCACACGGTCAGTTTCTCACGAGGTTAAGCGAAAAGTAAACGTAAATTAAAAAGCAGCTCTACTTTATTCTACTAGCATAATAATAGAGTTAAATATGCAAATAATGGATAAATAAATAAACTTAACTATTGCGCAGCGAACCAGTAAGAATCATTTTTATTGTTAAGAAAAACATTTTTAATTAATATTAAAAAAAATTATAGTTAAAAAAAATTTAATGAAGAATAAAAATATTATTTTTTATTTAAATTGACACTGTACTGAACAGTACGCAACAGTCTGTACGTATCAATTTTACCAGCCACATGCTGGGAGTGTGCCTTTGAAATATTTTCCTCCAGTCGGATATATTTCGGCTTTCTTCTCGGAGGAGATGCACCAGCTTCAGATTTGCTTATGTCTTTCTCCGCAGAGGCTTGACAAATCTTGATTGCGTGAATGTAAATAAATATATTGGGATGGACAGGCAAACATTTATTCAGTACAGAGTGCCAACCCTCCATGGCATTATTAACTTAATTGACATGGAGGCGGAGCTTACCGAACTTACCAGCCAATGTCAAAGAGCCTCAAGTTTAGTTTATTTACATTAACTCATTCTTTTAACAAAAATATTATTGCTGTAGTATAAATGAATTGTATTATTATTATTATTATTGTTTAAATACAAAATAACAAAGAGTTGTTTTTATTTTCTTGGTGGCCAGCAACTTCATACGCTTTGATAAAACGCTGGTCGGCAAGTTCGACGTTATTGGCGAAAATCGATGGTCGGCAACTTGTGAGATATAGCGAATCAAAGATCGCATACCACGATAGAACATCGACTGCGTGAGACAGTTAAAAACTGGTACAACGAAGAAGCTCAGTTTACAGCGTGCACATAGCGCACAGCGCAAAGAACGCCTAACAGGGCTTTGCGCATATGGGTTAAGAATTTCTTCTGTTTCTCATATTCAATATGAATTTATTTAGAAATAGAATTCCAAACAAAAAACTTGATAAATATAAAGTTATTAAAAGTTTAAAAGTGGGACCACGCATTTCGCTTCCCATGCGCCATAGCACATTACTGAATGTCATTGCATGAGCTCGCGTATATTAAATTGTTGCGGTAGTTCGCCGTCTGCTTGTTGTTTTAAGACTGATATTTGTTTTTGTAGGAGTATCAAAGTACTTTCTGTCGCGGATCATAACTTGATCTGTATAATTGCCCTCCTCCTTCTTCAGCAAGGTGGAGTTAAGGCGGCTGTCTGTCAGGAAAGCGCTTGAAGATTGTGAGAAAGTCCACGGCTTCGTCTTCATCATTTGTTCATTAAAGTTATTAAATAACCTTTTGAATGAAACTAAACTTATACTACTGAGATGTCTCTAAGACGAGATATAGAGACTCAAACACTATCTAAAATCTATATTATGTACGTCAGATGCAGCGCGCCTACGGTTATGCGCTGCTACACGCTTTACTTTTACGAAGTAATTTTTATAGTTAAAGATTTCCCAAAGTTCTGAAATTAAAATATGTTGTAATAGACAAACTAACCTATCGAGTGAAACTAAATTGATACTACTGAGATGTCTCTAAGACGAGATATAGAGACTCAAACACTATCTAAAATCTATATTATGTACGTCAGATGCAGCGCGCTTACGGTTATGCGCTGCTACATGCTCTACTTTTACGAAGTAATTTTTATAGTTAGAGATTTTCCAAAGTTCTGAAATTGAAATATGTTGTAATAGACAAACTATATATCGAACGAATAAAACTAAATTGATACTACTGAGATGTCTCAAAGACGAGATATAGAGACTCAAACACTATCTATATTATATGGGCTTGCCAATAGCCTGAATAGCAGTTTTGTTTTAGGACTCAGATGCAGCGCGCCTACAGCTACGCGCTGCTACACGCTCCACTTTTACGAAATAAATTTTATAATTAGAGATTTCCCAAAGTTCTGAAATTGAACTATGTTATGATAGACAAAATAACCTTTCGAATGAAACTAAATTTATCCTACTAGGAAGTCTTGAAGACGAGATATAGAGACTCAAACACTATCTTATATTATATATGCTTTCCAATAGCTGTTTTGGTTTAAGACTATTTAGAGGTACTTTGCAATATTCTATCTATTTAATATTTTAACTTGTTATTTTAGAAAAGATGAACTTTAGTTTAAAAAAAATAACTGGCTGGGTTTAGCCATTCTAAAGTTATTTAGTTTTAAACTTGACCTATATAATAAATCCTACAGCGCGCTTAGACTTTTGCGTGCGCGCGAGACTCAAATTCTAAGCACCATCCTATCAACTTAAAACCCGATTTGGATAACTACGAGAGTTCGTATAGCTACTAAATTTAACAATGTTATAGATGAAAAGAAACGTTTATTTTTAAGACTAAAACCATATTTTTGGGACTATTAGTTAAGAAATAAAGCCTTAAATCAATAAAGACTCACTTTGAATCAAAGTGAAAGAAAATGAACTGTTATAATAGTTTATAGTCCTTTACACCAGGTGTTTTAAGACTGAAATGGCTGTATGTAGGAAGCACCTAAGTACTTCCTGTCGTGGATCATAATTTGTTCTTTTTAACTTTTCCCTCCTCCTTTCTCCAGGCTTGGGACTGGCTTGCAAATGCAAGGCGGAATTAAAGAAAATGAACGGCGAAAACTCGTTTATATAGACAATTTCGGCTCAGACATTAATTACAAGTATTTTTATGTAACCATTTTTATTGTGGCTTTATTACATCCAGAGATATAAGCAATCCCGTAACACCATTTTAGCTCGTTCCACTGCGCCTGATAAACTTTCTAGTCTTGAATGTTCAGGCATTGCGCGCACGGGCGCGTTTCGTTTATGCGACTACCTATAATAGTTAATAGCACAAATGGCTATTGCTAATAGTAGTGCAACACAGAAAACTTGAAATTTGCCTCTGCTGCTAAATTTTGTGACTGTCAGCTTTATTACACTTGTTAAAGTCACTTGTACTTCTGAATATTCCGAAAATATTCAGTCACTTTGTGAAATTTTGGAGATAGAAAAGAATGCACAAATTATTTTTATTTTACTTATAAGGATGGTTTAATTTGATTATGTAGAATATTTATACTTTTATATTGTACAGAATGTCAAGCTACAAATTTCAATGGCCTGTGATGGAGCTGAAAGCTTTGTAAAGTTGTATTTTGAAAAGTTTGATCAGAATCGGCACGTCGTCTCAAAGCTGTACAGCTTAGATGCACGGTTGATATGGAATGGAAATCTAGTTGAAGGGGCTGCCAGCATTGCTGATTTCCATCTGAAACTTCCTCCTTCTCGCCACATCTTAGACTCATTCGATGCTCAGCCTTTACCAGGTTCTGTATATGCTTTTTTCATTTGCATGTATAATTTTTAATGCAGTTATTAGCTACTCTATTTGTGCTTACTCATTGTATAACTAAAGTTCAACATATTTTTTTTAATCAATTTAAATTTTAAATTCTCTTATTATTGATCACTCAATAACACTGAAATCAATAAAATAATTTTGAAAAAAATTACTTCAGATCAAGCATTCCTGATTGTCACGAGTGGTACTGTGAAGTTTGACAACAACAGCTCAAAGTCTTTCAGTCAGAACTTTGTCGTAGCATCCATAAATTCGGAGTGGAAAGTCAAGTCTGATAGGTTTCGATTCTGCTCCTGATAGCATGGTCACTGTGACTTATATCTTTTTGTTGTAGGAAATTTTTAAATGTACAGTTGCGAAATGTGTTTGAATACATTTGGGAATTGAAGCTTTATTTTGTTTTATTGAAAATAGTTTTTTTTAAATGAGTTGTTTTGTATTTTTATTCATTTGAGGCACTTCATTTTGTTCACTTTCCCTCAATAAACTTACTGGTTTTGGCCTTTTTACATTTTGTCATATTATCAATATTCCCGCACTGGTGGTGTTTCTATTATTAACCTGAACACTAAAAATATTAAAATATTCTATTAAATTTATTTATTTACAAATCATAAGGTGATTCAAGTGTTATTATTGTTTATGAATCAGTTTCACCCGGAAGTTTACTCTCGTTCGTATTCAGCTTTAACTTTAGCTTGGACTGATTCCCAGCTTGTTTTAATCTGTAATAAAAAATTAATGGTTACTTGATTACTGAAATGATAATAATTACCAATTTTGGTACCTATACATATATATATATATATATATATATATATATCTATATATATAAAAATGACTGTGCATATTATTTCTAACAGTAACAACTTTTCAATAATTTCAATGTTTGATTATTTTCAAAGTTCAATTAACTTAAGGGTCAGTTCAACAATAAATTACGACCAGCAGTAAAATAATACTTAACTTTAATAATTTAATATACTAGTCAGCAAATAAGGAAACTCAAAGTCTAAATCAACTAAGATTTTTATAAGATACTGCTTTATTTTTAAGCGTTGACACGAAGATTTTATAATTAAAGAGCAGTAAAAAATATTAATTTTTATTTTGCATTATTTCTTTATTTAAATAAAATAATGAATGATTATATTCAATTTTAAACATTTAATTATTAGTCTTGATAGTAAACAAAATAAACCTTCTTGCTTAAGCTTAGTCACTATCTTAAGTATATAAACAAATACAGAAAGATGACATATGTCATGAGTTTCATGAGTCAGAAATTTTACATCTAGAAAACCACCATCATCATCATCAAGCAAACAAAGACAGAGAAGCATTTCATTCAAGCAATAAAATAACTGAAAGATATAAATTTTATGTGGAGTATTTTGTGATTTCCACTTGCAAGCAGGATGAAATAAAGAATGAATGAAAGATAAGCAAATGATAACTTAACTGACTTTTATACAATGGATTGCTTGAATGGAAAATGAACCAAAAACTCAAATCTGGCTTCTTATAAAACAGCAATCATGATAATTTAATGAGGTAGAACTCCTTTCATGTGCAAAATAGATATGAAAATGTTAAATATATAATATTACTTATCTAATTGTGGTTTAATTTAATAAATCATTTTTTAAATACAACTTACAATAATAGAAACTTTTGCTATAATAAAAAGCAAGGTTAAGATGCACTGATTCGCTAAATTGTATAACATAACTAATAAAAAGTAGATGATAATAATAGAATTTAAAAGTCTCAGCAGAAGACATGATGCATTGAAATCTTGTTTCAAAATGGAAAGACAAACAATTTCTTTTATTCAAATAATACAACAAACTAAAACCAGATGTTTTCTTACTTTAGAATCATACAGACACATAACATATATAAATAATCATTACCAAGCCGTCCTTTAAGTCACTTTATCATCACCAGCAGCATAGGATAGCTATTAATATAACTTTTACTTAAATCACAAGAGTGTACTTGAGAATTCTAAAAACTATCCACTGTTTGGGCCACTAAAAAGGAATCCTAATATATAACCTTTACAGTTCTAATATATAACCTCTACAGGCCTGTAAAGAAAAAAAACGTTGTAAAAAGTAAGAATTTTATCTCATATTGTTTCAGTTTCTAAACAACTGTCTAGACATTGCATTAATACAAAAACACAACCATAAGCATATATGCATACACAAGCGCACACACACACAACATATTTATATACATACATTATAGTTACACATACAAATATTATAATTATTACAGACATTTCAACAACACACAGATAGACTGTTGATGGAGCTGCATTTTACTGAGTTTGTTAACAATAATTGATAGGGGGGATATGGTTTTTTAGGGTGTGGCCGTGAAAAGTAGAACTTCACATCCACCCACACTGTTGTCAACACATTCCAGACTGTATTCATAACAAGTTTTTCATGGGGGACAACGTGCGTGTTTTATCAATGTTAAATGAAAAGTAGAGAACATCTGCAACAACACATTGATGTTGATGATACACCACCAACCATCAACTTCAATTCAATGTGCAGGCTAGTCTCAGAAATCCTGAGTAAGGAGGTGATGAAATTACAGAGACAAATGAACTCAAGTGATCAGTGTCTATAATTTCATAGGAGAAATGTGGGAAAGTTTAATAAGTGGACCTCTCCTTCATACAAACAGTGTGTGCAGAAATTTTTGTCAGTAAATAATGGCATGGATTTCTGAACAATTAAGATCAGATGACCAGATAGATAAAAGACTTTAAATCTGCTGGCTGAATATTTATTCAAAAAACCTCAACGAAGTGAGAACCAGAGAAAGAAAGTGAGAGTTAGCCACGTGGTAGTGCTAATGTTAAGGTGAAGAGAGTGAAGCTCAATTGTGAAGACAATTATTGAAACAATAGAGATATTGTTCAAATAAATTGTTAATCACCTTTATTGTAAATGTCATCACATTAGAAGAATCACACATATAATAACCTGCAGTATTTTTTGCAGTCTCTAAATATGAAGACACAAAATTACTGAGACGAATTAATTAAGAAACTTTATAACATTTTACATGGGCCGTAATTTTAAGATGTAAATATATATATATATATATATATATATATATATATATATATATATATATATATATATATATATATATCTATATATATATAAAAATGAATGTTTGTATATATGTATATACTAGCAGTGCCCGTTGCGGCTTCGCTCGCATGAAATTAGAAAATTTGAACCGTGCATACATAGTAGAGTACTGCACGGATCAATTTTTTAGTTCTCGGCTCGGCCCGTCGACAACTTGGCCCAGTCCGTTTCAAAAACCGAAATTCCTGGCCCGGCACGGCCCGTTTTTACAGGCCTAGAAGTTCTATATACTTGATGAAAAACTTCGGCCCGTCCCACCTTGACTTCAGGTTTAGCCCGGCCCGTCTGAACACCCTAAATCACTAAAATGTCTATATACTTGGTTAAAAATCTCGGCCCGTCCCACCTTGATTTAAGGTTTGGGCAGGGCCGTATGAAGACCCTAAAATAACGGCTTGGCCCGTCCGTCCAGTGATAAACTGAACTCATCTATTTTTAACCGGCACAAAACCTCAAAATACTAATTTTCACATCTGTAGCACTTACAGTTTTTGAGTAGCAGTTATTTTAAAATCAAATAACCCTTTTTCCACTTCACATTTGAGTTCCTGGAAACCAAATTTTCAAAAAATGGTGAAACACGTATATCATTATTTTTAGAGTAGAAACTAAATACTAATTTTATTTTTGTAGCATTTACAGTTTTTGAGTAGCAGTTACATTAAAAACCAAATAACCTTATTTTCCACCCCACATTTGAGGTCCAGGAAACCAAATTTAAAAAAAAGGTAAAACACGTATATCTTTATTCTTAGAATAGAAACTAAATACCAGCACAAAACCTCAAAATACTAATTTTCACATCTGTAGCACTTACAGTTTTTGAGTAACAGTTATTTTAAAATCAAATAACCCTATTTTCCACCCACATATTTGAAGTCCTGGAAACCAAATTTTCAAAAAACGCTAAAACACGTATATCATTATTTCTGGAGTAGAAACCAAATACTAATTTTTACTCCTGTTGCATCTACAGTTTTTGAGTAGCAGTTACATTAAAAACCAAATAACCTTATTTTCCACCCCACATTTGAGGTCCTAGAAACCAAATTTTAAAAAAAGGTAAAACACGTATATCTTTATTTTTAGAATAGAAACTAAATACTAATTTTTACATCTGTGGTATTTACAGTTTTTGAGTAGCAGTTACTTTAAAAAACAAATAACCCTATTTTCCACCCCACATTTGAAGTCCTGGAAACCAAATTTTCAAAAAATGCTAAAACACGTATTTCATTATTTTTGGAGTAAAAACTAAATACTAATTTTTACTCCTGTAGCATTAACAGTTTTTGAGTAGAAGCTACTTTAAAAACCAAATAACCCAATTTTCCAACCCACATTTGAGGTCCGGGAAACCGAATTTTCAAAAAATGGTGAAACACGTATCTTTTTATTTTTCAAAAAGAATCTATATACCAAATTTCAAAATCTTCTCATTTTTGGTTTTCGAGATATACATTTTTTTAGAAAAAGGTTTGTTTTCCAGTTTTTTCCCCTCAGGAGCAAAATTTTTAAAAAATCCTTTCTTAGCGGATGTTTACGCTATAAAAGTAATATAAGTTCCAAATTTCACGTTCCTAGGATGAGGCGTTTGAGCTCGGCGTTGATTATCAGTCAGTCATCAGTCAGTCAGTCAGTCAGGACATGTTCTTTTATATATATAGATTTATATATGTTAATGGCGTTTATGCATTGCTACCACTGATCTCTATAATATAACTGGATTGCGCTTAGACCTGCCTGGGAGTCGCCGCTGGTCGCCATTTTGGAACTCCATGCCTACCTATCTGATGCTATTGACGGAATCTTTTTAGAAGTTTAAAAATGCCAAATTGCGCTGCTTGTAATTGCTTTAATAGACAATATAAGGGAGCAAAACAGTCATTTCATTAAAACTCCCTAATTGTTCGTATATCATGCGACGATCGACGTAAACACGACGGCTGCATTGGTAATTGAGAGTGGTAAAATGGCGGCAGACTGGCGACAACATTTCTATTGCAATAATGGGCTAAGCGCAATCCAGTTATATTATAGAGATCAGTGATTGCTACACCATTCATCCGATCGTAATGAAATTTTCACACAATCTTGAGAGTCAAGGGGAATCAAATATAGAGAAAAATTTTTTGAAATCCGTCACAAAATGAGCGGAGCGGAGCGGGTGAGCGAGCGGGAACTATATATATATGTATGTGCGAATGTATGTGTGTATGTATGTATGTGTATGTGCATGTATGTGTGTCTGTGTCTGTGTTTATGTATGTACTAGCGGAGATACCCGTCGTTGCCTGGGTTTTTTAGAGGTTTTTCTAATGTTTGTCTTTTTCTCTCCCGTTTCCTTTCCCACCTGCTTTCCCACTCCTGTTCTCTTTCCCGTTTTCGGTCGTTTTCTCGCTGCCGGTCGCATTCCCGCTCCCGCTCGCTGTCCGTCCGTTCCGGGTCGCTTTCCCGTTTCTATAATAGACAAACTAACCCACAAACATTCATATATATATAGTCTTAGCAAATCTATTTTACGTTTTATAGGCTAACAGAAGTTATGAAAGAATGGAAAAGAGAAAATGAGCGTGAACGGGAACGGGAGAGCAACCGTGACCGGGAATGGGAGAGCAAGCATGACCGGGAACGGGAGAGCAAGCGTGAGCGGGAACGGGAAAGCGACCGGGAACGGGAAAGCGACCGGGAACGGGAAAGCGACCGGGAACGGGAAAGCGACCGGGAACGCGGAAAGCGACCGGGAACGCGGAAAGCGACTGGAATCGGGAGAGCAAGCTTGGAAGGAAACGCGAGCAAGAGAGAAAATCGATAACAAAACTTCTGAGCGGGAAAGCGACCGGGAACGCGACGAAAACGGGAAAGTGGAGAAGGAAACGGGAGCGAGAGGGACAAACATTAGAAAAACCTCTAAAAACCCCGGGCAACGCCGGGTAACCCCGCTAGTAAATATATAAAAGCCTGTCAAAAAGACGGATTTTTTAAAATCTCATTATATAATATTTTTGATTGCAGAGATCTTTTGGACCAAGGATATCTTGATATAACAACTGGATCTACAACCTACTTTAGTAGGCCAAGATAATTCAACCAATTACATCATAGTTACATCAAGATTTGTATAAGTATAATATAACTACTGACCATTTTGTAGTTTGTTACATCAAGTAATTCATAACCATAATATAATTAGCAATAAAACAGTAGTCCTACTAAAGTAGGTTGTAGATCCAGTAGTTTTATCAAGATATCTTTGTTTAGGACTGACAGTGTACAATTGTGTATTAACTTTTATAACACGCCTGCCTGTGCAGTAATTTCAGCAACTGCTGACCACTGCATTATGCGAAATTGCTAACATACATATATATGTTGATATACAATCACTCAATGATAATGTAATTGTAGGTGCATAGAATTCAAGGTTGTAACTTTACCGGACTTGCAACCTCATCTGAAAATAATCACATCTAAATGATTTTTAATTGTGACACGATTAATTATGTTATTGAAGGCATGCTATTATTTTCATCAACATTTTCAAATATTCATAATTACTGAAAATAATTTTCTCTCATTATATAAAAACAGCAATTAGAGACACTAGCTATTTATCGTGTGCATATCATCAAATATTCACATAATAGAAGGTATATATCTTTTAGTTTTAGCTCAAGCCAAACAATTAACAGAATCGCTTAAGAAATAGCAAATTATTTAAGTCAAAGCACCTGAGGTTTGCGACCATCAGTAGTGGTCTCCTGGAACTCTTCCCCCAGCTAGAACTTAGTGATGTGAGTGGTTAAAGTGGTTTCCGATTTCAAAACACACTCCTCTCCCTCAACACAAATGGTGACGTTTGGCTTGGCCGTGGCACCGATCTTCCTCATGACAAAACCAACCTCTGCATATAGAAAAAACATTTCAAATCAATGAAGAAAAATCATTGAACTCTAAACTCTAAACAAACGTCCTTGCACCACTCTATCACCATCAATACTCAATTTGATGATAATCGACAGCAACAGCCATAATACATAATATAATAGACGACAAGACTAGACGACTAGATCTAGGCCGGCTAGACACGATCAAATACAGGGGCGTAGCTAGGGGGCAGTGGGGGCGAGCTGCCCCGGGCGCCATCTTGGGGGGGGCGCCGAAGAGGAAGATACAGTATATTCATGCTAGACTAACTATCTCTCAAAGTTTGCGTAAGATGCAAGAAAAACAGTAGTTTCCTTCCTTGCATCAGGATGTCGTCCACAGTCTAGTTGTATATCTGCTGCTTCAGTCCATTTAGTTGTTCTGCAGCATCAAACTTGTTAGGTTCTTAGGAAGGGAGAGAGCCATGTCACTCGTGTGTTTCATTTCAAACCCACCAGCCACAATCTAGGCACAGATCTCCGGCTCAGGCAAGGTGGAACTTGGTGACCCCTTCATGCTCCAGCCACCAGTCATTTCACATCGTTGACGTAGAGCCAATGTTTTCAAAGCTGCTCTTGCTATCTAGAACGTCTGTGCCCTGTGCAGCACACCTCCTTTATTTTATGACATCAAGTTTATGACACAGCCTAAGGACCATATTTAATTTCATCAGTGTGTGCATTTATTGACATTTATTTATTACATTTATTCTCACTGAGTTTTGTGGATTTTTAAAAAATTTATTTCTGTTCTTTACGGTATTTTAAATAAAATTTTTGCTTGCCGCATTTTTCTTCAAATACTGATCGCGAAAAGATGTCGCCAAAACGCACTCATATAAACCCGGGGGGCGCAAAATTAATAGTTTCGCCCCGGGCGCCAAAAACCCTCGCTACGCCTCTGATCAAATATCGTAGCTAGAAAAACTGTTACTTACATAAATTATTTACTAAGTGTGTCCATCTTACCAACAGCCTTCATGTAGTCTTCAAGCTTGTCACTGCTTTCCAATTTCCATGTGCCGATGAATTTTCCGAGTTGTGCCTCGAGAGCAGATGGTGTAGCTGCTGCAGTTTCTTCAGCCATTTCGTAAGACGTAACTAGATTAAAACTAGAAATAAGAAATTTGTACTGCAAATAAAACGAGAATCAAGCGCCAGGAACAAAGCGAGCAAGACAGAGAAAGGCAAATGACGGGAGATGCGTACTTTTATATTACCGCTTCAGACAACGCTGGCTAATAGTATGCATGTGAATAGTAATGCAGTATGAGGTGATTGGCCATGTTATGACATTTTGCTAAAATTACTTTTGTTATTTTATTTAATTACTAGCGGGGTTACCCGGCGTTGCCCGGGGTTTTTAGAGGTTTTTCTAATGTTTGTCTCTCTCGCTCCCGTTCCCTTCTCCACTTTCCCGTTTTCGTAGCGTTCCCGGTCGCTTTTCCGCTCTCGGTCGTTTTCCAGCTCCCGGTCGCTTTCCCGCTCAGAGGTTTTGTTATCGATTTTCTCTCTTGCTCGCGTTTCCTTCCAAGCTTGCTCTCCCGATTCCAGTCGCTTTCCGCGTTCCCGGTCGCTTTCCGCGTTCCCGGTCGCTTTCCGCGTTCCCGGTCGCTTTCCCGTTCCCGGTCGCTTTCCCGTTCCCGGTCGCTTTCCCGTTCCCGGTCGCTTTCCCGTTCTTGGTCGCTTTCCCGTTCCCGGTCGCTTTCCCGTTCCCGTCGATTTCCCGTTCCCGGTCGCTTTCCCGTTCCCGGTCGCTTTCCCGTTCCCGCTCACGCTTGCTCTCCCGTTCCCGGTCATGCTTGCTCTCCCATTCCCGGTCACGGTTGCTCTCCCGTTCCCGTTCACGCTCATTTTCTCTTTTACATTCTTTCATAACTTCTGTTAGCCTATAAAACGTAAAATAGATTTGCTAGGACTATATATATATATATGAATGTTTGTGGGTTAGTTTGTCTTTTATAGAAACGGGAAAGCGACCCGGAACGGACAGCGAGGAGGAACGGAAAAGGAAGCGTGAGCGGGAATGGGAGAGCAAATATCGTAGCTAGAAAAACTGTTACTTACATAAATTATTTACTAAGTGTGTCCATCTTACATACATGCACATACACATACATACATACACACATACATACGCACATACATATATATATATAGTTCCCGCTCGCTCACCCGCTCCGCTCCGCTCATTTTGTGACGGATTTCAAAAAAAAAATTTTTATTTTTGACTCCCATTGACTCTCAAGGTTGTGTGAAAATTTTATTACGATCGGATGAATGGTGTAGCAATGCATAAAGGACATTAACATATAAACATATATACATATATACATATCTATTCCCGCTCACGTTTGCTCTCCCATTCCCGCTCACGCTTGCTTTTCCGTTCCCGCTCGCTGTCCGTTTCGGGTCGCTTTCCCGTTTCTATAATAGACAAACTAACCCACAAACATTCATATATATATATATATATATATATATATATATATATATATATATATATATATATATATATATATATATATATATATATATATATATATATATATATATATATATATATATATATATATATATATATATATATATATATATATATATTGTCTTAGCAAATCTATTTAACGTTTTATAGGCTAACAGAAGTTATGAAAGAATGGAAAAGAGAAAATGAGCGTGAACGGGAACGGGAGAGCAACCGTGACCGGGAATGGGAGAGCAAGCATGACCGGGAACGGGAACGGGAGATCAAGCGTGAGCGGGAACGGGAAAGCGACCGGGAACGGGAAAGCGACCGGGAACGGGAAAGCGACCGGGAACGGGAAAGCGACCGGGAACGCGGAAAGCGACCGGGAACGCGGAAAGCGACTGGAATCGGGAGAGCAAGCCTGGAAGGAAACGCGAGCATGAGAGAAAATCGATAACAAAACTTCTGAGCGGGAAAGCGGCCGGGAGCTGGAAAAAGACCGAGAGCGGAAAAGCGACCGGGAACGCGACGAAAACGGGAAAGTGGAGAAGGAAACGGGAGCGAGAGAGACAAACATTAGAAAAACCTCTAAAAACCCCGGGCAACGCCGGGTAACCCCGCTAGTATCAAGGACGGATCCAGGGGGGATGAGGGGGATGCATCCCCCCCCACCAGCCAAAGTCATGTAATGTAATTTTTTGCAAATTCGAGGATTTTTCATTTAATAGTAGGGGGCTGTTTATATATCTACGTTATAATCTATATTGCTAATTTTCTATAGCATTCCAAAGATGGCGCTACTCTACCGATGCTGTCAATTCAAGTTTAAATTCACTTTTCATCAAAATCTCGCCATATTGATTCGATTTGATTTCTGAAATTTTGCGTTTTCGTGCACTATTAGTATAGAGCAAACCTTAGTACTGTGTTATACAATCAAAATAAATAACACTAATTTTAAAAGTATACAATTCGTAATCTAAATCAACGATTTTCAAAGAAATAATACAACTCCGCCTTGCTTTTGCAAGCCAGTCCCAAGCCTGGAGAAAGGAGGAGGGAAAAGTTAAAAGGATCAAATTATGATCCACGACTGGTAGTACTTAGGTGCTTCTAACACAGCCGTTTCAGCCTTAAAATACTTGGTGTAAAGGACTATAAACTATTATAAAAAAAAAGAAAAAAAAAGAAATAATACTAAATTATTATGTCGAGTGGTCCAAAAAAGTTTAAGCAGAGTCAGCTTTCGTTCAACTTACTATATAAAACAGTTGAAAACAATAAAACTATGGAATGTTCCAATATTATAGAATTGCATGCAGACATTAAAAATACTGTCAGTGAAGCTAACATTCAGAAATCTTCCAATGATGGCAATATTCCATCTGAATCAGTTAAAGTCTATCAAGAAGAAGTTCCTCTAGAAGATCCGTCTACCAAAGATGACAAAGAAACACATAGTAAAATATGTTCTTCAGGTAACCAACTAACAGCCTTGGAGGAAAGATCGGACAAATCCATTATTTCTTCCTTTCTTTGTATGCATATTGTTGCTTGCCCGTGTGTTTTTGTTTTTTCTCCTACCCTAGGAGAAAAAATCCTACAGTCTACAGAATAAGACTTTGAATTCATCTGGATCGCTCGTTTTGTCTGACATCATAAGAATTGTATACTTGTTTTGATTTGATTTAAGCTATTTTTATACGCAATAATTTAAAAGATATTAGTTCAATGTATGCGCCAAATCGCACCATTTCATATAGTCTTTGTAAAAAAACCTTGGAGAGGGGTCACATCCCCCCTACCCAAACCCCTCCCCTTGCTCGGCGCTGCGCCCCTCTTTAATGTTGGTTCATCCCCCCCCCACCAGAATTTTCTGTATCCGCCCCTGGCTAGTATACATATATACAAACATTCATTTTTATATATATAGATTGTTAGTTTATTAAAAACATTAATAATTACAAACATTTTGTATTTTGATTTGAAAATAAAAACAGTGTCAATACAATTTAAACAAGTAAATTAAAAACGAATTTTTAAAACCAATGCTCTTATATGTAATTAAAACACAAATTTTGCAATCAATTTTTTCTTATATTACTCTTTTATTTTATGTTAAAGTCGAAATATCTTAATTATATCGAAATATCGAAATTAATTAAAATTATCTAAATTAATTGACTTATTGTAAAACTAATAATTGAATATTGCATTGTCTTCTATTTTAAGCATGTATGCAAAATTTGAAAAAATCTATCATCAGGAAGTGACTCAAAAATTGATTGCAAGATTTGAAACAGACAGAGAAACAAACAGACAGACAGAGAAACAGAGACGACGAGTTAATAAAAGCATTGGTAAAAACAATAGTCTAATTTAATTTTAAAATGTATTTTGTGCAGCTCATTTATTTGCATACAAATTTTTTTTTACTTATTATAAACAAAAGCTTTACGGCTTAACCATAGATATAAAACTATAGTCTAATTTAATTTTAACCATAGATATCTATGGGCTTAACAGTACTCCCGCCATAAACCTTGTTTTATTTATCAAGCTTCGATCGTTTCGGTTGCGTTTACACGTAAAAAATGGTCTTTAATCTTACTCCCAACAGTTTGGAGGTATACAAGTTACTTTGGGCTGTTTATATTTTTTATGCATTTATTTCGTCTACCATATTAAACTACCTTTTGTTCACAGGCTATTATGACGGACGGGCCAGTTGACAAGCCTATTCTACAAGTCCTGGTAAGAATTGAATTATTATTATTCAGGACCGAAATCTGTTTATTTGTTCAGTTTAGCAAATTAGAAAGGTAATCTTTCCTACGGACGGCCCCAGGGCCGTAACCAGCTATGGGGCCCAGGCCCCCCAGTACTTTGTATTGCTGTCCAGTTATGTAAACAAAAAATTTATGCTGTGACCCCCAAAAAGTTCTTGGGCCCCCCACTTCCAAATTCCTGGTTACGACCCTGGACGGCCCGTGCCGAAAAAATAGCCGTATTTTGATTATTTTGTTACAATAACATAAAAAAAACAAATTTTATACCAAATTGAATTAAAAAAAGACATTTGTTGTCATTTGAGAGACTTTGAAAACGGTAAATAGTACCCTTCAAAGCACTATTAACATCGTAGTTGTGAGTGGTGAGGTACGATGATCGTATGAATGAAATGAATAAAAAAGAAATGAAATTAGTTTATAATAAAATTTTATTTAAAAAACAAACTATCAGTTATCAAAAAAATTAATTTAAAATTTTAAAACTTTTTCTATGTAAAACGATAAAGAACAAAAGGCGAGAGAAACAACGATGTAACCCCGCTAGTCACTTTATATAAGGTCGCTGCTATTGCCCAGGCGGTTCGCCGTGACTGCAATCTGTTAGATTGCAATCCCGTATTAAAATTAAACCCTAACCCTAACTTTAGCCCTAACCCTACCCCTATCCTAGGTAGTCGCATAAAAAGTTTCAAAATAATTTTTTTTTTCTGAATTTGAATGGTATATTTAAATTCTGAGTTTGAATATGCCATAAAGTGTAAAAAAAATAAAATTAATAAAGATATAGCGAATCAAAGATCGCATACCGGCGCCTACCGCTATGGTAATAGTTATAACATTATATAACACGCTACGCGATTCCTTCGTTTACACTTTTTCTAAAAACTCAAATTTTTTTATGTAAAATTTTTTAAATTATAATTACATTATTTAATTAATTAAAATAATTTTATATAACATTTTCCCATTTTAAATAAATTATTTATACTAATTATCATAATGTTTAAACTAGTGTTTACTTTTCATCGTGTTTATAGTTAATTATAGCCGAGAATTATGTATTAATCCGCCACACGGGCCGTTCGTGGGAAAGATTATCATTAAAAATATGTCAAAAGTTTGCATATATGTTTCACTTTTACTGAGATATATTGATTTCAAAATTGCATTGGTTGGTACATCCCCAGCCTAATATAAGGCCTGAAGCTTTCAAAAGTTGGTTTAGATTTTTAGATGTACACGAACAGGTTGAACATAAGATATTTAGTAGATTTTGAAAAATATTTATTAATTAATTATTTACTAGAGTTAACTAGAGATAGCCCGTTAACAAAAATGACGAATTTTTAAAAAATTTCATTGTTCATTATTTTTCAATTGCAGCGCCACCTTTTTATCTTGAGGGCTGACAGTATACAATTGCATAATAACTTTTATTACACGCCTGCGCGCACTAATTTCAGCAACTGCTTATTGCTGACCACTGCGGCTGCTGCGTTATGCGAAATAGCTAACATACCTACAGACATAGGAAATTATATATGTAGATTAACAACCATACAATCAACTTTGGTTGTGGTTAACCCACTAACGGTTGCAGTTGCAAAAACGCAACATCATTTTAGTATTTTCGTATAGTAGTGACCATTAATGGGTTAAAGTGCGTTTGTGGAGCTAGCGAGTAATATGCGGGGCTGCCAGCTGCGCCGTAAAGACCTCTTACGCTAGTCTTATCTGCAAGCTGCTAACATTGTAAAAGCACCCTTTAAGTAACATTGTTAATCACAGCGCTATATAAATAAGCCGTTGTGGTTTTATGATGGCTAGTATAAGGAATAAAACAAAAAATAGTAGTTATGCAGAATATTATGTCTGTCCACAATAAGGCTCCTGAAAATAAATGTAAACTGGATGGAATAAAATAGCAATTTTATTTGTAGAGAATAACTAATAATAGTTTATTATTAAACAAAAACCTAAGTTTCCTGACGTTCCTTCCAAACTTATTGGAAAACAAATATGCTACATTTATTAGTTTTTAGAGCCTAACAATTAAGATACCAGTAAAAGTTGCGTTTTGCGCACTACTGGTCCACTTTCAAATCAAATTTTTTCATTTGTGAAACGAGCCATTCTATTAAAAATTGGATACATTATAACAGAAAATTAAAGTTTGTTATGAGATAAAAAAAAAGAATTTAGTTCTATCCTTCATGCTATCAGTTAAATACATTTTTTAAATCCCTTATATTAACTTCACTGCTGGTCTTGCTTGTTTGAATGTTTGCAAACCTCGAAGTTGAAATTTGAAAGATAGGCTTGCTCCTCATGACAATGCATTCTATTAAAGTTTTACAATTTTTGAAAAAAAAATTGTAATTAAAAATAATATTTATATTATCAAATACGATTATATAGATGTTTAAAAATATAAATTAAAAAAATGGTTTAAAGAAATTTTTTGCAATAAATGAAAAGCCGGAAAATCCTGAAATATAACGGATTTGTGAAAGAACCTGGTTTTTTAAGGCTTACATATTTTAATTTTCTGTTGCAAATGACTGCACAATCACCAGAGTGTCAATTTAAATAAAAACGTCGGTTTTAAAATAAACGTCAATTTGTAAATTATCAGGGTATAAAGAAAATACAATCAACCAACGGGTCAGACCGTTACAGGCTGCTACTCTCAGATGGCGTTCATACAGTTTCATGTGAGATAAAAATATTTTTATAGTTTATTATATAAAATTACAACAAAAAAGTGCACACATAAAACATTTATTGGTCATTAACGTAAAACTATTTGCTTAACAAAAACAGCTGCAATGCTGGCTACACAGTTGAATGACAAGGTTAAAACTGGAGGGATTGAAGCTAATGCAATCATCAGACTTGACAAGCACATTTGCAATGCTCTAAATGGAGAAAAGTTTGTGTTTCTCCTTTTTTAAGATTTTTTATTCTTCCATTTTTATATACACGTTGTTGTTATAGCATAATAATTCACTTTCCATCTTCCAAATATGATAGAAAAGTAGTGGTCTTACTGGAAGTGACTGTGGTTGCTCCCACTTCTCAAGTAACCACACAGATCGGCAACCCTCAGCCATACAAACAGGTCACTCATGTGCAGCCGCAGCAGAATCCGATTAGCACTCCTGCTCCCGTCAATAACTTGAACACAACTAAAAACATCAGTTAGTGTCATTTTATTTTATTTAATTTTAGTTTGATGGAATTTAATAAAGTTCTGCTTATGGCTCTTTTAAGAATTTTGAATTGTGAAAAATTTCAAACGTTCTAAATTACATACATACATAATTTCCTATATCGTTATGTATGTTAGCAATTTCGCGTAATGCTAAACAAATGCTAAAAATATTTTATATCTTTATATATATATATATATATATATATATATATATATATATATATATATATATATATATATATATATATATATATATATATATATATATATCTTATATATTTTTATCTTTTTTTGTTATATTTATATTAATGTTTTAATACTTCACCATTAAATATTTATGGTGAATTAATTTATATATAACATTAATAAATAATTATATAAATAATTTTTTTTATATAATTAAGTAAGGTAAATATTTTTTAATAATAATTTATTTAATATTAAAAGTTATTTCACAAAGGTGGTGCTGCAATCGTGAAATAAAATAAAAAATAACGAAATTTTAAAAAATCAGTCATTTTTGACAGGATATCTCTAGTTTAAGTTAAATTTTATAAAAAATAAATTTATGTGATTAAATATGCAAAATAATGTATTCGCTTTAATAGATTAAATAATTTTTTTAGATACGACACAATATAGCAAGCCGATGAACCAGCAGTTCGTGCAGTCTTCTCTAACGTCACAAATGAACACGATGAGTGGCTCGCAAATTGATACACCTTCGAAAATCAACTTAATTTCAAGTCTCACACTATATCAGAGCAGGTAAAAAAAACTTGTTCTGCTTATCATTACTCTCATGCCATCATGTTCAATTTGGCTGTTTCAGTTAATCTTTTCTAACAATGAATATTGTATTTTAACTGACAGTTCTGTGTTCTAGTTATATGTGCTTAAATGCTGTAATACAGAAGTATTTGAGGTGATAAACAAAGATTGACATTGAAGCTCATCTTTCGTAGTTGTGGAATGTTCTATCGGCTTAATTAGATGGTTAAATAATGTTGAACAGGTGGACAATAAAAGCCCGCGTTACCCAAAAATCATCGATTAGGACGTGGAGCAATGCAAAAGATGAAGGTCGACTTTTCTCCATGAACCTCCTCGATGAATCAGGGGAAATCAGGGCCACTGCGTTTACGAACGAAGTAGACAAATTCTACAACATGATAGAAGTCAACAAGGTCTGAGCTCGTAATTTATTAAATATTTCTTATATAATTTGTTGTATAAAATATTGCATGAGTAATAATTTTAATATACTAAAATAATAATGTTATTCAAAGTTAGATTAAACCAAATGTAGTCCAGAATACTGGGATGAAAAACAGCTACTGCTCTATTATGGCTTAGCCTTGGTGAAACATAGAACTTACCTTATTATACCGAGTATATTCGGTTGTTGTTGCAGGTCTACTACATTTGCAAAGCCCAGATAAATGCAGCCAACAAGCAATACAGCAATCTGAGTAATGATTACGAAATGTCGTTCACGGGTGAAACAGAGGTCATCAGGTGCGAGGAGTCGGAAAGTAACGACATGCCTAGCTTGAAGTTCAACTTTGTGACGATCGATGCTATGGAAACACTACAACCCGAATCTTTAATTGGTCTGTTTTTTTGTGTAAATTGAATAATGGTTTGAGAACTTATTGATAAAAATGTTACAATTGGTTAGTTTGCATTGGGGTTTTCTATGTGATATCATTTACTTTTTCCTTGGCAGATGTTATTGGTGTGGTGAAGGATTGTGAAGACCTCAAGATTGTTATTTCAAAAAAAGATGGTAAAGAGATTAAGAAGAGAGATGTGACCTTGGTGGATCAGACTAAGATCCAAATAAGGCTGACAGTGTGGGGCACTGATGTAAGTTTTATCCAGTTAATTATTTCTAATGTTATAGTAAATAGTAAATTAGAGTTTGATTGCAAGTAAGTGCCTATCTTTTTTTAAATGTAAGCTACATAATTATAAATTAATCAACACCTATGCTGTCTCTTTGAATCTAACCAATAATCAACAGTAAGCTTCTACACACATGTTTATCATGTGAATAGGTGTGTGTATGTGTGTGTGAATAAGATGTCTTATGAAGAAAAATAGGATGGGCTTGTGATTAAATATTTTAAATGTCGAAAGCCATTGCGAGACAGCTTGTTTAGTTATGTCTTTGTGCGATTATATAAGTAGATGACTCTTTTGATGCCCAAATGTTTTTCTCTTGACTCTTGTGCTTTTAATTAATGCTATGGCTAGCCTGGCCTTTTAGTTGCTGTTATTGTGTCTCATATTTTAGCCTTTTGACTTTCAGGCGGAAAACTTTGATGGCACCGGCAATCCAATCTTGGCTGCCAAAGGATGTAAGCTGTCTGACTGGCAAGGTCGATCTCTTAGTCAGGTGGCCAACTGTCAGTTACTGATCAATCCAGACATTCCAGAGAGTCATGCTCTCAGAGGCTGGTTTGACAAAATGGGGGCATCTGCTGACTTCATGGAGTACAAGAGAGATTCTGCTGGACAGACAGGTGTGTGGGTAAAAGAGGATATATATATATATATATATATATATATATATATATATATATATATATATATATATATATATATATATATATATATATATATATATATATATATATATCCTATTAGTTTGTATTAAAACATAATGTAATTGGTGTTCATATAAATAATTCATTGTATTGATTTTATTTCACTGCTCTTTAGGTGGAAACACAGTTTGGAAGTCTTTTGAGGATGTCAAAGCACAGAATCTCGGTGCTGACAAATCTGATTACTTTAATGTAAATGCAGCCATCTCAACCGTCAAGAAAGAAAACTGTCTCTATACAGTATGTTTAATTTAATATTAAAAAGCTTGTTGCATTGTTCATGATTAATCATGATTTTCTTTCTTCAGGCCTGTCCACAGCCTGAATGCAACAAGAAAGTTATCGACCAGGGCAATGGAATGTTCAGGTGCGAGAAGTGTGCTCGGGAATTTCCAAATTTCAAGTGGAGACTTATTCTCCAGGTATGTGTCAATATACCTGTAGTTTGTTTGTTCTGATATCTTTTTTTATATATATTGTTTTCTTGTTCTGATATCTTTTTTTTATATGATGGTATGTTTTATTATAATTTTGTCTGGTCTTGTATATATCATGAATTGTATTCATTTTTATTAGATGTAATAACAGCGATGACTTGGTAAATTAACAAATCTTCTGTTGGCAGCTCTGTCTCTCTGACATTACGGATAACTTGTGGGTTACCTGCTTTCAAGATTCAGCAGAACTCATTCTCAACAGCACGGCAGAAGAAATTGGCAGACTCAAAGAAATTGTTAGTTTTATTACAAAATACAACTTTAAATTTTTACTGTACTTTTACAGTAAAATTCTATTATATCCTGTTTTGTGTGGATCTTGGTGTTTTGATAATACTAACATATTTTTCTGTTGGTTCTTTTCTTTATGTACAATATTTAACTTGTTTAATAGCAATTAACTAGTTAATAATTATGAATTCTGCAGAACCCTTCGGAGTTTGACCAAATCTTCAACAATGCCGTTCTCAACAGCTACATTTTCAAGCTAAGAGCTAAAATGGAAAGCTATAATGTTAGTTGTTGTTTAAACTATTTCAATTTGTTTACTGAGTTGTGAAAAATCCCTAAAATAAGTTAACAAATTATTACTAAAGATGATCATATCGGTTATAAACTTCTACAAGTTTTAGAGAATATAACTATTTTTTTGACAGGATGAAGCAAGATTGAAGACTGTTTGTGTCCAGGCCACACCGCTGAGTTTTAAAGCTGTAGGCAATAGATTGATGGACGAGTTTGAAAGGCATTTCGGCCTAGTCTAACTTTGAAATATCTGGACACTTTTGATTAACATTTTCATAGATATTTCTGTTACAATATGTTTGAAAACTTGATTCAACTTCGAAAGTGAATTTATAGTATTTTTTTATTGGTTTTATTATAAAATCGTTCAGAAATTGTGTAGTGTTAATGTAAATAAAGTTGTTTCTTAGTGTATTTTTGGCAATTAGTCGTTTTATCGACGTGATTAACGCTTTCATGAACGGAATTTTGGACTAAGAATCAGAGCCGATATCAGTTGCGGATAACATCTCATTAAGGGCAAGGTTTTTAATGTATTATTGTTCTCTACCTTCTAGAAGCTGCTCAAACAACAGCAGACGTGATATCTGAGCAAGTGAGCCTTCTATGTTTTTCCAAATCAATTTTTATTGATAGAACTAGCGGGGTGCCAGGGGTTTTAGAGGTTTATCTCTCGCTCCCGTTTCCTTCCCCGCTTGCTCCCACGCTCTTCCGTTCGCTTTCCCGCTCGCTCTTACGCTCTCGGTCGCTTTTCAGCTCTCACATTCCCGTTCATTCTCCAGTTCCCATTTCCGCTCATTTTGTGACCGATTTCAATTTTGTTTGCTCTATAATTGTCTCCCATTGACGATCGGATGAATGGTGTAGCAATGCATAAAGGACATACATACAGACAGTCATTTTTGTATATATAGATAGGAAAACATTGACCACAGTCTTATAAATCTTCGATATGTGAGGATAGAAAATATAAAAACTTTCGTTTTGTTTCATTAAAATTGTCAGTATTACTATGGAGCCGAACAAAAGTATGGACCCGAGATAACTCCCGTCTCACTCTCTTCTCGGCGGCCCTCGTGGTACAAAATAAAGTTTGTTTGTTCTTTATAAAAATATGAACCGCTGAAGCGATCTTGATGAAATTTGGCAAATAGGTAGTTCTCATACAGGGAAAGAAAGTTAAGAAGGTTCAGAATTCTTACTCCAATCCCCGGCTCAGGGGGGCAAAAAATCTTTTACAGGCCAAAAGTGCCTATGTACGACCATCAAAGGTAATTATAAAATTCAAATTTAGTTTGTGTTACAACGTTTGAAGGCTTCAAGCAGCTTTTAGCAAATCTACTTTACGTTTTATGGGTTAAAAGAAGTTCGGAAAGAGTGGAAAAGAGAAAATGAGCGAGAACGGGAACGAGAGAGCAAGCGTGAGCGGAAACGGGAAAACGACCGGAAACGGAAAAGCGACAAGGAGCGGTAAGAGTAAGCGGGGAAGAAAACGGGAGCAAGAGTGAAAAACGATAAAAAACTTCTGAAAACCTGAGCAACGCCCCTAAATAAAATTCATTGCTAACTGTTTTATTAATTTTATATTAAAGAAATATATAATTTAAACAAAACATTTTTATAATATGAAATTAATAAAATAATTAATAATGAATTGTTTTCAGTGTAAATCAATCATACTTTATCTATTGTTTCAATATTAAAATTAAAACAAGTGATGTTATCTATTGTTTTGTCTATGGGCCAGTGTGTTGTGTGCGTAAATAAGTTGTATCGCATAAATAATTTTGAGAAAAAAAAAACTGTGAAGATGGTTGACGAGGTAATAAAGAAGTTTTGTTTGTTATTTTGACTATTTTTTGTAACAACTTGATTTGGTTTTAGGTAACTACTTTAGTTGATGATATTGACAGTGCGCCGAAACACAAAGCTGTACAGCTTAGATGCACGGTTGATATGGAATGGAAATCGGTAAAGGTTCCCTTGGACGGCCCGTGCCGAAAAATAATCGTATTATTTTTATTTTGTCACAATAACATAAAAAAACAAATTTAATACCAATTTTAATTTAAAAAAAAACATTTATCGTAATTTGAGAGACTTTGAAAACGTAAGTAGTACCCTTCCAAGCCCTATTTACATCGTAGTTGTGAGTGGTGAGGTACGATGATCGTATGAATGAAATGAATAAAAAATAAATAAAATTAGTTTATAATAAAATTTTATTTATAAAACAAACTATCAGTTGTAAATAAAAATTCCATTAAAATTTTAAAACTCACCGCCCGGTAAATCGGGACGGTTTGCAAGAAGTAAGAAAATTGGAAATTATTAAACTAAGTTAACTTCTTTAAATAAACGAAATTTCAAATTTTTAATAAAGAAAAACTAAAAAATAAATGTTAAAAAAAGTAGTTTATTCGAAGCAACGTCGAAATTTGAATATTTGTAAGCGAACATTGTGTATTTGCGTCTTTGTATTTTAAGCTATGGCGGGAGTGAATGTTGCGAGTATAGTTCCGATGAACGAAGTTTTAGATCCGGCTGCTATTAGTTTGGAAGAGTGGTGCTTAGATACGCTGTTGCCAGAGTTCACTGATGCTGAGTCTGCTTTGCGTTTTTGTGCAAGAAGAAGGTTGATCGCAAACACTAGGCAGTGTATCACGTGCGGTCGGGCCTGTTCGTTACATCTCTACGTTGAAGGAATTGATGGAAGACGCTGGAAGTGTGGCGGCTGTGGGTCAAGAAAATGTGTAAGAGCTGGATCGTACTTCGAACAAAGTCATCTGTCAATGAAGCAGATAATCATGATGGCCTATTGCTGGAGCACGGATATGCCACAAAAGGTAATGATGCGAGAGTCCCGGTTGAGATCGAAAAGAGTTGCAATTGATTGGTGCAATTTTTTCAGAGAGACCTTGGATTCAAAACCATCCATCTGAAGTTGGCGGGTATGACTGCAACGGAGAGCCTCTTGTTGTCGAGATAGATGAGTCGAAGTACTTCCACCGAAAGTACCACCGTGGCCAATATCATGAAGGCCACTGGGTTTTTGGTGGTATTGAACGCGGAAGTGGTAGGTGCTTTCTGGTGGAGGTACCCAACAGGACAGCCGACACGCTGTTAGCCTGCATTCAACAACATATCCTCCCAGGAACGCATATCATTTCAGATGGCTGGGCATCTTATGCTAACATTCCTGCCATAGGAAACGGCATCTACACACACTCCGTCGTCATTCACCAGGAGAACTTCGTGGATCCGAATGATCCAGAAGTTCATACACAGAACGTGGAGAATTTGTGGATGCGGGCAAAGAGGAAGTTGAAGAGGCAGTTTGGCACAAGTAGAGCTCTGTTTACCTCATATATGGATGAATTTGTCTTTCGCAACGAGTTCCGCCGAGCCGAACTTTTTGGATGCTTCCTCGTGGCAATCAGCGAACATTTTCCCGTGTGACTCTGGTGACAGTGTAGCTATTAAACGGCTCTTTTCAGAGCCACCCAAAATCTAACGATTTGCTAGTTCGTGTCATGCCTGGATGCTTTTTTATTACAAAAAGTTAGGAGGGATAAAAAATATATGGGAGCGGGAGCGAGATAATGGCGAAGAAAAAGAGAGTAAAAAACGATAACGAACAAAAGGCGAGAGAAGCAACGGTTTAACCCGGCTAGTCACTATATAACACGGTACGCGATTCCTTCGTTTAAACTTCTTCAAATTCTTCGTTTAAACTTTTTCTTAAAACTCAAACGTACATAAATTATAATTACATTATTTATTTTTTTATATGACATTTTCTCATTTTAAATAAATTACTTATACTAATTATCATAATTTTTAAACTAGTGTTTACTTTTAATCGTGTTTATAGTTAATTATAGCCGAGAATTATGTATTAATCCGCCACACGGGCCGTCCAAGGGAACCTTTAGTTGTAGGGGCTGCCAGCATCGCTGATTTCCATCTGAAACTTCCTCCTTCTCGCCACATCTTAGACTCATTCGATGCTCAGCCTTTACCAGGTTCTGTATATGCTTTTTTCGGTAAACATGGAGAATAGCGGCAGAAATTATTTTCGGTGTTTTTAATTATTTTTCCCTTATAATAATTTTATTTTTGTAATCACAATAATAACTTCAAGTTAATGATCCAAGCAGTTTATTAATTTTTTATAATAAAATTCTCTCTGAAAACTCACGAAATGCGCAAGAAAACCACAACAAAAACTATAAATAGCGCAGTCGACAGAAACGGCTTATAGCGTAATCAAAAATAAAGTTATTTGCAAGAAAAACGTAACAATCACAAGCTAAAATATTAATCACGCAGTCAGATTAACATTATTCACAGAAAAAACGACAGTTTATTTAAGTCCGAGCAGTTTTTCAGAGAAAGATAAAACTGGATAGTTTTCAATTAAAGAAACACAGTTTCAGCAAAGAATTTGCCACCTGGTTTGAAACTAAGAAACTAAAATTTACTTAAATAAGTTATTTATTTCCTTAAAAATATTTTATAAAAACTCGCACAAATAATTTCTTTTACATTTTATTTCACTTCACTTTTAGTCAGTTTTTTGTTTATGAGAATAATTGTTTTTCTACTACCTGACGCTTTTCTGGTGTTAACTTCTTTTTTAATTTTAAGAAATTAATTGGATCTGTCAATTGCTAATTTATTTTTCTTTCTAATTATAATAATTTGATAATAGAGAAATAATTAAAAACACCGAAAATAATTTCTGCCACTATTCTCCATGATTACCCTTTTTTCATTTGCATGTATGTTAAAACACTGTAAGTGGCTTTCCTCACATGCTAAAAATGGCATGAATTTTAATGCAGTTATTGGCTACTTTATTTGTGCTTACTCATTATATAACTAAAGTTCAACATATTTCTTTTAATCAATTTAAATTTTAAATTATCTTATTATTAATCACTCAATAACATTGAAATCAATAAAATAATTTTGAAAAAAAAATACTTCAGATCAAGCATTCCTGATTGTCACGAGTGGTACTGTGAAGTTTGACAACAACAGCTCAAAGTCTTTCAGTCAGAACTTTGTCGTAGCATCCATAAATTCGGAATGGAAAGTCAAGTCTGATAGGTTTCGATTCTGCTCCTGATAGCATGGTCACTGTGACTTATATCTTTTTTGTTGTAGGAAATTTTTAAATGTACAGTTGCGAAATGTGTTTGAATACGTTTGGGAATTGAAGCTTTATTTTGTTTGATTGAAAATAGTTTTTCTAAATGAGTTGTTTTGTATTTTTATTCATTTGAGGCACTTCAATCTTTTCACTTCCCCTCAATAAACTTACTGGTTTTGGCCTTTTTACATTTTGTCGTATAATCAATATTCCCGTACTGGTGGTGTTTCTATTATTAACCTGAACACTAAAAATGCTGTAGTGTTAATGTAAATAAAGGTGTTTCTTAGTGTATTTTTACGCTTTCATGAACAGAATTTTGGATTAAGAATCAGAGCCGATATCAGTTGCGGTAACATCTCATTAAGGGCAAGGTTTTTAATGTATTATTGCTCCCCACCTTCTAGAAGCTGCTCAAACAACAGCAGACGTGATATCTGAGCAAGTGAGCCTTTATATTTTGTAATATTACAGCTTCTAAGTTTTTCCAAATCAATTTTTATTGATAGAACTATCGGGGGCACCCGGGGTTTTTAGAGGTTTACCTAATGTGTTTCTTTTTCGCTCCCGTTTCCTTCCCGCTTGCCCTCCCAGTCGTTATCCGTTCCCTGTCGCTTTCCCGCTCATTTTTTCGCTTTCAGTTCCCCCCCTAGATCCGATTCTACATACATACATACATACATAGATACATACACACACACATACATACATACACACTCCCGGTCGTTATCCGTTCCCTGTCGTTTTCCCGCTCATTCTTTCGCTCTCAGTTGTCCCCCTTCCTAGATCCGAATCTACATACATACATACATACATACATACATACATACATACATAGATACATACACACACACACATACATACTTTGAATAGGCATTTATTGCCGAAATATTGTAAAAAAACACATACATACATACATACATACATAAAACACACACATACATGCACATACACATACATACATACGCACATACATACGCACATACATACATACATACATACACACACATACATACATACATACATACATACATACACACATATACATACTTTGAATGAGCATTTAGTGCCGAAATATTGTAAAAAACACATACATACATACATACATAAACACAGACACACATACATGCATATACACATACATACGCACATACATATATATATAGTTCCCGCTCCGCTCATTTTGTGACGGATTTCAATTTTTTTTTCTATATTTGATTCCCCTTGACTCTCAAGGTTGTGTGAAAATTTCATTACGATCGGATGAATGGTGTAGCAATGCATGAATAACATATATATATACATACATACATACATACAAACATTCATTTATATATATATAGACTAGCGGGGTGCCAGGGGTTTAGAGGTTTATCTCTCGCTCCCGTTACCTTCCCCGCTTGCTCCACGCTCTTCCGCTCCCGTTCGCTTTCCTGGTCACTTTCTCTTTCCCGCTCGCTCTTACGCTCTCGGTCGCTTTTCCCGACTTTTCCGCTTTCCCATTCCCGTTCATTCTCCAGTTCCCACTTTCGAATCAATGTAGAAAAAACAATGTTTTTTATTATAAATCTTACTATATAACTTTATCTTCATTTCTCATCAAATCGCTTTTATCCATGCTATCCATCGGCTTTTAGGCCCGTCATTTTCAACCACGATTCAGTCATCATTGTTTCATTAAAATTGTCAGTATTAGGTACTTACTATGGAGCCAGGCAAAAGTATGGACCCGAGATAACTCACGTCTCACTCTCTTCTCGGCGGTCCTCGTGGTACAAAATAAAGTTTGTTTGTTCTTTATAAAAAATATGAACCGCTGGAGCGATCCTGATGAAATTTGGCAAATGGGTAGTTTTCATACAGGGGAAAAAAGTTAAGAAGATTTAGAATTCCCGGCTCAGTGGGGAAAATAATCCTTTACAGGCCAAAAATGCCATCAAACTCATCAAAGGTAATTATAAAATTCAAATTTAGTTTGTGTTACAACGTTTGAAGGCTTCAAGCAACTTTCAGCAAATCTACTTTACGTTGTATGGGCTAAAAAAAGTTCGGAAAGTGTGGAGAAGAGAAAATGAACGGGAACGAGAGAGCAAGCGGGAACGGGAACGGGAGAGCAAGCGTGAGCGGAAACGGGAAAGCGACCGGAAACGGAAGAGCTACCGGGAGCGGTAAGAGTAAGCGGGGAAGAAAACGGGAGCAAGAGAGAAAAACGATAAAAAACTTCTGAAAACCCTGAGCAACGCCCCTAAATAAAATTATTCATTACTAACTGTTTTATTAATTTTATATTAAAGAAATATATAATTTAAACAAAACATTTTTATAATTTTAAATTAATAAAATAATTGAATTGAATTTGAATTTTGTTTATTATCAGAACCAAAAATATAAAAAAAAAGTCTATAGAATCAAGCCATAAAAAATTAATATCTGAAAGTTATATTTTTGATGAAGAGGAGCTACATCAGGCTCCTCTATACTGACAGAAGCTGGAGGACTCGCGACTCCTAAGAGATGCGGTCCTTGAAAGCGTTTACTGTCGGGGCGTCAATTGTGTATTGCGTAAGCGCATTCCATGGAGCGACAATCCGGTTTGTGAAAAAATTGTATCGCTCTTCGCAACCTCTGACATACTGGCGCTCTAATTTGCAGTTGTGGCCACGCAGGTGGTATGCCGTGTGGCCGGCTGCTCGAGTTTGCGGAACGGAAAAGTTGACGTCGTCGATGTTGTGGGCGATTTTGAACTGCTCGATCAGGTCACCTCTCGAACGGCGGTCTTGTAGCGTTGTGATCCCAAGCTGTTGCAGACGATGTTCATAGGGCTGATGTTTTAGTGTTGCAATGATTTTTGTTGCCCGACGTTGGACCTGCTCAAGAAGGTTAATATCGCCCTTTTGATAAGGCGACCAAGATTGAACAGCAAATTCAAGATGTGGGCGGACGTAGGAGAGGTAAAGTGTACGCCACAGTATGAGGCTGCGGCTGCGGAAAGCTTTTCTGAGTCGGCTGAGCATATGATTGGCTGATGACGCTGCTTTTTCGACCTGTGCTCGGACCTTTAGATCATTTGAGACGAGAACACCAAGATCACGTTCGACTTTTGTGACTTCGAGTGGTCGCCGCGTGCCGTCAATATGTCTCATAGAGTATTGGTGGGTTATTCTGTGTGAGCGACCGACATGCATGATTTTGCATTTCTCGACATTGAAGTGCATCAGCCAAGTGAATGACCACTCAACTGCACGGTCAATGTCAGCCTGGAGAGATAAAATGTCAGAAGCTGACTTGATGATGCCGATGATTTTGCTGTCGTCCGCATACATTTTGATTTGGTGTGTGATAGTGTCCGGTAAGTCGTTAATATATAACACAAAAAGTAGTGGACCAAGAACAGAGCCTTGAGGAACGCCACTTGTCACATTCTTCCACTCGGACTCGCAGCCTTCAATCAAAACGCGCTGCTTCCTATCTTTCAGCCACGCTTCGATCCATGTGAGTAGCATACCACGGATGCCATAAGCTTTTAGTTTATGCAGTAGGCGTTTGTGAGGTACTCTGTCGAATGCTTTGGCAAAATCTGTATATACTACGTCAGCCACATAGCCGCAATGAACAGCTTCAGTGAGTATGTCGCGAGTTTCAAGTAGATTTGTCAAGCAGCTTTTTTTCTTGAGAAAACCATGTTGATGGTTGCTGATTAAGCCGTTGACGACGCAGTGCTGCATGATGTGTTCATGTAGAATGCCTTCCATTACTTTACAGGGCACAGGAGTGAGAGAGACAGGCCTGTAGTTAGAAGGCTTGAGCTTGCTGCCTTTTTTGAAGATAGGGGAAACATTTGATTTTCTCCATGTGTCCGGTATAACTCCGGACATGAAGGAGCGCTTGTAGATGAGAGCCAGGGGTGTGGCAAAGGCAGCTGCGCAATTGCTGAGAACGCGTGGGTGCAAACCGTCAAGACCCATCGATTTAGTTTTGTCTAAGCTGTGGAGTCTTTTTTGAAGAATAGCTGCAGAAAAACAACTTTCATTTACATCGCAGATTGATTCGGTGCGATCTGTAAAAGCAGGCATGTAACCCTCAGGTTCGATGACAAAAACAGATTGAAAATAGTCATTGAGTGAAGAACAGATTTTTTCACGGTCCGCAGTTATGGTGCCGTCGGCTGTCTGAATAGAGTTGATGTCGTCTTTGACAAACTGCTTGCTACGGACATGTGAATGAAGAAGTTTTGGATTGGATTTGGAAGCGCTGACTAGTTGTTCCTCATACATGAGAATTGCCGACTTGACTGTTTTAGCTACACGCTTGCAAGCCTCTCGATGAGATTCTCGTAGAATAACTGCAGAGTCGCGCCCCGATGCGATGTATTTAGCCCAGACCTCGCGCTTGACTCTGGCTGCTTTTATAACTTCGGGTGTTACCCAAGGTTCTTTTTTCCGCACAAATGGAGTTGTTGTAGATGGGATGTGTAGTGCAACCGCTTCGTTGTATCGGTCGATAAGAAGCTGATAAGTGTCAGGTACTGAAAGGCCATCAAATAAGTTTTCCCAGTCGGTGTTTGAAATACGAGATGACAGCGCATTGTAGTCAGCTTTGCTCCATATAAAACGTTTGTGCGACGGAGAAACACGTGAATTGTTCAGACCGGCCACAGCGAACCGACCGGTTATAAAGCAATGGGATTGTCCCATGGGCGTGTATCCAAGTGAGTCAGCTTCAAGTATCTCGATAGCTCGGTCGGGGTCGTTGGTAATAATGAGGTCAAGAGTGCTGCTAGGTGTAACATAACGATTACAGCGGTACGTGGGAAACGTGACAAGCTGTGTAAGGTGCCAGTCGTTGAGGCACTCTTGAAATCTAATGTCACTAGGATGTTCGTTACCTATATGGGCAACTGTTGCCAAGCCACCACCCACGTCGATTGGAGCATATTTTGTGTGAGAGAAACTAAAATCGCCATAGAGCAACATAAATGAGCAGCTCAAGGCGGAAAGTGAGCTACGAGCTGTTGTGACTGAAGCAATACATTGTGAATAATGAATTGTTTTCAGTGTATATCAACCATACTTTATCTGTGGTTTCAATATTAAAATTAAAACAAACATTAGAAAAACCTCTAAAAAACCCGGGCAACGCCGGGTATCTCCGCTAGTACATACATAAACACAGACACAGACACACATACATGCACATACACATACATACATACACACATACATACGCACATACATATATATATAGTTCCCGCTCGCTCACCCGCTCCGCTCCGCTCCGCTCCGCTCATTTTGTGACGGATTTCAAAAATTTTTTCTCTATATTTGATTCCCCTTGACTCTCAAGATTGTGTGAAAATTTCATTACGATCGGATGAATGGTGTAGCAATCACTGATCTCTATAATATAACTGGATTGCGCTTAGCCCATTATTGCAATAGAAATGTTGTCGCCAGTCTGCCGCCATTTTACCACTCTCAATTACCAATGCAGCCGTCGTGTTTACGTCGATCGTCGCATGATATACGAACAATTAGGGGGTTTTAATGAAATGACTGTTTTGCTCCCTTATATTGTCTATTAAAGCAATTACAAGCAGCGCAATTTGGCATTTTTAAACTTCTAAAAAGATTCCGTCAATAGCATCAGATAGGTAGGCATGGAGTTCCAAAATGGCGACCAGCGGCGACTCCCAGGCAGGTCTAAGCGCAATCTATATATATAAAAGAACATGTCCTGACTGACTGACTGACTGACTGACTGACTGACTGACTGACTGACAGATGACTGACTGATAATCAACGCCGAGCTCAAACGCCTCATCCTAGGAACGTGAAATTTGGAACTTATATTACTTTTATAGCGTAAACATCCGCTAAGAAAGGATTTTGCTTCTGAGGGGAAAAAACTGGAAAACAAACTTTTTTTTTAACAATGTATATCTCGAAAACCAAAAATGAGGAGATTTTGAAATTTGGTATATAGATTCTTTTTGAAAAATAAAAAGATACGTGTTTCACCATTTTTTGAAAATTCGGTTTCCCGGACCTCAAATGTGGGTTGGAAAATTGGGTTATTTGGTTTTTAAAGTAGCTTCTACTCAAAAACTGTTAATGCTACAGGAGTAAAAATTAGTATTTAGTTTTTACTCCAAAAATAATGAAATACGTGTTTTAGCATTTTTTGAAAATTTGGTTTCCAGGACTTCAAATGTGGGGTGGAAAATAGGGTTATTTGTTTTTTAAAGTAACTGCTACTCAAAAACTGTAAATACCACAGATGTAGCTTCTACTCAAAAACTGTTAATGCTACAGGAGTAAAAATTAGTATTTAGTTTCTACTCCAAAAATAATGAAATACGTGTTTTAGCATTTTTTGAAAATTTGATTTCCAGGACTTCAAATGTGGGGTGGAAAATAGGGTTATTTGTTTTTTAAAGTAACTGCTACTCAAAAACTGTAAATACCACAGATTTAAAAATTAGTATTTAGTTTCTATTCTAAAAATAAAGATATACGTGTTTCACCATTTTTTTTATAAATTTGGTTTCCAGGACCTTAAATTTGGGCTGGACAATAGGATTACTTGGTTTTTAAAGTAACTGATACTCAAAAACTGTAAATGCTACAAAAGTAAAAATTAGTATTTAGTTTCTACTCTAAAAATATTGATATACGTGTTTCACTATTTTTTGAAAATTTGGTTTTCAGGACCTCAAATGTGGGGTGGAAAATTGGGTTACTTGGTGTTTAAAGTAACTGCTACTCAAAAACTGTAAATGCTACAAAAGTAAAAATTAGTATTTAGTTTCTACTCTAAAAATAAGGATATATGAAATTTTGGTTTTCATGATCTCAAATGTGGGGTGGAAAAAGGTTTCTTTGGTTTTTAAAGTAACTGCTACTCAAAAACTGTGAATGCTATAGATGTCAAAATTAGTATTTAGTATTTACTCAAAAAATAATGATATAAGTGTTTCAACATTTTTTAAAAATTTGGTTTCCAGGACCTCAAATGTGGGGTGGAAATAAGGGTTATTTGATTTCAAAATAACTGCTACTCAAAAACTGTAAGTGCTACAAATGTAAAAACAAGTATTTTGAAGTTTTGTGCCGGTTAAAAGTAGCTAAGTCCAGTTTATCACCGGTTGGGCCAAGCCGTTGTTTTAGAGTCTTCACACGGGCCAGGCCAAACCTTAAATCAAAGTGGGACGGGCCGAGGTTTTTCACCAAGTATATAGATATTTTAGTGATTTTAGGGTCTTCAGTTGGGCCGGGCCAAACCTGAAGTCAAGGTGGGACGGGCCGAAGTTTTTCATCAAGTATATAGAACTTCAAGGCCTGTAAGAATGGGCCGGGCCTAATTCAAACGGGCTGTTCCGGGCCAGGAGTTTAGGTTTTTAAAACGGGCTGGGCTAAGTTGTCGACGGGCCGACCTGAGACCTAAAAAATTGATCTCTACTATGGATGCACGGTTCAAACTCTCTAATTTCATGCGAGCGAAGCCGCTACGGGCACTGCTAGTCCAGTTATATTATAGAGATCAGTGGTAGCAATGCATAAACGCCATTAACATATATACATCTATATATATAAAAGAACATGTCCTGACTGACTGACTGACTGATGACTGACTGATAATCAACGCCGAGCTCAAACGCCTCATCCTAGGAACGTGAAATTTGGAACTTATATTACTTTTATAGCGTAAACATCCGCTAAGAAAGGATTTTTTAAAAATTTTGCTCCTGAGGGGAAAAAACTGGAAAACAAACCTTTTTCTAAAACAATGTATATCTCGAAAACCAAAAATGAGAAGATTTTGAAATTTGGTATATAGATTCTTTTTGAAAAATAAAAAAATACGTGTTTCACCATTTTTTGAAAATTCGGTTTCCCGGACCTCAAATGTGGGTTGGAAAATTGGGTTATTTGGTTTTTAAAGTAGCTTCTACTCAAAAACTGTTAATGCTACAGGAGTAAAAATTAGTATTTAGTTTTTACTCCAAAAATAATGAAATACGTGTTTTAGCATTTTTTGAAAATTTGGTTTCCAGGACTTCAAATGTGGGGTGGAAAATAGGGTTATTTGTTTTTTAAAGTAACTGCTACTCAAAAACTGTAAATACCACAGATGTAAAAATTAGTATTTAGTTTCTATTCTAAAAATAAAGATATACGTGTTTTACCTTTTTTTAAAATTTGGTTTCTAGGACCTCAAATGTGGGGTGGAAAATAAGGTTATTTGGTTTTTAATGTAACTGCTACTCAAAAACTGTAGATGCAACAGGAGTAAAAATTAGTATTTGGTTTCTACTCCAGAAATAATGATATACGTGTTTTAGCGTTTTTTGAAAATTTGGTTTCCAGGACTTCAAATATGTGGGTGGAAAATAGGGTTATTTGATTTTAAAATAACTGTTACTCAAAAACTGTAAGTGCTACAGATGTGAAAATTAGTATTTTGAGGTTTTGTGCTGGTATTTAGTTTCTATTCTAAGAATAAAGATATACGTGTTTTACCTTTTTTTTAAATTTGGTTTCCTGGACCTCAAATGTGGGGTGGAAAATAAGGTTATTTGGTTTTTAATGTAACTGCTACTCAAAAACTGTAAATGCTACAAAAATAAAATTAGTATTTAGTTTCTACTCTAAAAATAATGATATACGTGTTTCACCATTTTTTGAAAATTTGGTTTCCAGGAACTCAAATGTGAAGTGGAAAAAGGGTTATTTGATTTTAAAATAACTGCTACTCAAAAACTGTAAGTGCTACAGATGTGAAAATTAGTATTTTGAGGTTTTGTGCCGGTTAAAAATAGATGAGTTCAGTTTATCACTGGACGGACGGGCCAAGCCGTTATTTTAGGGTCTTCATACGGCCCTGCCCAAACCTTAAATCAAGGTGGGACGGGCCGAGATTTTTAACCAAGTATATAGACATTTTAGTGATTTAGGGTGTTCAGACGGGCCGGGCTAAACCTGAAGTCAAGGTGGGACGGGCCGAAGTTTTTCATCAAGTATATAGAACTTCTAGGCCTTTAAAAACGGGCCGGGCCCATATTAGACGGGCCGTGCCGGGCCAGGAATTTCGGTTTTTGAAACGGGCTGGGCCAAGTTGTCGACGGGCCGAGCCGAGAACTAAAAAATTGATCCGTGCAGTACTCTACTATGTATGCACGGTTCAAATTTTCTAATTTCATGCGAGCGAAGCCGCAACGGGCACTGCTAGTATATACATATATACAAACATTCATTTATATATATATATATATATATATATATATATATATATATATATATATATATATATATATATATATATATATATATATATATATATATATATATATATATATATATATATATATATATATATATATATATATATATATATATATATATTTACATCTTAAAATTACGGCCCATGTAAAATGTTATAAAGTTTCTTAATTAATTCGTCTCAGTAATTTTGTGTCTTCATATTTAGAGACTGCAAAAAATACTGCAGGTTATTATATGTGTGATTCTTCTAATGTGATGACATTTACAATAAAGGTGATTAACAATTTATTTGAACAATATCTCTATTGTTTCAATAATTGTCTTCACAATTGAGCTTCACTCTCTTCACCTTAACATTAGCACTACCACGTGGCTAACTCTCACTTTCTTTCTCTGGTTCTCACTTCGTTGAGGTTTTTTGAATAAATATTCAGCCAGCAGATTGAAAGTCTTTTATCTATCTGGTCATCTGATCTTAATTGTTCCGAAATCCATGCCATTATTTACTGACAAACATTTCTGCACACACTGTTTGTATGAAGGAGAGGTCCACTTATTAAACTTTCCCACATTTCTCCTATGAAATTATAGACACTGATCACTTGAGTTCATTTGTCTCTGTAATTTCATCACCTCCTTACTCAGGATTTCTGAGACTAGCCTGCACATTGAATTGAAGTTGATGGTTGGTGGTGTATCATCAACATCAATGTGTTGTTGCAGATGTTCTCTACTTTTCATTTAACATTGATAAAACACGCACGTTGTCCCCCATGAAAAACTTGTTATGAATACAGTCTGGAATGTGTTGACAACAGTGTGGGTGGATGTGAAGTTCTACTTTTCACGGCCACACCCTAAAAAACCATATCCCCCCTATCAATTATTGTTAACAAACTCAGTAAAATGCAGCTCCATCAACAGTCTATCTGTGTGTTGTTGAAATGTCTGTAATAATTATAATATTTGTATGTGTAACTATAATGTATGGATATAAATATGTTGTGTGTGTGTGCGCTTGTGTATGCATATATGCTTATGGTTGTGTTTTTGTATTAATGCAATGTCTAGACCATATATATAGAATAGATATATCGGCCCGCCTGTTGTTTAGGAAGGCTTTTAGCGAGGCAGCCTAGTAGACCGTAGATACGAAACGAAGAACTGATAGTTACAACCGTATAGTAACTTAATCAAGTATTTTTTTAATAGAAAAAAAAGAATTTTTTATGTACAAAATAAATTTTTAACTTTATAAAAATTAACAAATTTTTTTTATAAAAATTTCAGTTGACATTGAATTTTATTTAGTTCGATGGTCTATTTATGTCTATTTAACGTCGCCTGTGTTATCGGTAAATTAGAATTGTATATTTCTTATGTCGGATATCGCGTTAAATTAAAATAAAGCTCATATCAACTACTTTTAGCTATAAGAAATCGACGCTTCTGTTTCTTACAAACCGGAGTTTAGTCTCCGCTGTCGTACCAGAACGTTATAAACTATTAAATACTATTACCAAGGTCGACCAAGGAAGTGGGCGCCGTTAGCCGGGGCAATAAATTAAGCGGTAAAATTGCTACTGAGCCGGCGCTTTTGCCAAAACAATTGATTCTTTGATTAATTGATAAAGATGTACATATTTTCTAAAGGGTTAGAGGTAGGGTTAGGGCCGTTAGGGGGTAATCCTGCAGTATAGCGTCCTGAACCGATTTCGATGAAAAATGGCCGGTTTTTTAACGTAAATGATATTTAAAACATCAATAAGGGAAATAAAGACTAATTACAACATAAATAACTGAAAAAAAACAAAAATTATAGCACTTTAGAACATTTATAAATTACTCCCGAAGTTAACGTAGTTCCTGATGAAGATCTATTTGTCAATAGCGATAGAAGTGAACAGTAGGAATAAAGGTAATAAAAATTCAACACATTTAAAATAAAAATAGACAATTTAGGAAAAAAAATTTTGGAAGTAAAAAATTGAAAAATATTAGTTTGCTTTAGAAGTACGAGTTGCGTAAACCGCTCCATGTCTAAAACCGTTTCTTTAAATGCGGCGCTTTATGTCAAATTGCCTTAAGAAAAATTAAAAAAACATTGAAAACAATAAATTAGCAACAGAACACCAAGAAAAATTGAAATAATATCAAAGTAAAAGTACTTGGCGACTTGGCTGTCTTTGGTACGGTTTCTATCATATATCTTGGAGCAGAAATTTTGCGTTTTTAGAGGTCATGTGGCTAGCAGAATCGTTTGGAGAGCGAAAAAGCGACCAGGAAGAGAAGAGCAATCGGGAGCGGGAATGCGGCCGGGAACGGGAAGGCGATCGGGAGCGGGAAAACGATCGGGAGCGGGAAAACTAGCTAGTCATAGATAAATTTCCACTCAGCGCTCTCTCAGGGCAATAGCAGCGACCTACCAGAACCAGATGGATGTTGCTCGTAGTTATCTTTCTGTCTTATTACTTACTCACATTTGTAATTATCGCAACTAATATTTAGTTAGTTTAAAAGTTGTTTAATTAGCAGAAGTATTTATTAGTTTTTGATTATCTTAATTGAATTTATCACTTGCAGTCCTGAACTGTATTGGTATGAGTCTCACATCATCTCATTTAAATAAATGATACTACAGTTTTACTGCAATTCATAAAGTGTTTTATTATTGAAGAGAAAAACCAAGAAAAATATTTTATATTAACTTTTATTGACCTGTCAGTATAACGAATCGATTACAAGATTGTCTTTTTCCTGATTTCTTAAGGGATTGGTTATGGAGATTACATATATGGTGTTGTCTAATATTTAAATAAATTTTAACAATATCTTTAACTATAGTATACACATGATTGTCAACACCATCCATCGTATCAAAAAAATGATCCCCCAGGTTCAGTATGTCATTTGTACCTATTTTTGATAGGACATTCAACCCCAGTTGACAGGTAGAGACGGTGTTTATGGCCCTGTGCATAGAAACATATTCTCGCAGGCAACATTCAGTTATTTCACATATCTGAAAGAAAAGTTTGTGAAATATATAACGTCTATTATTATTCAAAGTAATAGTAAAAAATTTCACTGGTTGTATTAGGGTCAAATTTAATAAAAGAATTACTGTTGTTTCAATAATTATTTAACCAACAAACATTTGATATGCTATCAAGATCTCAAAATTGATAGATAATGTGAACTTTGTAGATAATTTACTCTTAAAAGATAATGTAACTTTTAAGTTATTCATAAAATTAATAGAATAGGTACCTATATTAAATAATATACACTTTCTGTGTAACGAAAACCATGTCACAGTCTAATAGTTTGTATAGCATGTTCGATTCTCAGACAATCAACATAGTAGAAATTAAACATTTTGAGAAAATGATGAAACAATAATGTTTACAAATTACATTGTATGCATCATAGCAGAGTCAATAAATTAGGTTTTTATTAAATCATTACAGACTAATGTGACTTTTCATCTAAGACCGACATAAGCAACGTAACAGTCAAATGTTACCTTAACTACACCAGGGGACGGAATGAGATAAGCTCCTTCATTTTTCAATTGAAGCAGATGGTAGGAGTGCTTTGCTGGTACTGCATCAACAACCAAGCTGCATCTACACTCATTGCAATCTATCTTCCGCATCACTTTTTCAACGACCCAACCACTGATGTACGTTGTACTGTTTTCTATTAGTGCTTGGACAGTTCTTGAGTTTAAGTTATAGCTAAAATTAAGATTTTAGTTGTTAAGCATTTCGAAATAAAATTATGATAAATTATGTAAACAACTGACTTTCTTTCATTATCAATGTTCTGGCTCTGGATCAGTGTGTTCTCGGTAGCAGGCAAATAAAAAATTTCACTACTGCTGGCTTTAATGTTTCCAGAACTGTCTGGTATCAAACCACACCTGCATAGGTATCTCTTGAATATACCTATGAAAGCATTAAGTACTGATTTATTTCAAAATTTTGAAAGAATTTAGAACTCCTATTTTCCAGCATAAAAAATCAAGTTGTTGTGAAATAAATTAATATCATGGAAAACAATGAAACACTCAAACCTGCGAACTTGTATGTTGATGGATTATTGTTCCACCCTCCTGCAAGTATAAAAATTAAATATTAATTTTACTGTATATTATGCTTATGTTATTCATTGTTTATCGTGTTTCTTAAATTTTCTTTTAAAATATATTTAGAATTCTTGGCAACTTACCACTCCTTCGCACAGAGTTAAAAAATAATTCAAGATTGTCTTGCGAAAACTTGTAGGTGAGTATATAGTTCTGATGATCTAACAGGTATTTTGAAATTTCAATAATTGATGTAATATCTACTATGAATCCAAGTATGAAAGTGGACCTGCATGGGTAGAAAGAAATATTGAGATATAACTATAAATTAGTAAATATTAAAAAATTTTATCGAGAACCAACTATAATTTCCTATATGACTATATATATATATATATATATATATAAAAATAAATTTTAAGTACCTAGTTGTGTTATATAGAAACTGTCCTGAAACAGTTTTGAGGTTTAGTAGGTAGTTCTTTATTACTAATAACTTTTCTACTATTACTTTGCTGTTATCCTTATTAATTGGCCCTTTTGTAAATTTCCCACCTGGAATGACAAATGATGAAAAACTTATATTAATTTCTTTAAAGATGATGTTTGTTTAAAACATAGCTCAGTAAAAAGATTTTCCAACCTGGAAATCGAGAGTTGAAAATATCAAAAAGGGTGTCAGCATTTAGGATATACTCTATGGTGGCATCGACATTTTGAAACTCAGCGCATCCCAAATCTTTTAAAACCTGCAGAGCTTTTGCCACGGATTTGCTCATCACTTGAGCAGCTAGAGACACCTTCACATTTGTAAAAAAAAAGTCACTATAACTTATATAGCTAGCAGTAAATCGGATAAGAAATATTTATTAATAATCTAACCTTCATTTTCAATCTATGGAAATTTATGTGTTGATTGGTTAATTTATTGGCCAATCTTAGCCCGACGTCACTTTGGATGTTATGGAGTTTTTCAATGAATTCCCAATCAATAACACCTTCTCCAGAAATCAACTTCCCACTTGACTCTACAGTGTTCCGCAGCAACTTGAGCATGTGACAGGCATCCAAAATTACATAAATTCTCTCATTATTTACCTCAAACCAAGGTTGTGGATCAGGGAGTTTAAGTTTACATCCTAATAGCTTACACATCGATATATTGGTGCTGAGACCATCCATAACGAGAGCAATAACCTTTATAAATTTTTACATATCTTTTGTTAAGCTACATTAGTTAAATCTGCTTGACATTAAATATGATAACTGAGAGACATTAAAATAAATTTAATTATATTACCTTAACATCTATTTGTTGAATTCTTTCTATGCAAGTTTGAACCAGCTTTTGTTGGAGCGTTGCACTTAGACCATTTGTACAAAAATAAGCTATGGGGAATTTCCAACTGCCAACAAGACCAACCAACATGAAAACCAAAACTTCTGTCGCTACTTCGTCAGAAACTTCTCCGAATCCCAAATCGACAAATCCTTTGAAAGTATTGAAAATCAATACAACTTGAAAATATTATAATAAATAACATATAAGTAATTAAAAAGAATAAAAAATTATATAAATTTATTGCCAATGAATTGCTTTTATTAACTACATATGAGTCTGCACATATTACTGATTATATCTTAAAGTCACTTGATTGTTTATGGAATATGATTCTACTTTTGTAATCAGTTTGATCAGGTTTTCATTATTATAGTCTGGTAGATTTAGCTTTTGGTTCGGAAATAAACTGGGAAGTGTAGATTATGAGGATTTTGTAGATAAATAATGCACATCATATCATAGTCAAATTGTTTGCTGTTTATTATAACACACAAGCAAACAGTTTTGACATTGAGACAATGCTTAGCAATATCCTCAAAATGAATAGGAAATTTAAAAAAAAACGCTGCTAAAATCCAAATTCGTCCAAATCAAAATCTAAGGCTTAAATAAAACGTTAAGATATTGAAGAGAAATCGAATTCAAACTCGATAAAACCGGCAATGCAAAATGAATACAAAGACAACGCAAATATAGCATAGATTCATTATAAAATTTAATTTTACATCAAATTCTGTTGAATACACACTTTCAATAAATTTACCTGTTCGACGATATCACTTGGACTTTCGTGTGAAAAAACTTTACGAACCTTCAATAGATTAAGTTTATTGTATACTTTTTGAGATTTTATAATTAAATAATATATTCATATTTATACCATAACAGGCTTAGCCACAGTTGTTGCTGCTGATGGTGAAGCTTCTGAAGCACAAACTATGCTTTTGACTGGCAGGCATTTGGGAAGCTTGTTATTTAAGTCAATTTGAATGGTTATAAATTTATTTTAGAAAATGTCAACAGGAAAACAGAATACAAAAGTTTTATTAAATTACCACTATGATTCTTCTCCGTCTGGGAGTTGATGAAAAAGTAGGATTTGTTGTTGGCAAAGTAACCTTTAAGAGTTTTTAAGTTTTTTTATTGAATGAAATATTACATTTAGCCATTTCTCAAATCATATTGTGTAGATTCATATTACAGAAACTTAATGAAATATAAAACAAAACTATAACTATACATTTATATTAACATGTAATATTATCAACTAAATTTTTATAGGATACGAACTTTCAATGAATGTGACGGTTCAACGGTTTCGCCTGAATAACGACTTTCCTTTAATGAAAGCAAAGATATTATTTGAAATGTTAAAGTACTTTTTTCAATATTTTTAAATAGTTATCTTGAAAATGTGTTGAGTTATTAATATGGATATATATATATATATATATATATATATATATATATATATATATATATATATATATATATATATATATATATATATATATATATATATATATATATATATATATATATATATATATATATATATATATATATATATATATATATATATATATATAGTCGAGTCGATAAAGTCGCAATTGTCCACAAACCTACGTTTCCCCATTAAAAATGTATAAAATATAATACGTTAAATAAAATAACTAATTTAAATAAATGAACTAATAAAGAAATTTTTTATTTGGTGGAAAAAATCTTGGGGGGGCGTTGTAATTTATAAATATATGTATATTACCACGACAGGGTCGTTTGCAACTCCTGCTGCTAAAGTAGATCCTTCTCCGATGGGAATATGGCTTTCTAATGACAGGCTTTTGGAGAGCTTGTAACATAAGAAATATTGAGAATTGTTCTGTTTTAGTATATGTTTATACATGTATATGTTATAATTAACTAATGCTAAAATACATTAACAATACAAATTGCTTTAGTCACTATTGAATTGAATTTGTGTCAACAGATAACTTATTAAAACAATTTAAACAAAGTTACTAAATAAAGATGGACAATTGAATAGAATGACAATTTAATAAATATGACAAAATGTTAGTTAGTCAAATGTATATCAAAACATTAATTACTGGCATGTCTCCACATGGCACAGCTTCGTTATGCAATCCATTTTTAAAGCCAAAGTTATAAATACATTTTGCATCAAAATGCCTGCTGCAAATCCTCGAAGTAGAAACAGGTTCCCATAATGGATCTCCATTTAAGATGCGAACTGCCGCTATCCATTTATTCCTTTTAATATTAAACTTTGGAAAGCTAAAATAGCAACGGTAAAACTTATTTTATAATCTATTTTTCATGTAATTTATAAATGTAACAAAACAAAGTGCAATTAATAATAAATGACTACTGCAATTGAACTGGTAGATTACTTGCCGATGGAAAGAACAATCGGAATTAATTTTCCAGGTATTAGTGCAGTTTTTAACACTACAAGAGTGAGGCATTTTATATTTTTATAGAAGATTCGAAAGTGAAAGAACAGAACAGACGAAACAAAAATAGAACTTGAAACGGCGCGAAAGGAACCAAACAACAAAGGAACCAAAAATAGATTAATACAAATAATGAATATTCATGTCACCAAAAAGACTCTAAATCGTTTTTTCGGAGGCCATCTTGGCATCTCGCTCAAAACCTGCTCATCTCCGATATATCTATTCTATATATATGGAGGGGAGTTGAAACAAGTTGACTTGTTACGGTTAAGTCGGTTTTTCACCACAATATTTAACGCTTACAATTTATTTATGTTAGCCATTTGCAAGTGTAAAGAATGACCTATCGATTGGTACTAACATCATAAAATTTTTGTCTATAGTATTTGGTGTATGAAACAAAATGTCAACATTGTTTCATCTCCCCTCGATCTCCCCTACTTCTTTCAATGATGTGGATGATTTTATAGATAACTTTATTTCTACTAATTTTTCTATTTTTAATACTTTAGCTCCATTCGAAACTTTCAGATATAGACTTTTTAAAAACAATTCCATGGACTGACCGTTAATTTATAAATATACCTATGCAATTAGCCATCTATGCAATTGGTTCTATCGGCAGTATGCTACCCATATTTACCATCATAGAGATGTGATCAATCAAAAAATTAATTCGTAATGTAATTTATTTCTGTAATTTATTAAGGTAATTTTACACATTTTTCAAATCAAGAATTAGAAGAAACATTATACCGTCAAAATTCAAAAACTCGTCCGCCAGTTATTCGTATCTTCGTAATCGTAACTATCATGACGTTTTGCTAGCTCAATGAAAACATTGGTAATTGTGATTTCACTGTGTTCCGTCCGAAACTATTTTTGCATATAATATACACTTTTTTAGGACGTTATTTTTTTCTACTTTCCTGGATCGTTGTAAAACGGTTCGACGTGAAAAGTAAATTTTACAAAGCATTTTGGCCAGTCCATCATAAATATGGAAAAAAAACAAGATCAATCGACTCCTCAAAAATTCGGCGCAAGTGCCAAAGTAACAGTTGTGGAAGAAAAGCATGCTCAATCGGCAAGTCCTCATAAAAGCAGGTCTCCGAGAGGAAAAAGTCCAGTAGATACCATAAGAGCATCCTTTAAAGCAGGCGACATCCAGAAATTTACCATTGGTACAGTTCAAGTGGATGCCCCAAAAAAAGATTACATAATATTGCAAGAACAACTGTTTAACTTAGATTTGATGCTGAACCAGCTGATGCAAGCCAGAGCAAAAGATACACAAGATTTGAAAAGCAGAATCGACGCAAAAGAGCAGGAGGCAAAGATGAATGCTCTGAAAGAAAAGCAAATGCTCGATAGCAAGATCAAGATGGAGCTCGACCTGGAAAAAGATGCTCTCAGAAGGTTGAAAGAGCTCAAGGCTAGCGTTGCCAAACTGGACTTACAGACAAAGAATCTTGAAAAGCAGATAGAAGCCTTAAGCAAAAAGAAACAAGCGGACGACGTGCGTAGAAGCAAAATGCTGGAAAGTATAGCTATGAAAGAAAGACAGGCCAGAATGAAAAGAGAAAATGCTCAGACAATGCTCATGAACATGGAGGTGATGCAAAAACAGAAACTTCTTCAGAAGACTCTCAAGCAGAAACAACTGCTCCAGTTGCAGTCAGGAGATTTTGATGACTCAGACGAAGTATCCGAGCCGTTTGAAGAACCCGAAACTAAAGGAACTCAACCACCAATTCCTCCTCCTCCTCTGCCGGACATGCGTGAAAGGAGCTACCAACAGTACCAATCGCAGCAACAGCAGCGGCAGTACCAGGACGCTATGAGAATGAATCAAGACCCTTGTCAAGATGGTGGGCATGATCAATTCTACTATAATAAAACTCTCAACGCCACACAAGATTCCATGATGCCAAACAACAGCGATCCCTGCAAGCCATATATTGCATCCTTCAACCTACTCAACTATTTGTCCAAAGGATGCTATTCAGAAGTTTGTAGAATATCTTGCTATGTTTGCTGACTAAATATGACTGTTTAGCATATGACTGCTCTTGTGAATTTTTATAATAATTAGTGTCATCTCTTTACCTATTTCTGAGCATTTCCGCTAATGTCAAAATTTTCCTTTCACGTGCAGATGGGTCGGAAGAATTAAGCAAAAGGTTTTGGTAGCATTATGTCATTGGCTCTGCTGAGGAAATGGAAGACAAGGAATGAGTCAGTACATTGAGAATTAGACATTAAAACACGAGTCATTTACTAATGCTTTGGACGTTTAGAGACTAGTTCGATGTTTAAGTAGCTTGTTTTTTCGGTTGTTTGTTAATGAATAAAAGTTGTCAAAGCCACGTCCTTGTGTCAGATTTGTTAAAAGTAGTGTTGCTCCTTAGTCCAAAAATGTTTAGTTAAGCTGAAATTGTGAGAAACTGTAAACTTTAAAACAGGCCATTGATTGCGATCTGAAAGCTTGAAAAAAAAACAAGTATGTTACAAGAACAGCTGCTAATGTAAACTATTCAAAGCTCATGACTATCCTAACTGAAAACTCAAGCTTATCTTTTGTATTTGGAAATAAAAACGGCTTGCTATAGTAATTTGTCCGCCATCCCTTCAAAAACATTTGACCAAACGTTGACGATTTTAACTAACACAATTATTGCAGGTTGCACTGGTGAAAAGCACACTGACAAACAACAAGTACGTAGTGAAGTCGATCTGCAAGAAGGACAACATATCGAAGATTTGTCGCATGAAAACCATCTTTACTTCACTTGCAGACAACAAACATCCTTTTGTTGCAACAATGCACGACTGCATGCAGAATGACGTATGTACATTTTTGCTCTATTTTGCTTTATTAATCACACATGTGAATGCGAAGTGTTTGTTACTTGTTAAGCATGCATCTAGTACCTAATGACAATTTTTCTATTAGCGAAACTATGATTTGATAACAAATATTGGCATTGCTGTGGTAGTGCTGTGGTAGTGCAAAAATGAGGCGATTTTGTATAAACATTATAAAGTTGAGATGAGAAAGAAATTTATGTTTTACCGTATCTATAGAGCCGAGTTTTCTTCGTAATGGAATACCTCCCAGGTGGTAACATGAAGGACCATCTGGCCAGACTGGCAACTTTCGATGAGTGTGAAACTATCTTTTACTCAGCTTGCACACTACTTGCCATCAACCATCTACACTGCTACGACATAGCTCACAGGTTTTATTTATGCAGTTGTAATTTAATGAATATAACCATGTCTGTTGTAAAATGAATGTCATCCTAAACGCCACAATTGAACCGAATAGCCAATATGAAAACTGGTTTTATTCTCCAATGCAACTTGTTCACGGTTATAAAAACATCAATTAATTGCCGTGTTACGTATCAAAAATTATTTGTTATCAAACATTGCAGGGACGTCAAACTTGACAACTTGGTTTTGGACAAATGTGGTTATGTCAAGCTGGTAGATTTTGACTTGGCTATTCCTTATGTCACTTACAACACACCTCTCTACGACAAATCTGGCACAAGTATCTACAAAGCACCTGAGTTCTTCAAACCGTGTGAATTCACGACTAGAGCAGCTGATTTCTGGGCTTTGGGAGTCATCATACATGCCCTACTTACTGCAAAGGTGAATATAACTGAGTTGGGAAAACTTTTAATGAACAAAAGCAGACATTTTTGGTGTATATATATATATATATATATATATATATATATATATATATATATATATATATATATATATATATATATATATATATATATATATATATATGTTATGCACAACTTTCAATTATAAAATGGAAAGCTTAAAAAAATCGAAATGGTCATGCTGTCAGATATGTTCTATTTCTGTTAACATCTTATGCATGTCATGTTCTGACTCAAAATATTGAGAATAGTATATGAAACTGATAATGAATAAAATGATAAAATGTACAAATGCATGTATTGTTTACAGTGCATACACACAAAACCAGCCTTGAGACTGGCAGAAGAAAAGCTAAGTCCCCAGGCAGAAGATCTTCTTATGAAAGTATGTCTCTTTTTTGTTATATAATTAAAATGAATATGGCGTAAATAATGCCAATATTATAATACAATGGTAAAGGTGAATTCTATAACATTCTCTTATGTTGTAATTGCTGTTTATGACCACCATTACAGATGTTAAACCTGTGTCAGAATCAGAGATTAGGTTGCGGTCCTACTGGAGGTCAGGACATTATGAAGCATCACTTCTTCAAGGTCATTTTTATAACAGCAAATTAATTAGTCAGAAGCACTGTTTTATCCAGACCTTGGGGGAAATTTTCCCCGCCCTCAGTCTGAAGGTTTCCCCGACAAATTTTAAATTTTTCATAAACCAAATTTAGACAAAATATTACTTTTGAGAAAAAAAGTTGAAAAGTTTTTGAAAAAAAATGGATTACGATTACCCCCCCCCCCCCCGGTAATCGGCATTTTTGGGAAGGACTAAAACTCTTTTAAACACCTTAATGAGTTTTGAACCTTGAACTGAAATCTATTCTAATGAATAATTAATTAGCTAAGTTCGTCTATTATTCTGTTTGATGCCATTGCACATATTTTAAAGAAATGAGGCATACTAAATCAGCTTTTTACAATGACTTCTAAAAGAAAATTATTTTTCAGATCTAAACATTTGTGCTTTTTATGCCTGTCATCGGACAGGCAGCTTTGCTAGTTTTCTTATAAAGCTTAATTATTACTGCGAGTTGTAAATTAAAAAAAAAACTGCTTGCCAAGTAAAAGTTGAGAACCAGACTTAGATGTGAAAGGCTCCCAGTTCAACTCCTACTTGATGACTAGTAAGCAATGTTATTAACAATCAGCGAAAAAAATAGTTCTTTGTGGAACATGTAAAAGATTAGCTCATTCAACTTCGTAGGAGGTGCTATATAAATATCCATATCGATTGATTGAAAGTGAAAAAGAGTCCATTTTAAATAACACACCATGTTATTATAAAAAAAATAACTTTAAAAAAAATCAAACCTAAACAAGCATAATCAGAAAATGCTATACAATTGTGATTATCAAAGGCCACAGCTAAGTTCTTCCATAATATAAAAAAATTAAAAAAAAAAACATTAACAAGTCTTCTAAATACTTGATATGTTAAATATGTGAGGATGGAAAAGTTTCAAATAAATATGGAAAAAACCAAGTTTTTATTATAAATTTTTGATTTGAAAAACTAATTATCTCCTTCTTTGAATGAACTTAAACTGACAGTATTATTTCTTTGAAGAAAATTTTAATTAATTTTATTTCGTCCAATTGATCTGAGCATTTAATAGAATGCAATGTCATTCACAATAATCTCAATTGAATGAGGGGAAACCCAGTTTTTAAGAGTCACTAGGTGACCAACATATACTTCAAGCAAAAGTGAAGTTTATATGAAGGATTTAAAAAAAAGTGAAAGTGAAGTTCATATGAAGGATTTAAAAAATACAGTCGATTCCACTTAATGGGGACACATCGGGACACAGGCATTTTGACCCAATTAGGAGGCTGCACCAATTAAGCGAAGTTCACGTACAATTAAACAATGTATAATGCTGGTTTCTGTTCTTTGAAATTTGGCCAAAAAAAGCGGCTGCCCCAATTAAACGGAACCGACTGTATAAATATTTCTATCAATTACAGGACATGGACTGGGTAGCTCTGTATAAGAAACAGATTCCACCTCCTAAACGATTTGTCTGCTACATATTGGTCAGTGGAATTTATCTTCAACATTTTCATATAAAATTTTATGTCTACTAAAACAAAAAATACTGAGATATATATATATCAAGTGATTCGTTTAAATTATTAAACAGAACAATCAGTGTGAAGATGATGACCAGAAACCAGTGAGTTTTATACGAATGTATTTCTTACTTGAAGCAAATATAAGTTTCTTGCCGTTTCAAATAAGCTAATCAATCGAATGAGCCTTTAAAATAATTTTTTCAGGCAGTAGCATACTGTCCGGATGACTGCAGCAATGCGGTCAGTTTCAAACAATTTCTTAAACAACTTTGATTTCATTTATAAACTAACATGTCAACTCTTTTAAATTAAATCCTATATTTGGTCAACTATATGTTTCAGACCAAGAGAAAGTACAATTGAAACTACTTGCCTCATTTTGTACCAGCTATAAAGTGAGATCCCAATACAACAAGTATTATCTTTCCTCTAAACAAAGAGGATTGATATTAATATGTCATGATATTAATGATATTAAACAATCCCTAAAACTGATATCAACAATTCAAAAATATTTATTTCCAGGTCTGCTCTCTGGCCCTTCTATGAAAAAATGAATGTATATAACTAAAACATCGATTTTCAAAAAAAACTTACTTTTTTCGAGTATTCATTTTTCCACTACTTCCAGAATACTAAACTGATTTACTAACGTCATCAACTTCTGATCGACTGCTACTCATTTATTTTGTTTACAATTTTTTTTATTGCTTTACTGACCGTGCTGCATGTCTTTTAACGCTGCACGGTCAGAAAGTTCAAACCTACTTTTTTTGTTTCGTTTTAAAAAATGTAACTCAGCACGCCTCTATACGTTACAAACTTTTTATAGAAGAATTCTTTTACATTTTCAAAGTGTGTTGACTTTATTATCCCGTCTTCTCGATACGAGAAGCGATTCAAATCGAAAAACCGTAAAATGTCAGATGCGCAACTAATCACTTGGCGTTAGGGTCCCAGGCTTGGATTTTTGGCTTGGTGGTGCTATATGGAACATACATTTTGCCTTGCTGTCCAGTTACGTTTTCCTTATGGGTGGCAAGCCAATCATATTTCACCATATTGGCTTTTGAAGGTGTTTCATCAGTCATGTAGTGCAACCACCTGTGCCTGTTAATTGAGGATTTGATTTGTCTATTACTTTCAAATAGGAAAGAGAAATAAAAACCTATTTGCCAAATTAAACATCAACATGAATCGATAAATATATCTCAATTAGAATTTCATTATTATTATTGATTATTCCCGACTCCAAATAAATTTATGACAAAGATTTGTAGCCATAATAACTTTTTAAAAATGTAAAAGTAATCTAAATAGGAATCGCCAAAAAGTTAAAAAAATATCAAGTTTTAACTCCTATGAAAAGTAACAAAAAAATGTATTTCAACTTTTATTACAAAAAATTCTACCATTCAGCTGGGACTTGACTTCCATCATAATCCCAACCATAATTCTTGTCAGAGTAGTACACCCATCTGCTACGACCTGTTAAAATAAAATTTTACGTTTTATGAAACCTTTCTATGATTTTACATTTTTTGTTTTTGACATTAGTAAGTAAGTTAGAAGCTGGTTGTATTTGAGTAATGTCAGTTATTAAAAAAACAAAAAGTTAAACAATTAATTTGCTATTAAAAAGCTATAATAGAAAAAAACTAGATAAACTTAAAATAAGGTTTACAAAAAGTTATATTAATTTTTACCCATGAAGTACATCTTGTTCTGATAATATTTGTTTCCAAACTTGTCAGTTCCAACCAGAGTGCCCCATTTGATTTCGTCAGTTCTATTTTGTCAACAGAAAATATGATTCATTAACAGAAGTGGAAAAAGAAAATAATCAAACCTTTCAGTAACATAACAAAATTATTAAATCTTGAGCAGTTAAAAGTTTCCAAAAAAATTCTTGAGTTGTTAGCGCAGTGAGCAAAGAATTTTAAAAACAATGGAAAAAGTAAAGAATGATTTAACAAAATCTCTACGATTTTAGTTAAAGCAAATTTTTAATAACTATTTGTTCAACTTTTAGTGTGTACATTTTACTCCTTGCACAAACGAGAATAGATCCTCAGAACCAGTTATAGCAAACTATTTCAAGCTTCTGCTGGTTTCAAAAGTTTAAACTTTGCTTTAAAAACATTTTTAACTAATTATTTTTGAAGATTTCTCTTTTTTAATAATCTTTTCTATTATGTCCCCGTGATATCTTGCTATCTTATAGCAAAATTAATTAATTCCCCTCCTAAAGTGAAAGATTACCCAGCTTTGAACTGAACCAATCACTTTTTAGTTGCTACACGGTTTGAAAAGATTACCTGGTTTAATATACAGTCACTGAGAACTAACTATTTAGCTTCAAGAGCAATATTTTTAAAAATGTTCCAAAGTGCTAAAATTGTTGTTTTTATTTAATTATTTCTGTTGTAATCACTCTTTTCTCCGCTTTCAATGTCATTTATGTTAAAATAACGATTAAGTCTCATCAAAATTAGCACAGGCTGGTATACTATGAGATTACCGTAGTCTCCAAAACGACTACCCTACACCCGACAATGGATTATTTATTATTCCAAACTTTTATTGGTAATCATGTAGAATAGTACCAGAAATTATTTTCGGTGTTTTTAATTATTTTTCCGTAATAATAATTATATATTTGTAATCACAATAATAACTACAATTTAATGATCCAAGCAGTTTATTAATTTTTGATAATAAAATTTTCTCGGAAAACTCACGAAACGCGCAAGAGAACAGCAACAAAAACTATGAATAGCGAAGTCAAACAGAAATTACTATTTATAGCGCAGACAAGAAATATTTACAGCGCTTAAAAAAAAAATTATTAGCAAAAGTAACACAAGAAATAATATTCACGCAGTCAAAATAACATTATTTACCAAAAAAATTTAAGTTTATTATAGTTTTCAATTAAGGCATACAAATTAATTCATACTTTTTTTTAAAAATAAGTAATTTGTTTTTCAATTGTTTTATAAAAACTCGCACAATAAATTTATTTGACAACTAATTTATTTGACATTTCATTTCGCTTCGCCTTTAGTTAGTTTACTGTTTATGAACCTAGTTTTTCCTACTACCTGGCGGTTTTCTGTCATTAACTTCTTCTTTAATTATATTTTCAATAAATTATTTGGATCATCCGATTGGTAATATTATTCTGTTTCTAATTATATTAATTTTATATTAAAAAAATAATTAAAAACACCGAAAATAATTTCTGGTACTATTCTACATGATTACCCTTTTATTTAGGTTACAATCTCTGTTTGTGTGTGTGTGTGTGTGGCTTTCTCTGCACACAAATCTTGCAAATAAAATTTAACCAGCTTTTTGACTAGCTAGAGCTAGACTAGCTAGAGAGAGCTGAAACTTTCAGCATAGCTTTATATTTTATATTGTATGACAATACATGATTCAATCAAAAAAAAAAACTTAATTTGAACATCTTTCGTATTTCTAAATCGGGTGTAGTTCAAATTAAAGTTTGTGTTAAAAACTCGTTTTTTCCTTTACGTGTATGTATGCCATACATTGTAATAATCATTGTATGGCCGGCAAAAAAATATTTGCATCTGTGTTTCGTTTCAACAACACAAAAGTTTAAAAATTAATAATCTCACCTGAATAACTGTAGAAATGACCCTGCTACGCCATGCTGTTTAATCGCATGTCTTATATGTCTTAATTTCTCTAAATAAAGCGACATTCCGCCGTGAAGGTCGAAAATCTAAGCAGAATCAAAACAATGATACGGTGCTGCGGAGCGCCGAAATTGAATGCTTAACCACATATAATCTGAATCAATAAAAAAATGCCATATGAAAACAATTTTATTAAACCTCAAAGCTGAAGTCGAACAAACCTGGCACTCTCAAAATCTCGCTCTACTGTAGAAGACCGGGGATAAGTATTATAATACCAGTAATGTTTAGATTTAATGGACGCAAGCGGGAGTAATTAGAGTTCAATAATTAAAACTCATTTTTGAAACAATTATCTTAATTAGAATTATAGTTTTCAGCGTATTTGCATTCAAAAAATGTTTTTCGACCTCTAGCGAAAAATCTGTATCTATGGAAATATCTTTGGTAAACCATAGTTTCGTTTGCTTCAGCGATCGATTTGTTTCAGAAAACTGTAAATCAAAGCTTTGTTTTACTTAAGATTAGATAAAAAAAGGTTTTATAGAGACAAAATTCCAAAAAAAATTAAAACACGACTGTTAACAGATTCTGAGCTTTTCGGAGGATCTCCTGACCTAGAATGTCCTAGAAGTAGGTACCTAGCGAGTCGCACAGCTGAAACGCGCAGGCGAATCACGGCAAGCCATCTCTGTCCGATAAATTGCCCACGTAACAAAATGGACAGTTCAAAGTGGGTTTACAAGAAAATGCATATCTCCTGATTTACTGGGTCAATTTTAGAAATGGTTACATCATTGAACTTGTAATAAACCCATTCTTTTGATGAAGCCTATAAAATAACCTAAATTTCAAGTCATATTCCTTGGGCATTCGTTCAAAGTAAGTAGTTCTTTAGATCATGTTTCTTTAAACTAGGGTTGTCGATATTTAAAAAATATCCTACTTTTTAAAAAATATCGACAACCCTAGTTTAAAGATACATGATCTAAAGAACTACTTACTTTGAACGAATGGCAGTCCGATTATCAAACAAAATATATCGATATTTTGATTATCATATTATTTTAACGCCTTTAGTAATCGTGTTAAAGGCGTGGTTCAGATGTCGTCCAATGTATACTTTTTAACTTTACATTTTTCCAGGGTTGTTAAGAGCGGTAGCGCCGCGCTACCGCTACTGTAGCGGCGCTAATTTTAAGGTAGCGGTAGCGGTAGCGGCGCTACTATTGGCTGAGAAGATCGTTGATGGTAGCGCCGCTACATTTTTTGGCTGTTCTCAGCGCTATTCGCTACCGCTACTTTTTTTCAAAAACAAAATATGTTTTTTTTATTAATTAAGTGATTTTCAATGTATTTAGTTTTTATTTGAAGCATGCATGAAATCGGAATCTGGTTGATTGATCGACGAGCGTGAGCATCTCTTTGAAATGTGGAATCCTTCCTGACCTTGCTAAAGCGAGCCTGTGCATCTCTTTGAAGCTTAGCAGAAGTGGTATCGGGTGTTAGTGACACTTAGTGATGTTTTGAGGTGTATGGTATCTGGCTGTCTGTTTGAGTGTGTATAAACCTACAGTTTGTACGAACAGTTGAAGGCCGTTTTTTCTTAAACTTTTTATTCAATTGTCTTTTGCTCGTTTGATCTCAAGATCTTGACGTTATTTCTTGTCTAGTTTTATTCACTGTATGTGACGAATAAAATTGCTGTATATTACAGCAATGTCTTCTACAAGCTTGTTGATTGCTCGAGGCATGAGTGTCTTTGAAACGTGACCCCTTGGTGTTAAATGACCACTGCCATGCGTGATGCTTTGAAGTGTTTGTGGCCTTTGGTGAATGAGTACATATACGGTTTACGAAAACTGAATTTAGTTTTTCTGGTGCTGTTTCAACTTTTCCTTCGTTATCGCATGCTTGCTCGAACTTTTTTATTTCTTCGAAGTCATTTTTTCATTGTTATTTTAAGCCATTTAATTAAAAGAAAACAAACGATGGATAACGATGTTGATGATGATGATATAGAAAACAAGTCAGTTTATTAACTCTGAAGTCAACAAAAATTTGTGTTATTATTGAATGCAACGAAATGATGTTGACGTCGTATAAAAATCATATACAGGTTGTTAATGCTACTTTGTAACTTTTTGCGAGTCCTTATCAGAGTAGCGGTAACGGTAGCGGTAGCGGTAGCGACGCTACTTATAAATTTCAGTAGCGGTAGCGGTAGCGCCGCTACTAATAAGACTGGTAGCGGTAGCGAAGAGCGGCGCTATTTTGAAAAGGTAGCGTTAACAACCCTGCATTTTTCTGTATTTGGAATTTTTTAGTTGGTGTGATCGCAAAAGTCGGTGTTAGTGATAGGAGCCATCTATCGACTCTAATAAAATCGTTTTCTAACGTAAATAGAGAGAGAAAGAGAAAAAGAGAGAGAGAGAAAAAGTAGAAAAAGTGAGAAAGAAAGAGAGAGAGAAAGAGAGTGAAAGAGTAGGAATGTGATATGGCGAAAGAGAGGCCTAATTTGTGCGCGCGTGTGTGTGTGTACATATGTGTGTGTGATAGAGAAATAAAAAAAAACCCAGAAATCAATTAAATTTTAAATTATTAGTAAAGTTGCTCGAGTTTTTAGAAGTTTTTCCATCATTTTTTTCTATCACTTTTTCTCTCCCTCTGTTTCCTTTCTTTTCCCGCTTGCTTTCCTGTTCTCGCTCGCACGCCCGCTGCCACTCGCTTTCCCGTTCTCGCTCATTCTCTTATTCGCTTGCCCCATCTCGCTCGCGCTTCCGCTCCTGCTTGCTTTCTACTTCAGCTTCTTTTTTCTTCTTTTGGTCATTTTTATTTATAGATAACTTTTCATATAGTTAATAAAAACTTATTTTCGCTTTTTTGACGTTTGCCTTTTTTATTGTGCGCTCTTTTTAGTTTCGCCCTTTTCATTTTCGCCCTTATTATCGTGCGCTCTTTTTAGCATTCGCCTTTTTTAGTTTCGCTCTTTTTTTTTAAGGTTGGTGAAAGGAGTTGTTAACCCCGCGAGACACTCAACCTGAGCAATGCGTGTAAACTCCTTGCTTAAGGAAGCTACGATGGTGACACCAGTCACCAGTGAGATTCGAACCGCCGACCTACAAGGCGACAGGCGAACGCTTTACCGCTTATCCACCACCGCTCTTTTGTTTTCGCCCTTATGTTTTCGTCATTTTGATAGTAAACCAATAATGTCATTCTCATTGAGTTCAATTGTTCTTGTTTATTTTCTTTGCACATGCAATTTTATGTTAGACACATGTTACCACAACATTTTGATAAGATTGCCAGGTTTCTTAAAAATCGTAAATTGTTACCAATCACCGTGACTTTTACCGCTACATTTTATCCACGACATTTTGTCCGTGACTTTTGTCCGCGACCATCTGTCCTATGACAGTTTGTCGGCGACGTAACGTAGGCTTCTAGGCCACGCGGAGACAGAAGAGGCAGCCGTTTATAGGCGCCTACCCCCTAGCGAATGCGAGTGAACTCCTTGTTTAAAGAGTTACGTTGGTGACGCCGGTGAGGCCCGAACTGCCGACTTAATGATCGACAGGCGAACTCTCTACCGCTCTTTCACCAGCGCCTCGACTTACTCGAATACTACAAAAACTGCTTGGTAGTTTGGGCGTGCAACAAGAGCGTCGGCGTTGTTTTAAATCGCGCTCAAAAGCAGTACAAATGTCAATCTATAAAATTTCTAGAATTCAAGTTCATGTTGCTGTCACAATCGTTGGAGATTTACGGTGCCTACTGATTTAAATTTGTCCAAAAGTTTGTCAATGACTTGAATTCACATTTGTATCCATAAATGACACCTACAGAGCTATTTCGTCTCTTATATTTGTCACTAATCCTGTGACAACAGCACAGCTAAACTAACGATAATTTAGTTTGCCATGTCTATTGAAGCAGGTGAACAGTTGTGCAGTTGTACCTTGTACCGTCCACAATAGAAAGAATTGTCAGAATGGTTTTTCAGGAAGATGTCCAATTTGTCAATCAAATCGATCATCCCTTCAAATTTGAGTGAATGTCACAAATTTATGTTTTAAAAGTTGCAGCGTGCTGTGGATAAATGACGTGGTGATCACATTCAAATGACCATATCACACACCAAGCTAACTTTCCACAAGACATTTTTTATAATTTGGGCACAGTCCAAATAGGCCCCGCTCAGTAAGTCGCTAATCGCCAGCCCAAATAACCAATGATGTGTTAATAATTGTCACGTAGTAAGTACCTACAATCAACATACAAAATTTACTATGTATTTGTGGTTGTACGTCTGTCTGTTTGTACTCAAGCTCAGCCTGCCCGCTTAACAATGTCTTCATGGTTCCGCTCCGACTTACCTGGCTTCTTTCAGTACACCTGTAAGCGCCATCCCTGAGCGCTTGTAACTCCGATCTGCGCTGTCGGGTACTCTACATGTGCCTAAAACACAAATAAGAAAGATTGGTCCACGAGCCTTCGTTGTGTCTGCCCCGATGGAGTGGAACTATATCTCTGTCAACCTCCGCGATTTTAATCTTAGCCTCTTAGTCGTCCTCCTAAACCTAAAGACATACATTTTTCAAATACTGTAACTTATTGTTTGCCATATGCGTTTTGTTGACTGCGCTTTTGTTAGAAAGCTTTAATGATGATAATAATATGTATGTTCGTTATTTTTATTCGATAAAGTGAGACTAGATAAAGTGAAATGGTTGTGCTTATTTCTATTTCATTTTTAGTAGAACTGTAACCTAGAAAGACCCGTACAGTTCAGATTGACGTACTCAATGCACATACGCACCAACAAACAAACACACGTACACTAACGCCACGTGCACGTCACTTCCTGTTTGACACTGGCAAGTGCAGAAACAACTGGAGAAGCAAACAAGTCCAAGTAGTGGACTCTCCACATCAACACGGTCGAATCAAGAACATCACTCAATCGTATGCACGCTTGTATGTGTGTCTTTGTGCTTGCTAGCTTGTTTGTCTGTGCGCATGTTTGTTATGCGAGTGCGTGTGTGTTGTCTTGTGCATGCTGCATTTCAGAATCAAATAATTAATTGTGATAAATTTACTTAAACCATTAAAAATGGACATGTTATCAAACATTTTATACCTGAGTTTTATCCAATTTCAGTGAACTTCTTAATTCATTAAAAACAATTAAATGTAACCATATTCATTCGTTTTTTTTAACATAATTGTGAAAATTATGTATTTAAAAAAAAATTATTATATACTTTAGAATATGAAGAATATTTTCCCGTATCAGTCTGTATGTAACGTTCTCTCAGATCCGTTTATCAACATCCTCTGAAACATCACATAGTATACACTCTGAGCAGCTAAATGTTACCACTTAGAAATAAGTTTATTGCTTTTCAAGAAGGTTTATAACCTTACCATGATTACCATGCCCAGCTTTAGCTGCCCACTCTTGAAAATTATGGTAAAAAAACTTTGTTGTTTATTATGTTTCGTTATTCTGTACTTCCAAGGCTCTAATAAACCATTTTGTTTATTTAATTTGTATTAGCACCAATTATTTTACAACTACAGTACCATCATAGATATATCTACGAGTACCATCCATGGATGGCACCGGACACTACGGAAGACCCCGCAACCACCCAGCAAACAAATCTCTTCCTGACACTCCACTTCTTCTCTCTCTTCTCCTTATTAAGCGCTAATCATGCTAAACAAGCAAGCCGCTCATCCTCTGTTTGTATGTGTCGTACTTGTGTGTGTGTGTGTGTGTGTGTGTTTGTGTTGGCTTGGCTTATGCCTGTGTATGGAATGATTTAAATATGAAAATTGAAATAATAGTTCATAATCAAATTTAGAATCTACATTTTTAGATACCCAAATTATTAACCCCGCCTCCACTGTCACCGTTACCATCATCGTCACCACTATCATGACCATCACCACCACCACCACTACTACTATCATCCGAACCTATAGATATTCAGCATTAAGCACCTGCTTCTTTCCCGCGGCATTTTTTTCTCCACGAAGAAATAAAAACTATCAACAAAGACAAGCAAAAACGTAGAGAATAAAATTTCTTCAATGTCCATTGATGATGTTATTTTCAAGTCGCTGCTTTTATTTGAATATCATTATTTAAGGAAATTACTACTTATACATAACTAATTGATTATGTGTTGGTACTTGTTATATGATTAGAATGTCTTTGTCTTTGTTAGTGTCAATCATTTAATTAATTAATTAATTAATTAACTGTTTTATTTTATTATCTGACGAACTAAATAAATCAAGATATATAACTATAACGTTCATAACTTCTGATGTCTGTATCTATGTTAGAAATTCGCGTTACTTTTTAGGCAGCACTGAATTGTAACTTTTCCTTCATTTTGATGGATTATCACAATAATCAATAAGAATTTTCGCCAACTCCAGTGGGAATTTGTTAATAATAATTAATCTTTAAATGAACCTTTTAGTAATAAAGATTATGAACGACATACATACAGATTATCATCATAATCATCATTATCATCGTCATCGTCATCGTCATCGCTATCGTCATCGTCATCGCTATCACCATCGTCATCGTCATCGTCATCGTCATCGTCATCGTCATCGTCATCGTCATCGTCATCGTCATCGTCATCGTCATCGTCATCGTCATCGTCATCGTCATCGTCATCGTCATCGTCATCATAATCATCATCATCATCATCATCATCATCATCATCATCATCATCATCATCATCATCATCATCATCATCATCATCATCATCATCATCATCATCATCATCATCATCATCATCATCATCATCATCATCATCATCATCATCATCATCATCATCTTCTTCTTCTTCTTCTTACTCATCCTACTCCTCCTCATCATCTTCGTTTTGAATAGCACCGAGAACTCAGAACATCATCAATCATCATTGCTCAAACATCAGAAACGAGTCTGAAGTGTCTTTGAGCCGATGATCAAAGAAGAATCAAGACGCCAATCAAACAGTCACCGCCCCCATCATCACCATCATCATAAACAGCGCCATGTTAGTTGTAATTATAACTGAAATTAATAAAAAAAATGTACAAGTTTTGTTCATCAATTATCTGAATTTTATTGAAAAGATTATCATGTGTAAATTTCAGCACTAGCCAGAGCAGATTAACACAATTAAGATGGTATTTTTTGGTGATAATCATTCAATTGTGGAAATTGAAATTGAGTTGTCAGTTGTATTTCGTACTTCATTTATTGCTCTTGATAAAACTGTCAGAAATTTGCTAATTCATAAAAATCTAATTTGTTTTTTTAATAATAATAAAACCTTTGTTTTTGTTGAAGGAATTTTCTCCCCTAAAATGTGATCATCCAGTTAAAAAATCAACCCATGAGAACCAAGTTTTTATTCTAAAACTTTTATTTAAAAAATTAATTCTCGTTTTCTTTTCACGAACTTAAAAAATTTAAAATTTAAGATGTTTTTCAGCTCTTGAAATTTGCTGGTTTTTAAAGTAAATAATTTAATTAAATTAAGGAATTTGATTGCACTGTAAACAAACTGGTTGCCGTTTATTATTATAAATAAAACATTTAATTTTTTTTAAAATACCATGTTTTTGTGAACTAAAAAGAAGGAAATAATTTTTTTCTGGGCTGTGTGAGAAATGTCTTAATGAAGACATGCATTAAATGTGGACGCATTTTATGAATTTCAATAAAGTTATTTATTTTCTTAAAAATTTCAGTTAATATTATTTTCTCAGATATCGGTCATCTCGGTTTCATCTAGTATGAGATATGCAAGATATAAACGAGATATGTACGATATTGGCCAATGGAGACATAACAAGCATATGGCATATCTTGTTCATATCTCGTGTACCGAGATCTGAGAGTATAGGCTAATATCTTTGAAAACTCAAAAAAACGGGTTTATCCTGCTTAAAAGTTAGCAGATGATAAGTTTTAGTATAAGGCGCCCCACGTTTTTAGTTTAAAAATTATGACTTGTTAGTTATACGAATGTCACCAACTAATACATGCCTCCATCAAAACATTTCTCACACAGCCCAGAGAAAAATTATTTTTTTCTTTTTAGTTCACAAAAGATTTTTTTTAATATTTTATTTTCTTTTTTTTAGTGCATTGGAAAAACGTGGTATTTTAAAAAGTTGTTTTATATATATTATAATTTCACAAAACGCTGTATTTTAAAAGATTTTTTTAAAATTGAAAACCCGAATCCGAACCGATTTTTAAAAAATTGATAAACTTAACCCGAACCCGGTTTTGGAAAAATAAAAACCCGAACCCAAACCCGCGAATTCAAAATTCAAAAACCCGAACCCGAAAAAGCCAAAAAGTCTACCCGTGAAATCCCTAATGTATATAGATTAAAAATGGCTGCCTCTCTGTTTGTCTGTTCATCTATTTGTTTTCTATAAAATTCCAAACCGCTGGATTGGTTCGAAAAAAATATTACATGGTGGAAAAAAAATAGGAAAGGTTTAATAAAATTTGCTTTTAAATATACTTTTATGGCCAAAACATTTATCTACGGCCATCAGTGCTTATGTACGAATATAAAAAGTTAATGCGTAACACAATTCAAATTTAATGTAAGTAACAACCTCTAAAAAGGGTTTTAAGCATTTTTTGACAAATCTGCTATTTATTTTCCGTTTTTTGAACAAAAAACCAATTGTCGTAGCATGGGTTGCAGCTCCTCCCCAATGAAATTAAACGGCGAAAATGAAACAAGTAAAGGAAAAAAGCAAGTTTTTTAACACAAACTTTAATTTCAAATACACTCGATTTAAAAATACGAAAGATGTTCAAATTAAATTTTTTTAATTGAATCATGTATTGTCATCCAATATAAAGCTATGCTAAAAATTTCAGCTTCCTAGCTAGTCAAAAAGCTGGTTAAATTTTACTTACAAGATTTGCGTACAGAGAAAGCCACACACACACACACACACACACACACACACACACACACACACACACACACACACACACACACACACACACACACACACACACACACACACACACACACACACACACACACACACACAAACAGAGATTGTAACTTAACTAAAAGTTTGTAAAAAGAAAAAGAGAAACAAGTAAAGGAAAAAACGAGTTTTTCAACACAAACTTTTTTTCTAATTGAATCATGTATTGTCATCCAATATAAAAAAAAAGCTATGCTGAAAATTTCAGCTTTCTAGCTAGTCAAAAAGCTGGTTAAATTTACTTGCAAGATTTGCGTACAGAGAAAGCCACACACACATACATACACACAGAAACAAACAGAAATTTTAACCTTAATAAAAATTTGTAAAAAAGAAAGAGAAAAAATGAGAAAAAAGAAAGAAAGAAAAAAAGAAAAAGAGAACAAAAGGATAGACACTCCGAGAGATGAAGAAAAAACTATCATCAATTTATAAACTAAAGTAAATTTTAGAATTTCAGAAATCTGACTACTTTTGAAATCGTAAGACAGAGAGAGAGAAACTGTTTAGTTAGTGCTAGCGCCCCACGCTTTTTTTTTAGTAATTAACATTTTACCGTTTGTTTTCTTATTACTTTATGTAGGCGAAAAACTATTTTATCCTTTTTAGTGCATTTAAATAAAAGCATGTTTTTAAAAATCTTATTTTCAACGTTTTAGTCTTTGATTTTTGCAATCGATATTTAAGCGTAAGGACCAAAACGTTTAGTAAAAAAGAAATATGGAAAACTGCTGTAAGCGTCAACGAATTAATTCTTTAAATTTAAATATTTTTTTATTATAAAAGTATAATATTATAATATTTTCTGTACATAAGTATGAATAATAAATGGTTGTAGTTTTGATGTTAACTTGATATGTTCCTATAAAAGTTCCAACTAATTTTCAAGTTAATATTAAAATTTTTGGTTATAAAGATAATCTGGAATATTGATTAAGCAAATTTTAACAGTTATAAATTTTTTAAAGTACATTTTATTTAATTTTTGTATATATGATTTTCATACGTAAACGACGTTGGATTATATCGATTTTATTCTTAATTATATTTTTATTAAACATTTTGTGACATAAATTTAAAATATTGCTTTTTCACCGATTTTTATTCTAATTTTCAGCTCAATTGGATAAATATACAACAAACTTGAAGTTGAACAAAAACGTATAATAATAATAAAACTATTTTTTTCAAAATTGTTTTTTCACCTCCCAAATTAGAATGGCACCCTATTTTGGGGGTGCACTATGCCGATTAAGAACCCATAGCGTTAAGCAGGGCTGCCCAACCTTTTTATACTAAAGATCTACTTTTTTTAATCCAACTACCTCGAGATCTACCCATGTTCAAAAAATTTATGTTTTCAATTAGTATAACTTCAGTTTATTTAACTTCATTTTAAAATTAAAACAAATATTCAAAAAAAAAAATAAAAACATGACTTCAAGCAAATAAGAGATTTATTAATTAATTATAAATTCCATAAAAACATAAGAAAAAACATATATTAATGTGATATTTGGCACTGCAAATTTTTAGCAATTTTTTCAAAATCGGGATTATATGACGAAACGGATAATCTTAAAGAATGATCTAGGTCTAGGTGAATATCTGTTAAAGAATTTCTGACATCCGATTTAATAAGATTCATGTCTGAAAAAGCGATTCTACCAAATATGTGGAACCGAAGCAGAACATCATTTTAAAAGTGCTGTACTGTCAAAATCGGGTATTTCTCTTTTGTATACTGTGTTTGTTTGCGATTGCAAATATAAATCATTTTGGATTTGAATTATTTCCATCTCAATATCCATCTGATTTAGGTCAAACGTGTGGGCAATTTGATTCTTAAATATTCGTATACCAGCGAAAACTAATCTATCCGAATTCAGGTAGAGAAAATAATAATAATTTATTTTTACTGTTAGAAGCTTTCCAATCTAAAATAGGAGTAAAATTAATAATTGGAGATTTTAACTTTCCAAACGTTGACTGGAAAAATAATACTTACAAATCAAATTTTAAGTCATCTGAAGATAAACTGATCAACTTTTTAAATGATAATTTTTTAACTCAACTAATTAAGGAATCTACAAGGTGTCGCGGATCTCAAAAGCAGTCCATTCTAGACTTGCTTCTAGTTGAGGACGTCGATTTAATCAAAAATTTAGTATATAATTCCCCACTAGGTAAAAGTGATCATTGTGTGTTAAATTTCTCCTTTATTAGAAATTTTTATAAATCAAAAACCATTAACAATACTTCCAAATTTGATTTTAACAGTGGAAAATATAATTTGATGAACGATTATTTGATTGAGAATCTGTACTGTGATGAGTCGGAAATAAATAACAATGTTGCAAGTAAAGACTCGGTTAACAATATGTGGCATTACTTTTGTCAAGTAATGAATGAAGCTATTAGGAATTATATTCCTGTCATTGATGCTGATAGAATTTTAAGATTTAAGTGCCATAAAAGAAAATTACCTAAAAATGTGGTTGAGCAATGCAGGACAAAAAATAAACTATGGAAAAAGTTTATCCGAACTAGAGATAATAATATTTTTGCAGAATTTAAAAATATCAGAAACAAATTAAGGAAATCAATTAATAAAATTAAAGAAGCTGAAACACTGAAATTGGCCAAAAAAAATTAAGACCAATCCTAAGGTTTTTTGGCAACATATAAATAAAAACAGAAACTGTCAAACTAAGTTAGAATATATGATAAAAACTGATATAAACGGGTCTGCAACAACTATAACTTGTGACGTTGATATGGCAAATTGTTTAGCTGAATTTTTTAAAAGCGTTTATATAAGCAATGATAGTCTAGAAATAAGTCCCACAATTAACAATAATATTATTGTCAACATAATGGAGGAAGTAATAATAAACAAATACGCGGTCGAAAATAAAATTAATAAATTAAATAAATACAAATCGGCAGGACCAGATAATATTTTTTCAAGGGTTCTGATAGAATGTAAAAATTCTATTTCTAGCTATTTAAGCAATTTATACAACAAATCACTGCAAGCTCAAATGGTCCCTGATGATTGGAAGTATACCATCATTACCCCAGTTTATAAGAAAGGTGATAAGAATACTGCAAGTAATTATAGGCCAGTCTCTTTAAGTTGTATCTGCTGTAAACTGTTAGAATCATTGATTAAGGATGAATTAATAATACATTTTGATAGAAATAAGCTTCTAGATTATAGGCAATACGGCTTTACGAGAGGAAAGTCAACTACAATTCAGTTGTTAAAATTGATGGATATGTGGAGCAGTGCATTAGATAAAGGGGAAACAATAGACGTGGTATATACGGATTTTGAAAAAGCGTTTGATCGTGTATCTCATGCAAAGTTAATTGATAAACTAGAAAATTATGGCGTCAATGGAGGCTTAATTAATTGGATTAAAGATTATTTAACAAACAGAACAAGTAGTGTTAGGGTTAATAATAGCACATCTAATCGATTTAAAGTTACAAGTGGGGTACCTCAAGGTAGTGTTTTAGGGCCACTACTTTACATAATTTATGTCAATGATATGTTTGAAATAGTTAAGAATAACTCGGCGGAGCTGTTTATGTACGCAGACGACGCCAAAATATTTAAAACTATAAAAAGCAGTGATGATCGATTGATATTGCAGAGCTGTTTAAATTCATTAGGAGATTGGAGTAAAAAATGGGAAATTAAGCTAAATGCTGGTAAATGTGTTGCGGTGAGATATGGACGCCAATTAGATGATCGTCGGCTATATAATATAGAAGGAGTGGAACTTAATTTTCTTGACAAAATAAAAGATTTAGGTGTTACATTCCAGAGTTCACTAACATTTGTAGATCACATTTATGAAACAATTAAAAAATGTTTTTCACTGTTAGGTATAATTTCACGAAATTTTAAAGATTTGACAAAAGATTCTTTTATATTGATTTATAAAGCTTTGGTTAGATCCAGATTGGAGTATGCAGTCAGTGTGTGGTCACCATGGAAGAAAAAAGACATAGAAGCCATTGAAAGAGTCCAGAAGAGAGCAACAAAAATGGTCAAGGCATGCAAGGGATTGAAATATGAAGACAGGTTGAGAATTTTGAAGCTTCCTTGTTTAAAGTACAGAAGACTGAGAGGGGACCTGATCATGCTCTACAATTTTATTCAAGACAAAGAAGGACGTTTGTGTTTTCCTAATATAAAGATATCAGAAGAAAGAAGAACAAGAGGTCACAAGTTCAAACTGGAAACACAAAGATTCAACGGCAACTGCAGAAAATATTTCTTCCTGACCAGATCGACTGCAATTTGGAACAACCTCCCTTCGAAAATCATAGAAGCCGATCAAGTTAATGAATTTAAAAGATTAATTGACTGTCATTTCGAAATAAACAACATTATGTACAATTATAAAAAGGATTTTTAATAATATATACATACATTTATTTATAGAACATATATATGAACAATATTTTTTATAATTCTAGATATGGGCATAGAGACATATAGTTTGCGCCCATCATTTCCTTTATGTTATGTTATGTTATGTTATAAAAAAGATGTTGCTCGTGTAATTAAAATGAGAGCTACCCAAAATAAATTTAACTGCAAAATAAATTTAACTGCAAAGACAGTTTATGTTTCTCAATTTAATTAGGTACCATAAATCTTTAATTTCATACTTAAAATATATTTTTTTAGTTTGCACAATTTTTTTCCTCAAAATTTTACTTTTTTAGTTTTTAGTAGACGATCGACCGAAATTCGAGTCGCGATAGGGATGGGCAGCCCTGGCGTAAAGTTCTGGTTTTTTGCATTAGATTTGTGCCACACAGTTATTCCGGAAGCGATTAGTTTAGTTTAAGTGCTTTCAAGTCTCAGCTACGATTAATTATTTTATAGGTGGAAATTTCCTGATTGAATTTAGTGCTGGAAAAAGTTTTACTTGCGAAAAAATTCATTTCAGCTACTTTTTAACGCAAATAATAATAAAATTATTTTTCAATATTTAAAATTTGAACAAAAAATTTACGGTTTCTTTTAATTGTAAATTTAAGTTGTAAAATTGAACAAACAACAAAACTTTATCGGAGCCTTTTAATAGAAGTATTGCTAGGCAGGCGTACTTCAATGTTTTTAAAAATAGTCAATGACCGGGGCACAATCGAGCTCTATTTTCACAATTTTTTTCTGAAAAGAATAAAATTATTTTTTTGTAAATCGTCGATGATTGATTAGTTAGTGCATGTGCTTTCTTATTTTTTTTTGCTTGACAATGTTTAACGTGGCGTCAGTCGCTAGACTTCTAGGCCACGACGAAAGGGTTCTTTTGCAGAGGCAGCCATTTATAGGCGCCTACCCCTTTAGCAATGCGAGTGAACTCCTTGCTTAAGAGAGTTACGCTGTTGACGCCGGTGAGACTTGAACTGCCGACCTAATTATCGACAGGCAAACGCTCTACCGCTCTGCCACCAGCGCCTCTAAACAAACTGTAAATACCCACTTTAACCAAACAAGGGGTTGGTTTAACTACGAGTTAATCGAGAACTCAAACATTCTTTGATCAAATGTTGCTACACTCTTGCTGGTTATTTTCAAAATGACTCAAAAATCTATTCAAAAATTTTGCACCAGCAAGGTTGTTGAATAAACAGAAGACGACGTTATTTTCGATAATACAGACGACAAAACTGAGGCAAAGCAATCGGACGATGACATTGACGTTTATGAAGACAGTGATAATCTGACAATTGCTGAGTATCATCATCTGTTTGACAAATCAGATTTCGATAATACAGACGACAAAACTGAGGCAAAGCAATTGGACGATGACATTGTGTTTATGAAGACAGTGATAATCTGACAGTTGCTGAGTATCATCATCTGTTTGACAAATCAGATGACGATACACGACTTTGATGAAATTTAAAAATTTGCATGATTACTGTATTCATTATTATTTTTATCCATGTTATTAATTATTTTTAAAATTATGATTTCAATTACAAAGACTACATGATCGGGTTAAAATAATTTTGTGATGTTTAATTTAAATTAAAAACCATAAAATATTGAAATCGTTCTTCTTTAAATCCTTTTTATATTAACTTCACTGTGTTTGCTTGCTTGAGCCATACGTTGGGATAAAACAAGTGAAGCAAAAACAAAGTTTTTATAAAACACACTTTTATATGTATTTTTTTTACTACATAAACAACAAACATATTAGCATGGACAATAAATAGCTTGACGAAAATATCACAAATAATTATTTAATTAATATTTGTCCAATCGATCCGAAAATTTGATAGAATGCATTATTAATTAGTTTGGAAGTATGTTTAAATTTTGAAGTCTCTAGCTCATTGGGAAGTTAGTTTAAGATTGATTGCAAAATTTGACGACAGACAGATAGACAGATTGACAGACAGAGAAGTCAAGTTAAGTAAAAGTGTGTAAAAACCAGCTTTACATAATTCCATCAAGCTAAATTTTAATTGGTTTATTTGCCGTTAAATACTTGATGATATTCTATTAAATTTTTAAAATATTGATTGGACAAAATTTGAATGAATTACAGAATAAAACTATTTAAAACTTAGAAAAATGTTTACAAATTACAAATTGTTTGTATAAAAATAAACCATCAGTTTGTAGTCTAAATAACAAAAACGATGTTTATTTTTCAATTGAAAAATTTATGATAAAAAATTTGTTTATTCCATATTGATTCGAAAGTATCTTGTATTTTCAATCCTCACAAATTTTACATATCAAACATTTAGAAACCTGTAATCAATGTTTTTCTTTATTGTAAACTTAGTATCATAAAAAAAAATTAAAAGCTGCTGAGCTAGCGGCGTAGCTACCCCATAGCGAGCATAAGCAATGCAATGCCTAAGGGCCTAGAAGAACTAGGGAGCCCTTTTTGACAAATGCAATGTAAATTATAAATAAAGATTCATAATACTATATTTAAAATTAGATATTGATTCATTTGGATTGTATAGATAAAAATATAAATAATTCCAAAAGTTCCCAGTACATGGCGTACAAAGTCTCACAAGCTACCGATTACCGTAGAATATGTATTAAATGGCCTGTATTAAATGATTTTACAAAAATGTGTTATCCCGTTTAGGTCCAAAACTTTATTAATTGGATTTCTATTATTTTTTTATTTTATTTCTAAGTTACTTGCTTATGTTTTAACAGATTTATTTTTAATTATTTTTTATTTGAAAGAAAACTTTGAAAATTCTCTATGCTCGTTTTTCGAACGGTGGTCGTATAGACTACTGAAAACGACAAAATGTTTAAAAGTCAATTTCTTTTTTTTCTCAACGCAAACAATTATAATATAAATTTTAGGCTATAAACAGAAAAGCTAAAAACACATTTCTGACTTTATTAGTAACACAGTTCAATAAAATCCAAAAATTTAACATTCAATAAATCAGTCAAGCAGTTCATGATAGTCGTTTCAGAACCGGAGTGTGCGGAAAGCACCAAAACAATTCCGATGAAGTCGTTTGCCACACTTGGCCCACATGTACAGTGTTTTGCCACAATTTTCCAGCTTGTAGCGACCTACTGTTTTCACCTTTTCCAGTTCGTGACCATGGCCAGTTGCTGAATCTTTCCTATCGTTTTGTTTTTTCAACCGTGCATGAATTCATTTCATCGGTATAAAACAACCTAAACAGCCTATATGGGGGTTTTCAAGCAAAGCACCATTGTGGTGTTTCAAACTCGTTATATATAGACTGTTTTAAAAGTGGCTATTCAAATAACTCTTTTTGGTCCAAGTGCATTTCAATCGTTTTTAGCGTTTTGGTTGCCGCGGCATTGAACTGACCGTATTTGCGACCTAAATTTATTCACCCAAAGAACCGACACAGTCTAATCCCATCCTATCATTAGTATAATCAACTTCTACGTTCCCGGATATATTACAAAGAATAACATTTCTTCTTCATTTGCTTATTCATCAGTCACGTGTTATCATGCGCCGGGCGGAAGAATGACAAGTATGTCAACCTCAATGCTATCATCATCATCAAGAATTAGTTACATAGCTTCTTTCAACGTGAAAAAAACGTTCTGTTTGACGCCTTTCATTTTTAAACTTTACAAACATTTCATTCCAAGAATGAAATTTGCAAAAAACACTATCACCAAGTCAACCACTGCACAACTATAAGCTGAATAAACTAGTTTCGACTCGTTCGCATAAAGTACTCTATACGCCCAACGATCGTAGAACGAGCATGATTCATACATGTTCAGATTGTGGGTTATTGTAAACACAATACAATTTAATTAACGTTGCTGTTTACTTTTGAGTACATCCTCTTTCGATATTTGAAACTTTTGTTATGATAACTCTCATGAAATTAGCATAATAAATGTTTAAAGTATTATCGGTCGAAAACCTTGAAAATGCTCATATTCTAACCCAGATTAAACTACTTAATAAGAATAAAAAAATTATTTAAAAATTTTTATACAGTGTATTGAAGCTTTCTCAACATAAAACAAAACTTTTAACAGAAAAAAAATTACAGCTGAATTTTATGCAACACCAAAAATAAGTGTGTTCGTAAAACGTACGATGGTCTAAAACGGGACGAGCAGTTTTTCACTTACCCAGGAGTTATTCAAACCTAACCACTCGGATGAACAAACATTTGTCGATCAAGCATGTTTATATAAATCAGCAATTTTTATGTATAAGTATGCACATGATCTTTTAACTCAATATTCGAAAGTCATCTTTATAAAGCAAAAGAAGTTCACAACCATATATATAGAATAGATATATCGGCCCGCCTGTTGTTTAGGAAGGCTTTTAGCGAGGCAGCCTAGTAGACCGGAGAACTGATAGTTACAACCGTATAGTAACTTAATCAAGTATTTTTTTATTAGAAAAAAAAAATTTTTATGTAAAAAAAAATTTTTTATGTAAAAAATAAATTTTTAACTTTATAAAAATTAACAACTTTTTTATATAAAAATTTCAGTTGACATTAAATTTTATTTGCGTAGTCTCTAGTTCGATGGTCTATTTATGTCTATTTAACGTCGCCTGTTATCGGTATATGTGTTATCGGTAAATTAGAATTGTATATTTTTTATGTCGGATATCGCGTTAAATTAAAATAAAGCTCATATCAACTACTTTTAGCTATAAGAAATCGACGTTTCTGTTTCTTACAAACCGGAGTTTAGTCTCCGCTGTCTTACCAAAAATAGATTAATACAAATAATGAATATTCATGGATCCAAAAGACTCTAAATCGTTTTTTCGGAGGCCATCTTGGCATCTCACTCAAAAGCTGCTCATCTCCGATATATCTATTCTATATATATGTTCACAACCATTTCGTGCGAACTAAACACTGTTTCCTTTCGGGATCGATCCGCTCGACACTTGGAATGCACTCAATAAAATTTAATGGTCCTAAGATCTGAAATTCTCTGCTGCATGACATCAACCAAAGTTTTCTCAGCTCATTCAAGGTCTCTCTGAAAAACTACCTGCTGCACAAGACTTTGAAAGACTTCATACCAATACAGTGAAGATATTTGCTCTTTTGTTAAATTTTACATTTTTATAATTTTATGTTCAGGGTTACAGACTCGCAGAAAATTTGTTCTTTTTCAGTTGCCCTTATTTTTTTTTGTGATAATTGATTTTGTTTTGAGAAATAAAAAAATAAATTAACACAGAGCTACAACGCCATCTTACGAATGAAAAAAGTAGCTAGTGCTTCATATTTATTTGGCTTTTAATATGTACATGTCATTTAATTTTACACGTTTTCTTTTGTTCACCGTTTTTAGTTTCCGGAAAACACTTTATTATTAAGAGCTATTAAATTGTATAAATGTTTTAATATAATTTTATATAATTACATAATTATGGATGAACCAAAATCAAATCCAATAAGTGGGCGCAGAAGCGAATGCTTACACGACAATAAGAATTAAGCAAATTGCCCAAACTTGATTTGCTTATTAGAAAAAGCAAAGATACTGATCATAGTAAAGTTGTACTGCTTCAACCAGCGGCGTACTAGGATGGAAGTTACAGAACTACTGAGTTAAGAACTACCGGTTAGTGTGGACGTAACTCTTGACACAATTAATTCTAGGCATAGAACATGCAGAAGCAGATAAAATAGATCTCAAAGAAATTATTAGTGATTTTGCAAACATGAGAGCTAAGAAAAAACAATTCTAAAATAAATCATGGTTGTGTGTGTCTTGTGCAATGTTTAATAATAAATAGTAATATTTTTTATTGTTCTATTATTTCGTTAAAAAATTACAGTGATTTTCATCTTCTTCATCACGGTTGTCGTCATCGTTGTCATAATTACCGCCAAACAGATCTTTCGCCTACATAAATATATATATAAATTCATCATTCAGTACTGTGACACACGTCTTATCTACTCATCTGACATGAACACCTTTGATCTGTTAGTCATGAAACACGTTATGATATATATATATATATATATATATATATATATATATATATATATATATATATATATATATATATATATATATATATATATATATATATATATATATATATATATGTATATATATATATATATATATATATATATATATATATATATATATATATATATATATATATATTACTCAAATAATTAGGTGTTCATTTTTCGCCGATACAGGCTCGGTTAAATTTTATAGACCAGGTTTTGTTGCAAACTTTTTCTATTATATGAGATAGTTCACGTAATTTAATTCGCCCAAGCAGTTGTTCAATAGAAGTATTGATATATATATATATATATATATATATATATGTATATATATATATAATATGTATATATATATATATATATATATATATATATATATATATATATATATATATATATATATATATATCATAACGTGTTTCTTGACTAACAGATCAAAAATGTTTATGTCCGACGAGTAGATAAGACTTGTGTCTCAGTACTGAATGATGAATTTATATATATTTATGTAGTATATATATATATATATATATATATATATATATATATATATATATATACACATATATATATATATATATATATATATATATATATATATATATATATAGAGAGAGAGAGAGAGAGAGAGAGGCGCTGGTGGCTGAGCGGTAGAGCGTTCGCCTGTCAATCATTAGGTCGGCAGTTCAAGCCTCACTGGCGTCACCAGCGTAACTCCCTTAAGCAAGTAATTTGTTTATTTGTCAAAATATCTGCAAATGAAATGAAATGTCAACAGGGAGACTACTAATAAGCAATGCTTGTAGTGTAGCAATTCTTTACACAAAGAAATAGAAATCACATAAAAAATCCTATATTAACATAAAAGAGTGGACCATGATTCAAACTGGGTTTTGCCGCAGAAACCTACAATAATTTCTTAACAAGCAGCACGCTGGTCCAGAACCGTGTCCATCGCTGCCTCAGCCGTCTCTGTGACCAGACTCTCAACAGCCTTGCCATTCAAACAACACTCAGTCAAACCACTACCAAAGGATCCCCTGATTTCTTTTTTCTATACGATTATTAATCAAACAAGGTTGCTAAAAAGCGTTACCTCCACGAGACAATCAACCTAAATACGTTATAATCAGGCAGAACAAATAAAGTCAATAACATAAGGTCATAATAAAATCAGAAAGAAGTCCAAAGTCATCAAATAACATGAAAAACTAAAAAATGTCATAAAAAATATTTTGAAAAATTGAAGTAAAATTATAATAAAATGTTTGCATAGCAATCTAAGTGGAACTCTTTGCTGATTTCTTGAAGATTTGTAAAAAAAAAGATATGTTTATATTTGCAATCGCATTATTCCAAATCTTCGGGCCTAGGTATTTTATTTTCGTAGATTACTTTTTTAAGCACCTAATTTAACCTTTTCAACTATACATAGGTTGTTAGAATGGACATTTTTTAATAGAATAAAATATTTTTTTATCAATAGCAGGTAATTCGTTATTAAAATAAAATTTTATTCATTTGTTTTCTGTTCACTGTCAGCATCGCTATTCCATTTTCAGGGCAAACCTGACCACCAAGAAATAATTCCTCTATTGTCTTATCTTGTGCTGCTTTGGTTTCTTCTTTTTAGCTTTATAATTCAGGTTTTCTTTTTTTCTACTTTAAAATAACTTCTTTATTTCGTCAGGTCGATCAGCGGGTAATCGACGAGTAAATCAATGATACAAAATATTTTTATTTATACATATTTAATCTCCCAGCCTCACTTTTATATTTATATTAAAAAAAAGCGTTCTATCCTGTTTGAAAAATAGCAGATAGTTAGTTTAAGAAAAAGGCGTCCCACGTTTTAAGTTTAAAAAAAATATGGCTTGTTTCTTATACGAATGTCCACAATTAATGCATGCCTCGATCAAGACATTTCTCACACAGCCCAGAAAAAAAAATTATTTTCTTCTTTTTAGTTCATAAAAAGTGGTATTTTAAAAAGATTTTTTAAATTATTTTTCTTCATAAGGCATCGTACTCAAATAGTAAACATGTTTGTAAACACAATAGACGAGTTTCTACAAATGAGTTTGTGTATGTGTTTGGAAGCTTACTTGTTAATTATTAGGTAGATTTGAAGAAACAGAGTGGTTGTGTTGCTCTTGTTTTTAAACTAAATTTTAGTTTTTTAATTTAATTTAATTTTAAAACAGTTTTTAAATGTGTCAGTACTAATTAGGCTCCCGTGCATTTTTTGCTTTTAAGATAGACATGTGAGCCAATTGATTTGCATCATAATGCATCTAAAATAGTTAATCAAGCCCATCCTCATAATGTAAAAATAAACATGTGTGTATGTATGAAACTTACCTGTTGGTTATTGGGAAAATAATAGACATGTATGTGTGTGTGTGGAAGCTCACCTGTTCAATATCGGGCAGATTCAAAAAGACAGCGTGGGTGTTATTTAATTATGTTATAATTATGTAGCCTAGATTTAAAAAAACAAGCGCTTGCGCCGATCAGACTCTAGATATTTGTTAAATCCCTTTATACAGTACACAGTGGCATAAAATACACACAAGGTTTACAGACATTTTACCAGTTACTTTATTAATTTATTTGAAGTGTACTAGTAGTACTTAATAATGGTTCGAGTTTTCCTAGTAAACAAACCGTCACACCAATCATCTTTTCCCCTCCTCCTCAACTTTCTGACATGTCACTTCCGGTTCAAGTGACCCGGCTGCCATTTTTGTTTGAGCACGTGGCTTGATGTTATTTTCAGAGCCTCTCTAATTCATTCTCCGCCCAAATGCATTAATAAGAGGTTAATGCGCAAAAAATTTCTTTTTTAATTCGAGAACTTAGCACTACAAGAAAGAGTTCGTTTATGTAAACAATTTTGTTTTCGTATAGCTCCCGCCTGTATATGTCTTTAAATGGTTAATTTATCGTTTATTTTATTAGCATTTTTCTGAACTAAAAATTATTTACAGCTCACATTTTGATAAAATTTGAGTTAATTTAGATTTTGTTAAAGCAGAATATTGTATAGATTGTTTAAACTTAAAGATCAAAATTTGATAACTCAGTTTTTTTTAAAAAGAAAAACAACTAGAACGGAAACAACGTTAAACTTTCATCTTTCAGCTTGTTCCGCATGGTTTGTTTGCGTTCCACATGAATTGCTGCCATCCGAGAAACGCTGCTTGTTTGCAAGCTTGCTCAAGATGCAAATTTCTTTTTATTAGTTTAAGAGTTCAAATCGGTTGGTGCGTTCAGAGAAAATAGACTTATATTAAGTTGATGGAATAAACGGATGGACTCATATTAGGTTGATGGAATGGACGGATGGATTCATATTAAATTGATGAAATAGACGGGTGGATTCATATGAAGTTGATGGAAGAGACAAATGGACTCATATTAGGTTGATGGAATGTACGGATGGATTCATATAAGGTTGATGGAAAATACGTATTGATTGGACTCGTATATATATATATATATATATATATATATATATATATATATATATATATATATATATATATATATATATATATATATATATATATATATATATATATGGAAAGATTGTAGAGCAGAGGTGGACTTGGGTTGGGTTGACCCACGGGTTGGATTGGGTTGGGGCCAATTTTTTTACACATGCGTGGGTTGGGTAGGGATAGGTTGAAAAAAATTGATTAACAACAGAAATGTTTAACTGATGGTTAGGCTGGAAAATTAAACTTTTCAAATGGGTTGGGTTGGGCTGGTTTAAGAAAGTTGTGGGCTGGGTTGGGTCACCAAAAATGGACCCATATTATCCTCTGTGGTAGGATGGATGACGTGTTCACAGACGTACACTCAGTGTCCACAATTCTAAACTATGCTCATGAAAAATACGGATAAGCGTTAATATTGAAAGGTGGATTGATAAAAGGATGAATGGATATGATGCAGCTTAGTGTTTGTAAGGACGTGAAAGCGGATCGTTGAGTGGGTGGTTCAAAATAAACAGTAGCATTTTCTATTAATTGATTTAGTTTTCAGCCTAACTTCACAACACTCTCATTGTTCACGTTATTTTTACAACTTTTTCTATCGTTTATTCTATTGGCGTTACTCTGAAGTAAAAAATATTTACTGCTCACTTTTTGATAATATTTAAAATAATTTATCTTTTAATTAACTTTATTCTAAAAAAAATAAAGTTAGTTCTTATAAGATTCTATAAACAAATTAAAATAAACAAAAATTAATAAAGTAATTTTTAGATACACTTTAATTTTTTTTATAAAAAGCAAGCTTCGATACATGAAACAATCGATGTGAACAAACAAGGACTCCTCCGTACGCAAGCAGGAACGATGAGACGATAATGAAATATTTGTTTTCTGGGCTGGTCCGCCGAGTTCGTCTGCTCTTGGCAGGTATGTGTGCCCGTATGCGTGTGTGTATGTGTGAATGTGTTCATGTGTATATTACTGTGTATGTGAGCATGTATGCAATCGATGATGCAATAATGTAACACGATATCGGTTTTTTATTCTTTTCTTTGGAAATATTTATTTATACAATTTCACAACAGCAATTTGAGCAAATTTCATTATGGCAATAATGCTAGAAAAACAGTATCAACAAATTAAAACAGATGTAATGAGCTCAACAAATACACTGGGGAGCGGGAATACTCTTCATCCATCCACCCCGCTTTTAACGTTTTTCCGTCAAACCAAAAATAGTTCTCTTTTGTGAAAGAATTGTCATTTTGGTCTAAAAAGTGTTTCGCAGTAAATAATCGACAAGAATTTTGTTTTATCGTCCTGTGAGGCCGCTAGTGGAAAAATATTTCAGTTATCTAATGTGTCTTGAAAGTTTAAATTCATCAAAAATACATTTATCGTAATAAAATGTTTGTTTTTGAGAAGAGAATTGACTCTTTAATAAATTTGAATTTCCACCCAAAACTTTTTACAGTATTTTTTCTAAACGATATTTCAGAGCGTCGTATCAGAGCAGAGCTTCCGATGCAGGCAGTCCACCAATCGATATCTCACTGGCACAACTCCTTGGATCTTCCGGCACCCAGGTCTTGGCACACCTGATGTTTTTAGAAGAAGACTTTGACGCCGAACATGGAGAGGAACCGGATGAAGAGAAAGAGAACGTGGAGGACATGATTTGATTCTTTGAATCTGACCACGACAATGAATGGCCGGCAAGTGGAAAACCGTCAGTGAGACCTTAAAACGAGTAAACAGAAACGTCAGTGATTTTTAATTTATTTTGTTTTATCAACTAACTTGCAAAAAAAATGTTTAAATTTTAAATTAATTTTATTGTAAAGTTAAACAAAAGTCAGACTTGGTCAAAAGAGTAAACAAAATAATCGTCGTTAAGTGTGTGAGTTTTAGCGTAATTTGTTCGAGAGTGGCTACACTGTAGCTATGTTTAATTAATAGTTTTAACTATCGAAGTCTAATAATTAAAAAAATATTTAGTAACTATTTCAATTTTTTATCTAAACTTAAACTGAAAAAATGTATTCAATGATGCAATAAAGTTTAAGTAAAGTAACAATTAATAACACTTTAAAAAATATATAACAATTTTTAAGTAATATAAT
>OZ022238.1:13764610-13872110 GCA_963978895.1 Erpobdella octoculata | reverse complement strand
AAAAACGATATTTATTTTTTCAAGTCAAAAATTTATAATAAAAACTCTATTTTTCCATATTTAATAATATTGATTCGAAAGTTTCTTATATTTTCCTTGCATACTTCACATATCAAGTATTTAGAAGACTGTGTATGACTTTTCTGCCATCACGAAAGCTGTGAATATGGATTTTAAGTTGTTATCCTGGCCTGGGCTGTTTCTTGTTTGCATCCAGGTGTGGACTTTCTCAACTTTCTTTTGTGTTCCTCATTAAGATTTGCAAGATCTGAGACGATAGATACATTACACACAAGATACTGATCTTCTTTCAGCGCACAAAGGTTCAGAATTGAGAATTCAGGCCCATCTCTGTTCTAATTCGTGACTCTGTTTTTGTGCTAAATCCCATGGATTAAAGTTTTTCACTGAGTTTTCTAACTATCATGTCGTGGCGATTTCACCTAAGTCTGTCGTTTTCGGGACAGATCTGAATTATGTGGCCCAATAACTCAGATATTCGTCATCCTGCATCACACGACGCATCAGCCATTGGGCGTCTCCGCGATGCTCTAAGTTTATTATAAAGGATGCCTGCACAAACTTTAATACAATTCAAGAAGACATTCGAAGGCACCCTGTCCACTATCTAATAGCCCAAACAAATTTCCGTAGAGAAGGATTTCAGTTCATAGTCCATAGCCATCCACAGACTTATATCATTTGTCAGCGGTGGGCAGCTTCAATTTCTTCTATGCTCCATCAACCCCAGTTTTGAGTCTCCCAAACCTTCTACTACTACTACTACTACTACTACTACTACTACTACTACTACTACTACTACTACTACTACTACTACTACTACTACTACTACTACTACTACTACTACTACTACTACTACTACTACTACTACTACTACTACTACTACTACTACTACTACTACTACTACTACTACTACTACTACTACTACTACTACTACTACTACTACTACTACTACTACTACTACTACTACTACTACTACTACTACTACTACTACTACTACTACTACTACTACTACTACTACTACTACTACTACTACTACTACTACTACTACTACTACTACTACTACTACTACTACTACTACTACTACTACTACTACTACTACTACTACTACTACTACTACTACTACTACTACTACTACTACTACTACTACTACTACTACTACTACTACTACTACTACTACTACTACTACTACTACTACTACTACTACTACTACTACTACTACTACTACTACTACTACTACTACTACTACTACTACTACTACTACTACTACTACTACTACTACTACTACTACTACTACTACTACTACTACTACTACTACTACTACTACTACTACTACTACTACTACTACTACTACTACTACTACTACTACTACTACTACTACTACTACTACTACTACTACTACTACTACTACTACTACTACTACTACTACTTCTACTACTATTTTGAGCGGTAGTAGTAGTAGTAGTAGTAGTAGTAGCAGTAGCGGTAGCGGTAGCGGTAGCGGTAGCGGTAGCGGTAGCGGTAGCGGTAGCGGTAGTAGTAGTAGTAGTAGTAGTAGTAGTAGTAGTAGTAGTTGTAGTAGTAGTAGTCTTATAAAGTAGGAGGGATCAATGAATTGAGGATGGAACATTGATGGAAACGTCGTCCATCTTTTTATTTTCTGGAAACGTAAAAGAAAAGATTTCTTCATTTTTTCCTTTTTATTTCATTCGTCTTCATTTCTTCATTCATTCATTCCTTCCATTTCTTCTTCTGGTGAGTTTTTCACCTGCTTTTTTAAGTAGGTTGTAAATTAATTTAAAAATAATTTAAAAAAATAAGTGTCAATATTTATTTTTTAAGGGAAAATAGACAAATAAAATTTTTGTCAAATGTTTTTTTATATTTCTAAAGATAAACTTTTATCAGTATCAACAACTTCCTTACTCATTTACTCCATACCTACTTGGCATTCATATACACCATCTCCCTACCTGACATTTATATACACCATCTATCTACCTGGATTGATCAAACCTCACCTGAGCCGACTGCAAATAATGCTACATGGGCACGCATGTTTCCATTCGTACTCGTACGCAAATATTTAACCGATCCATATGACCAGTAGTGCGCATGTCTACTAAGAAACGGAAATGACGTGTATAACTCTCCGTCTTCCTCCTCCTCCTCCATTATCTACCTAGCTGACCTTTTCGTATTTACCTGTATTGTACTTTTCAGGAGTGTCGATTTGATGAAATAAGTGCACAATTCCTGATTGTTGGTTGCAAACAGGGTTAGACATAAAACTGGATTTGTGGTTCGTGGATGATCGATCATCATCATAACCACTACCTTCACCACCACCACCACCACCACCATCATCATCATCATCATCATCATCATCATCATCATCTTTTTTCTATATCATCATCATCTTTAACATCATTATCATATTTATATAGTAAAATTAAAAATATAAATTGTCAACTCAAGTTTATTTTGAAGTTTCATACACAGACTTCTTCCTCGTTTGTTCGTTCATTCATTCCTCTGCTCGTTCTCTTCCAAGCAGCAATCGATCAATGTCATCGACGTCATCTCTCCAGGACTATTCTGAACTCATTTCATGCTTTTCTGAAGAATCAGTTTTTTTCTACCGTTCTCGTTCTCGTTCCTTCACTCTCTTTCTTTACGTCCCTGTCTCTCTTTCCTCCCCTCTCTTTCTCACTCTAGTTCTCTCTTTTTTTCATTATTCTCACTTTCATCTATTTCAATATCATCTTCTAAATGAGCATCGGCTGACAAAACAATATCGACATTTCCTGCTTTTTGTTCTTTTGTCGTCAAAAAACATTTTTCTGATTTCTCACAAAATTAAAACAAATGTGTTGACAGAGTTGTTAGTCTTTCAACATATAATTTATTTGGCTTATTTTCGCAGTTCTGAAAAGAACATTTAAAAACCGTCCAATAAAGCAAACAATAGCAGCAGCGAGAAAATAAATGTTTATTAAAGTTCACTTAACTTGCAATGCAAACAAAATCCTGCGCAATCTCCACCTTTAGTAGGTTATCAAACATAACAAATATCACTTAATAGCATATTATTACCTGCTAGAAAATACGGCAAACAAATAGATAGCGACAGATATTATTTTTCAATTAGCATCTAATAAAATGCAGGCCGACACTCGAATGAAAATGATAAGAATCCTAACGAGATGTCGAGGAGCGGTCGTTTTTCCGCTCACCTGAAGTGGAAGTTTTAGTTTAAAATATATATAAAAAGAATTTGCTTAACATTTTAAAAGACTATACAAAATTCGTGTTGAATACCTCGATCAATAATTTTATAAAGTTTCTGTTTGTTTATTTGTAAAATTTCGAAGCCTTGTTTTCTACAGAGAACAAAGAGCAATACAAAAATTGATGTCTTATCATTTACACGGAAGTCCTACAAGCGTAATTGAACTTCGACATAGGAGCCACTTGATGTTTTTGAGTACAAAAAGTAGTCAGGAGAGTGGGGGAAGGAGTGGGAGAATTTTTAAGTGTAAAGAGGGAGTGGGGTGGGGAGAATTCCTAGTCGTCGAAGTGACGATTTTCCTGAGAATGATTGAATGGGGACTTATGGGGAGAAAACTGTTAAAACTTTCTCCAGGGGTGGATTTAGGCATAGGCTACATAGGCTGCAGCCTATGGGTGCCACTAGGCCAGGGGGCACCACAAGAAAAAAAACAAGTAAAGGAAAAATGAGTTTTTTAACACAAACTTTAATTTCAAATACACACGATTTAGGAATACGAAAGATTTTCAAATTAATTTGTTTTTAATTGAATCATGTATTGTCATCCAATATAAACCTATGCTGAAAGTTTCAGCTCACTAGCTAGTCAAAAAGCTGGTTAAATTTTACTTGCAAGATTTGCGTACAGAGAAAGCCACACACACACAAACAGAGATTGTAACCTAAATAAAAGTTTGTAAAAACGAGTTTTTCAACACAAACTTCGATTTCAAATACACACGATTTAGAAATACGAAAGATGTCAAAATTAAGTTTTTTTTTAATTAAAACATGAATTGTCATCCAATACAAAGCTATGCTGAAAGTTTCAGCTTCCTAGCTAGTCAAAAAGCTGGTTAAATTTTACTTGCAAGATTTGTGTACAGAGAAAGCCACACACAGACACAAAAAAACAGAGATTGTAACCTAAATAAAAGTTTGTAAAAAAAGAAAGAAAAAAGAAAGTAAAGAAAATAAAAGAAAGATAAAAGTAAAGTCATCTAAAGCGTAGTTTTTTATGACTTTATTTTTTCTTATGGCTCCTCCTGGGCCCTGGCTTCCAAAGCTTTAGTTTTTTCGTGGCTTAGAATTCTAAGGATTAGCGCCACGTTAGACATTGGCAAAAAAACGAGCTATTCGGCTACATAAGTTTTGCCAGCAGAAAAAGTGCACAGTTATAAACCTCAAAAATTTTTGAATTATAAAAGTTTAATTGTAATTGGCCCTGTTAGTAATGTTCGCTGATCTCGATCTCTTTCAATCTTTTCAATAGATGGTGTCGAGACACCACAGCTCAGTAAAAGCTGAAGTATTCTGACACAACCATCATTGGTAGCTCTGCGTTATTATCCTGCCGGATTGATGAAATAACTCACATTCGTTTTTATACGTATAGTTTTGATGTGGTTGTTTAACTGCTATAGAAGTAATATAAGTTCTAAATTTCACGTTCCTAGGATGAGGCGTTTGAGCTCGGCGTTGATTATCAGTCAGTCAGGACACTCAGGACATGTTCTTTTATATATATAGATAAATGTACATTAAACGTAAGTATTTCAGCGATGTAAAACCAATTATTGTTTTCATTGAAACAATTTTTGAAATGTAATAGAATGCATTCTCGTCAGCAAAGAGAAACTCAATGAGAGCTAAGAATCATTCGCAGTTTTATCTTTTTTGACTTAAAATGCTCTATGGACGCGTGTGGTTAGAAAAATTATAGATATTCTAATTCAAAAAAATATTTATTTAACACAAAAAAATGCCAAGTACAGTATTGCCCTAAATTTTTATATAAATAGTCTATTAAACAAATTTTCCTCTTTCCAATCAATAAAACAAATAATAAAAGCCATAAAGTTATAATGAGATGTTGATTTGTGAATAAAAATTATCTCATGTATAAATATAATCATGAAATAATAAAGCATTTTATTGAATGGTTGTGCTACAGTTAGAATGGAAGGATTTACATCCTAAGACACTTTTTGGTTAATAATACTGGAAAAAATCAAATGTGAACAACTTAAAATTCCATGAAAATGTATGCATATTTTATAACATCTACAGTAAAAAAATGGCTGTAGCAATATACACATGCAACTTAACATTACACAACCAATCTAGAAAAAAAGAATAAAATAGTTTAAAAAAATTAGGTTATTGACAATCAAATAAAAAAGAAAAATACACGAGATTATTTGTTATCGACAGCTTTTTTGCAGATGCAATTGTGAGGAGGTAAAACAATTCAAACTAAAAAAGCAAGACATCGGTATGGACTTTAGAACTGATGCTGAGGAGTGATACAAACACAAGACTTGCAAGGATGCTTAAACAAACCGGAAATACATTTCGAATTTTTCGTGGAGATAAAAAGCTGAGGCGAGTAAGATAATCCCCAGAAGATCCCCGATGGCAGTCAGGTATGGAATTGAGCAAGTGTCTGGATCCATTGAACGACTCCACTGCCATATTACAAGACTGCGGGCAATCCAGAGTAGCAATGCCACCTGCAGAATAAGACATCAAAATTAGATTTATAATTATTTTTTCATGCATTAATGAAGCACAATGATGGGAAAGCCATCTTAACAATAAAATTATAGAATTTAAAAACAAAGTTTCTTTTATAAATTTCTCATATTTCAGATTTGTTGTTTTTGAACATAAAAAAACAGTTTGGTACAATTGCATTGTCATGAGGAGCGAGACTATATTTCACGTTTTAGCTAGATTGGATAACAAGAAGTATGTTAATTTTCACTTCCAAGATTTATCCACAATATAGAAAATCCCCTCCCTTCTTGGAATCAAACACAAACACTGGTCTCCTGCCTCATATACTGAACGAATCTACTCACCAATGTCTGATGTTGAATTATTTCTTCATATAAATTCATAAGTTAATTAAGACTAATTAATTAAGCATGTTTAGGATTTAGAAGTCACTAATAGATTTCTATAAAATGCCAGACTGAAAAGTAATGATCAGTATTGTTCCGATCAGCAGCAATTATACATCCGGTGGAAATGCATGTACTTCTGCCCGCTGAGGCGAATTTCCGACAGAGGCAGTTTTGTTTGAAATGCCCGAACTGCAAAGTATATTCCTGAAACAATAGTGTTTCTGTCCTGCAGAAGACTGTTATTTGTTGACCCCTGCTTTAACCTAACCTGTCAGTTGTAAGTATCTGCTCTAACATTTGAGGCGTCTCTACAGCCGCATGCAAAACTCATTTTTGACATCCCTTTGTAGCTCAATACTATCACGTTTTGTCGATGTACGCTTCCTGGCCTTTGAGAATATAACTCTGGCATCATATAGAAGTAAGTTTTATCTGACAGATCAGTCCATAACGCTGAATTTTTCTGCAATCTTCTGAGAAAAAAGAAGAGCAACAAGGAAAATAAGAAAACATTACAAACCTGTACAAAGGCAGCTGCCAGGTATAAAAAGGCAAACAGAAAATTCCGTGTGTGGTGAAGGAGGTCTGCATCTGTTTGATGAATAAACCAAATGACGGTGAGAAATAACAAGTGCCCCGGTACCACGAGTGCCAGTAGGACCCCAGACGATTTTGACCCGATACCTTGAAATTAAAATTTAAACAATTTATAACAATACAATAACTTTAAAAAAATAAATTTAATGAAAAAATTTTAAACAAAAACAATGATGGAAGGTGCAAAATCAATAACTATTTAACATGTAAACACGCTTCATTCGATTATCGACTAATGCATCTCACCTACAGTTTTCATCATGTTTATTCTACAAGCTGCTACAATTCAATACTATCAGAAAATGAAGATGCATAAACAGTTGTTGCATTTACATTAACACATCATAAAACACGTAAGTAAGTGAGTAAGTGAGTAAGTAAGTAAGTAGTAAGTAAGTAAGTAAGTAAATAAGTAAGTAAGTAAATAAGTACAAAAGCAATGCTTTATTACTTTATTTCAAAAACAGTCAAACCACTGCATTCAACACTATGATAAAACAACAGTCAGATATAAAACACTGTGTTGTCAGATCATCATTAACTTCATGATGCCTCAAATATACAATTAACTCTAAACTATCCTATTCTGGTTAGCACCAGTATCGTTGTCAGGATAATATGAGCTAGGAAGAGAACAGGACCCTATGGCTGAATAATCAAATGCAACTGAAAAGTGCTTCCATTAAGGACAAGTAGATTGGTTGTCTGTCATGAGCACCAATACCCTTATGCCAGATGGAAGAAGCGTGTATCAATCAAAAACAAAAGCCACACCTCTCTCCGCTATACAAAACAACAAATCGCTCACTATGGTTGCTTTTCTGAGAGATAGAGAAAACATCAGTCCCAATTGGACCAACCCTGTGTAGAGATGTTGATAGTCTGCTGGCTTGTATAGCTACTAAATTACCTCCTATGCCTAATGAAAACACAATGAATTAATTACTATCATTATTTCTATCATCATCATTCGCAGCATTGTAATATTAAATTCACCATATTTTTATTAATATCTGCAAATTTAACTGCTGAAACCATCAGCATAACAATTATTATCAGTATCATTAGAATAAAAATGATAAACCGAATAAAGTAAAAAAAAAAGTTCAAGAAAATCTCAGCTGACCATTGATGACAGGTTGAAAACTTGCAAGATTTTCATAATGAGTTATCGAGTTGTCAAGTACCAGTCCACCTAAGCTGGTTGGAAAATTCAGTAGATGTTTGAAAACAAGTAAAATGTCATTTTAAAAAAAGCAATGTTTTAAGTCATTGTAGGAATTTATCACACTTGAAAAATAAAAACAAGTAAATTATATGGAACATTTACTATCAGAATTCTTTATCAGAAATAAAATAATAAAAATAGATAATTTTTTTTACTAAATACCTGCTTATGGTCATAGCCCCGATGATGGGTGCCCATCCAGTCCACAGAACATCTGAAGTATAATCATTGGAAGAACTGTAGTGCCACCAGAAGGGAAGACTAGAGCACAGAACTACCATTACCACGGGACTCACCCATGGTCTTGCTTCTGCAATATAACAAATAATTTAGTATAAATTGACTTCATTTGAAATAAAACCAAATAGGAGCAATTCTTTTCTGTATATAAAGTGACACTGCCAACAAAACATTAGTTGTCATATGTTATATATAATAACTGAGTGAATACTGTATTTGATATGATAATAAATAACAACTAATTGTGCTACTTTGCTAGATCAGCAAGCTGCACAAAAATGATTTTCATAACTTGAATGTTTCTCGCTCACAAATCAATCAATCAAAATGAACTTATATAATGCCTTTTAATAAATTCAAAGGCACTTTTCTATAAATTTACTCGATAAAAATTTGTCTTAACCATTACGAAAAGTAAACAGTGAATTACACAATAATAAATTAGAAGGTAAAGAAAAGATTTTTTTGAGGGTATGAAACAATCATTGCGAGAAGAAAACTTTAAATAACTTCTGTTATGCTTTTTAATAAAAGATTTCAAATAATGAAAACAAAACTATTTTTTTCATTTAAACATCATTAAAAATAATTAAAAATTATTTTATATTTAATGGAAAGCCATTGGTGTAATAAAAAAGTAAGAGTGATTTGTATATAAGCAGGAGAATGACTTACAAGTCGAGTAGCAAAGTTAGAAACCTTTTCCAAAGGATGTAAAGTAATTTTAGCTAAGCCATAGTATAGAGAATTACAATAATCTATTTTAGATAAAATATGTCAAATATGAGCAGTAACTAAAGAGTGCAATGAAGGATCATCTAAATGTAGTAATAATTATCGGATTCGTCAAAAATGGAAATAACAGGATTTAGTCAGATTGAATTTAGCTAGTCAAAGTTAGCTTCGAGTCAAAGATAAATAATGAGATTTGATAGTTCAATTAAATTAGAAAACAATTTTTAAGGATTCTTAGCTAATTTACCAGATTTTTATACATTAAGTTTTAAAAACATAGAACTAGACCAATTTCCAATACATGGCAAACAGGAAGAAATAAAAGACATAGCCATATAAAAAGAAGATTGATTAAAACTAACATAAAGATGTAAATCATCTGCATTTGACAATAAGTTAAAATTTTTATAAGAAAGCTCTGAAACATAAAGAATAAACAGCAGAGGACTAAGTATAGAGCCTTGCAGTAGACCATAGGTAGAAGTTGATGAAAATGATGTTGAATGATTAAAAGAAACATAGACATATCTATTAGATAAATAAGATTTAATCCATGACAATGAAGAACCATCAATCTTAAAAACAAAAGAGATGATTTATTATTATGTTTATTGTCAGTATTTAATTTAAAGTCATTAAGGTTATAATTATTTCTTAATTTTTCATTAAGATTAAAATAGCAAATTTTATGCCTAGCAGTTCTACTTGATTTCAATGATAAGTATGAAAATTATAATAAAAAAGTCTCTTGAATACATTACGTAAAAGAAGAATGATAAGATATCTAACAGTAGTAGAGTAAACCCCAGATTTAAAAAATCACAAATGAGAAACCAGAATTCAGTCACAAATTTTATATAAATCAAATAAAATATGGTACCCCCCAGATATAGAAAGAAACAATCAACCAATCAAAGTAGTCATTCATAAACTGGATGATGCACTTCATAGATGATGTAGACAAAAGCTGTTGTAAGATAGAAGCTGGGCACTAAAGGCAATGCAAGATATTTATAGGACAGAAAGACAGCATAGTTATGATATGAATAAGACATGGTCTTCTATACCATTGGTTTTTTCATCCAAAACATTTTCTTTTATTTAAGAAAACCTAAACAAAAAATCAATGAAATAGGGAATAAATCCAAACCGATTTCTTGATAGAAAAATGCAGCCGACAAAGCAAGAAAGGTTATAGCGACTAGATCTCCAAGACTTCCAGCGACAGGAGTGGCGACATTATCCGGGTTGATGTGAAATCTTTTTGATGTTAAGACCACAAAGCACATAAGTGAACCTGGTAAGTAAATCATTTATTTACACCCAGTTGTGGGCAGCAGGTATGCTCACAGAATAAAACTTGTAGAAATTAATACAATTTAATTTATATGACCTCATAGGAATGAAACAATTTAAAATAGAATGAAATCATAGTGTTTAAAAGAACAAAATAATATTAGTTAAAACAAGCAACACAAACTACCAGAAATCTAATGGTCCTACGAAATTGTAAATTGACAATAAATCAATAAAATAAAAATATCCGAGTAATAATCCAAAATAAATATGTACCCAGAATGATGCTAGCCATGAAAGAAGTGATCATGCTGCTTGAGCAGAGTAAAAGTGCATGTGAGAGTTCCATCTGACCCCTCTGCAACCAACCAAGACAGATAGCCAGAACGGCAGCAAGGAAGCCAACCACTAAGGCTTGGAACATGGTCAGTGTCATATTGCCTACAACCAGTTTCCAACATTCTGCTGGTTTGTCAGTTGTACCCAAGTTTGCCTGGGATATATGAAAAAATGAACTTTATTGATAATATAGTGATTTTGAATTTATAAATTCAATAATAAAAAACATTAAATAAGTAAAATAAAATCAATAAATTTAAATTAACAAAACCAACTACATACTTATTATTTATTTAGACTCATCACATAGATCCACAAACTTATTTTAAATTAATTGTTTTAATATTCTATAATATTGCACACATACCAGGTCTTTAAAAAATTAAAAATTTATTTCAATAATAACATCATTAATACCATTTTTAATTAGAGCTATTATTCATTCAATACTTTTTTCACCTGAGTTGAGAGTCTGGCAGCTAGTGTCATTTCAAGATTTCCCTTGAGACCAAGAAGGGCAGGGATAAGAATAATCACTTCAGTCACATGAAGAAAAACATCCCATTGCTGAAAAATTACATTTTTATAAAATTTTTAAGTTTCAAGTTTCCATCTATTAGAGTCATCAAGCAATCAATGAAAAAAAATTACGGTTGCAACAAAACCATCTTCCTTGAAACACACTGAGTGGAAATAAAAAAAATAAGGATGCAAGAAGGATAAATTATTAAATTTAATACATACTTTAACGATATTTAAGACACTGCCGGCAAAAACCATGCCCACTCCTGCAACTAGATAGGGAAACAAAACTTGAGAGAGGATTTGAAGAAACGTTTCATTCATTTCTTCTTTAACGAGTGCCTGAAAATTTGTGCTCAAGCTTCTTGGTGTCGGAGGCGACAAGCGCTTGTCATTCGGAGATTTCAGTCTTTTTTTAGCGCCACCACTTTTTATCATACCAGCTGATGTGAAGCAGAGCTACAAATCGGTAAAAGGGCAAATTGTTAATAAGTCTCAATACTGTACTCCAGATTATTGTGAGCAATTTGAATATTCTCTCTTTTTATATATGTTGACACTGAAACCTCCCAGTTAAATTCTTAAAAAAAGATCCATTCACAAAAAGCGATGGACAATACTTTTGTCTATCCATATGAATAATATATTTAATACGTTCAAGAGCTTCAATTTTAAAAGACTAAAAACAATAGTTTTTTGTACGTTCTGTTTTGTGATTATGATAAAGGGGTCGAATCAATTTCATCTGGATTAATCAAAGACGGAGATGATCTGGGTCCGAACTGTCCGAACTCGTCATATTCGAAACTAAACGGTTGTGCTTTTGCCCTTTCACTTAATTTTGGGATCATGGATATAAACAGCAACACCACTACTCCACCCTAATATCAATCTCCATTGGGGGCACGCTGTTTTCTACCGGATTCCCTTGACACAGACACACGCTAACACCACGAATGTAGGACATTTCCCCCCCCCGGACGTTTCCCCCCCCCGGACATTTCCCCCCCCCCCCCCGACAGACCCTAGGACATTTCCCCCCCGGACATTTTCCCCCCCAAGGTAGGACATTTCCCCCCCCCCTGTGGTTATGTAGTAGTATGAATTTGTGGTTTTGCAAGAGTGTGTTCTTGCATGGCATAAATATGTGTGTGCGTGAATTGTGTACATTCCCTTCCGGACATTCCCCCGCCATGAGTATGATAATTCTCACCCCACGAGGTAGGACAAGGCAGAGTTGAATTTCACAAGTTTTTCTAAGAAACACAAACCCTAACCCTAACCCTAGGGTTTCTAAGAGTGTTTCTAAGAAACACAAACCTTAACCCTAACCTAACCCTAACCCTAACCCAAACATTGCACTGAACTATTTAGGGGATAAATAACCCTAACCCTAACCCTAACCCTAGCCCTAGCCCTAACCCTAACCCTAACCCAAACATTGCACTGAACTATTTAGGGGATAAATAACCCTAACCCTAACCCTAACCCAAACATTGCACTGAACTATTTAGGGGATAAATAACCCTAACCCTAGCCCTAACCCTAACCCTAACCCAAACATTGCACTGAACTATTTAGGGGATAAATAACCCTAACCCTAACCCTAGCCCTAACCCTAACCCTAACCCAAACATTGCACTGAACTATTGGGGATAAATGAAAAATAATAAATGAAAAATAAAAGTATATTCTCTCTCCGGGGGGGGGGAAATGTCCTACCCGGGGGGGAAACGTCCGGGGGGAGGGGAAATGTCCGGGGGGGGGGGAAATGTCCGGGGGGGGGGGGGAATGTCCGGGGGGGGGGGGGGAAATGTCCGATTACCAACACCACGATAGCTCCAATAGCTCCAGACTCGAGTTATTCTTTGCGCTTAATTAACTCTGTTAATAATTCGAACAGGAGCTACTGGGGTTAACCACGAAATTCACTGGCGCCAGCAATTTAACAACGTGCCCCGTGTTGCAGGTTATGCATCCCCCACCAGAGTACCCAAAAAAGTTTTCCAATGCTAAAAAATGTCTTTTTTTTTAATGAAAAACCCTTTGTTAGATTAGATTATGATATTTCGTCGTTCTACATACCAGCCGCGTAGCCACGGGAGTACCCGGTCCTCCACAAATCGTTGCGGGCCCCTCAGGAAAATTTTTAAATACTACATTAAAAAAGTAATTAACGTACGAATGTGGGAAAGTTGGGAAAAATTGGAAAATTTTTGGGGGAACTCTGGGAAAGTATAATTATGGGATCGATGCAAATTTCACGAAGAAGATAGAAACTAAGAATGAAATAGGTACCTAATCTGGTTTTCATAACGGGGGTTTGTAAATTCTGAAAATAACAGTAAATTTTGGCTCGAGAATAAAATTTTATCGACCAGAGTTTCTAATAGGAGGGGATTTGTGCCTTATGTTAAAAATACGTGGAATTTTTCATTTCATTTTATTTATATCTTCAGCCTCCGCAGTGACCCCAAAAATTGAAAAAGTTTATTTCAGTTTTTTTCAAAACTTTTTTTTATGATTCAGAGTTCTAAAGGGAAAATTTGTGTCTTATGTTAAATTAAAAATACGTGTACTTTTTTATTTTATTTGATTAAAATCTTCAGCATACGCAGTGACCCAAAAAATTGAAAAAGTTTGTTTAATTTTTTTATCGAAAACTTTATTTTCATGATTTAAAGCTCTAATTAAAAGGGATTTGTGATTTATGTTAAAAAAAATACGTGGAGTTTTTCATTTTATTCGATTAAAATCTTATGCCTCCGCAGTCACCCTAAAATTAAAAAAGTTTATTTCGATTTAAAAATTTTTTTTTCATGATTCAGAGTTCTAATAGGGGAAATTTGAGCTTTATGTTAAAGAAAAAAAAAACGTTTTTTTTATTTAATTATTATCTTAAGCCTCCGCAGTGACCCCAAAAATTGAAAAAGTTTTTTCAGTTTTTTTCACAAATTTTTTTTTAAATGATCCAAAGTTCTAATAAAAACGGATTTGTGCTTTATGTTAAAGTAAAAATACGTGGAATTTTTAATTTCATTTGATTAAGATTTTCAGCCTCGCAGTGACTACAAAAATTGAAAAAGTTCATTTAATTTTTTTTATAAAATTTTATTTTCATGATTTAAAGTTTTAATAGGGAAGGATTTGTCTTTTATGTTTAAGTGGATTTTTTTATTTTATTCGATTACAATTTTCAGCCTCCGCAGTGACTCCAAAAATTTAATTGAAAAAACTTATTTAATTTTTTTTCACAAAAAATTTGTTTTTCATGATTTAGAGTTCTAATATAAAGGATTTGTGCCTTATGTTAAAGTAAAAATAAGTAGAGTTTTTAATTTCATTTGATTAAGATCTCCAGCTTCCGCAGTGACCCCAAAAATTAAAAAAGTTTATTTCAATTTTTTCACAAATTTTTTTTTCATGATTCAGAGTTCTAATCAGTGGCGGATTGAGGTCATCTAGTAGGGGGGCGATTTTCAGGTTCAGGAGCAAAAAATGTTTTTCATTACAAATACATTGTATTAAAAATATATAATTTATAAAAATAATAATTTTTACGTTTACCACAGCCTTAATTTTCCGCTCACCGCTCGGTAAAACAACTGTGTCTTTAGGTTGTGCTATGCATGTGTTTTCACACTAACAAAGAGCTTTAGTGAATTGTTTAAAAAAATAGATTTACTTGATGCAAAAAAATTGCATTAAAGAGCTGTTGAATGTTTTAGACCAAAAAAGAGAAAACTGCGAAGAAATGTTTGCGAAGATTTTTAAAACAGCAGAAAAAACAATAATTGACAAAAATGGTAGTTTTACGTATAAAAAGAATAGTGCAACAACAAACTGGCCGGGAAAATGTACCGTCAGATACACTGGAAACATATTTCAGGTGATCTATTTACATCCCTCTTCTTGATTCACCGATATTGAACATAAATAATCGTTATACTAAAGAAAATCTGCAGTGTCTTCAAATCTATTCTTTGATGGCAGAAAATATTATTAAACTAAATCATAAAGGTGTTGTCGAAACTGTTTCTGCAATCAGTAATGTCCATGGCACCATTCTTGGACTTAGTATTCAACACTTACCAGCAGTTGAATTTATATCGGAAGTTGAACTTTGGCAAAGCAAATGCTTGAGAATGAACGAGGAAGGAGGAGTCAATTCATTACCTACTGAATTTTCTGTTGTTTTTTATTTGTGTGACCAAGTGCAATATCCAATCACTCACAAATTATTCCAAATTATTAAAACATATCCTGTTAGTGTTGCCAGTGCTGAACGTAGTTTCTCAACTCTGCAAAGAATTAAAACCTGGCTGGTAACACGAATGACAGAAGACAGACTAGTGAGATTAGCACTACTTAATATACACAGAGACATTCTTGTACATCCTGAAAATGTAATTGAACGTTTTGCGAAGTCTAAAAATCGTAAACTAGATTTTGTGATATAAATTATTTTACTAGAATAAGAACTAAACTTTCTAGCATTACAATAAATTGTGTATCAATAACTTCAAAGTATAATTTGTAAAATTATTTTACGAAATTAAAAGTTAATAATTTTTGATAACTATGTTGGCTTTCTTATAAGCAGTAATAAAGAGCTGCAAAAACAAAATTCTTTAATTGTTAAAAAAAAAGTTTCTACTATTGTAGGGGGCGATCGTCCCCTATGGATCCGCCACTGCCCGAGTTCTGCTGTCACACTCAGATGAGAAATGAAAATAAGATTGATAAATAACGTATGGAAACTGTGAGTGACTTTCATCAGTCTAGCAGTTGTATTGTAATTGCTGGCATTCTGCGCTTCCCAAAAATGGACTCAGTTTGTAGATGTCGACAGTCAGGTTGAAGCACTTGTCCACTTCATAATCAGTTTTGGCATCTCTGTCATCATATTTTTCAGTACCTTCTGAATCTTCAGAATCTGAATCTGGCAAACCGCCTTCAGGGTTCTTTACTTATTGATTTCAATCAATGTATCGAGTGCTGCTATGGCGGTATAGTTGTTTTGACAAATACAAGCAATTTCGCCCGCTTTTGACAGCAGGCTAGCATATAAATATGGTAGATACAGAACAGCCACAGCAAAGTGGTATCAGGTCAAGTTTGTGAGGCATAAAACGTTCACACCATTCGCCAGCTCACAACACAGCGATGACATCTCGGTTTCATTGTCTTCCTTTTGCAGCTTTGTCGAGTTTGGCTTGAACAGTTCCGGTTTGAAGGTTGACACATGGAAGAGTTTTGTTTAGTCACTCCAAGTAAAACGTCTACCAAGGGACATAAAAAAGCCATTCTCTTTGGACAAAATAATATATTGCCATATATGATGAGTTATAACTTTCTTCTGCCTGATTGAGAGAGACCATATTTAATAATGTTGCTAAAAAAATCATTCTCAGCTTTGAAGTGTCTGATAAAAAAAGTGTCTTGTGTTAACATTGCTCTAGAAACAAATATACTGTTATATATATATATATATATATGTTTGTATGTATGTATATATATATATAAGTTTTATTCTATTTCCTACTTAGTAATTTCATAAAAGCAAAAGCTTATATAAATTCATAATTAACAAAGATCTAATAAGTGTTAGCAACCACAATAGTTAGATTATAATTATTATCATTTAATTAGAATAATAAAGATATAACAATTGACGACGAGGATAAACACAAAACCCACGAAGCTAAAATGGACATCAATAACCAACTCATCGCATTGATGCAACAACAGCAACAGCATATGGATCTTCTCCGAGAGCAGTTGGCTGGAGAAAAAGAAGAAAAACTTGAGAGGGAAACTCGAGAAAAAGAAGAAAAGAGAATTGAAAAAGAAAAAACTGAAAAAGATTTCTTCAGTTAATCTCAATGATGAAGGACAATAGATCCGTCGAAGTAAGACCAGACCTCTACAAACGAATTGAGCAATTTGTTTACGATCCAGATCAAGGCCTTACATTCACTGATTGGATTGGGCGATTTGAAGAAGCTGTTCAGTCAGTCGGAGGCGAATCAATGAGCGATTCAGCAAAACGAGCAACTCTGACCGGGAAGCTTCAACAAAACGAATACACACTACTTAAGGGTAGTATATTGCCGAGAACAATCGAGAATCCAAGCTATGAGGAGACAAAAGGTTGGCTAGAAAAACTGTTTGGTAATAAAAAAAAGCATTCATCAAAGACGGTTTGATTTTGAAAACGTCCAAATAAGGGACTCAGAGACTTTCAGGGCATTTGGCACAAGGGTGAACAGGCTGTGCAACGAAGCACAATGGGAAAATTTTACAAAAGAAGCCAGTATGTGCTTACATTTTATATGGGGATTGAAGGATCCGAAATATTTAAACATTAAGCACAAATTACTGCTCAGGGTAGAACAAGAGTGCTCACTGGAAGAGCTTATTGAAGAATGTGAAAGAATAAAACTGTTACATAAAGAACAAATGATGATTTCAGAAACCTTTGTTAGTAAGGTTAATCACTATTCAGAAAGATCACCTAAAAAAATCTTCCAGCCAAGAAATCCGGGGTTCACCCGTAAACAAAAATGTTTGTTTTCGCTGTGGAAAACCGGGACATTTTGCTGCCAACTGCAGAACTGATGATAAAAGTCCCAAAAGATTTTTCAGTAGAAAGAGAAGTCCAAGCTCAAGGAGGAGTCCAAGTCTGTCATATAGACGACACGAAATACGGCAAGTCAAGACAATTCCCAGCAAGCGAACAATTATAGCAGCCAATAGAAGATACACCACGGTGAAATTTGGACTCCGGAGCCGATTTCACAATCATCAGTACAAAAACTTTGGGTGAAGATTGGTTCACAAAGGCTAGATAAGGCAACAACAAAAATTGGTGCTGCAAACGGTACTGAAATTCAAGTACTAGGTGAATTTCAAACCAAATTTTCGTGCGCAGGATTCACAGGCAATGGACGCTGTTTTGTGGCCAAAAATACAACACAACTTCTAGGAATTGAATGGATGGATCAACTTCCACCAATGATAAAAGCGTTTGATGCAATATGTTGTTCTGTTGCAGAAAAGCCTTCGCAGGAAGAAAACAGTTTAGCTGTTCGTTTACAAACAGTTTCCAAATGTTTTCAAAGAAGAATTGGGCCATTGCAGTAAAAAGAAGGCAAGATTGCTCCCACTGTTGGGTAGGATTTGAAATCAAATGATTTCAAATCACGATTTCAAATCAAAATATTGATTTTTGATTTTGATTTGAAATCATTTTGCAAAGTTTAATTATGATTTTGATTTGAAATCATTTTTTGACGATTTTCGATTTTATTTTAATATTCGAAAATCAAAATCATGACATATTTTTTCTATGCTGCTATTTCTATGCCAAGCCAAAAATCGCTTTGAGCGGTAACTTATACAAATAGTTTTTAACAACATGGCACATAGTATAGATTGCGATTTTAATTGCGTAAGAATGTGTAATTTGCCTTCGTTACTTGATGGTAATTTTTTTTTAAATAACTAGCGGGAAAGGTGACAGAGTGGTAGCTAAGTCAATTTCAGGATCAAAATTGTCTTCGTCATTTGAAGGTAACGGGCTATAATTATACTATCTATAAAAGACACGGTAAAACCGTACTTTCCTACCGAACAATTATTAAATCAAATACGTTGCTGTCTTAATATGCCGAAAACTCAAATGCAGTTGAATTTTAATATTTAAAGGATGAGCGTCATATCTATGTCAGCTACTGCTGATGGACTCAAAAGTCAAAGCTTGGAACGAATTGATAATGACTACGGCTACTATGATGACCAGGGTTCTTCACAGACCATCGGTATCTCTAACAATGTCTACAACATTAAGATAAAAATTATGAACTATTTATCGGATGTTGACAGCACTTTTGCCATTTTTAGTTCATATGAATTGATTAAAAAAGTGTTCATACGATATAATACAACACTGCCTTCGTCAGCTCCTGTCGAAAGACTGTTCAGTTCCGCCGGTTTAATTGAAACTCACAGAAGAAATAGTTTGACTGATTCAATATTTGAGAAATTGTTGCTTTTGAAGATGAATAAACTTTAGTCACATTTCATTGTTTAAGTGATTTTAGATCAAATTGTGTTAAAACATAATTTAATAGACAAAATTATGTTAAATTAAACCATACCGTGTAATAATAATTTACAAAAAAATGATTTTGATTTGATGATTTGAAATCATTTTTAAAAGTGATTTTGATTTGAAATCATTTTGTAATTAATGATTTTGATTTTGATTTGAAATCATATTTTTCTTGAAGATTTTGATTTTGATTTCAAAAATGATTTTACCCAACACTGATTGCTCCTTAAGTCAGAGTCTCAGCCAAAATTTTGCAGACCACCAAAAATACCTTTTGCTTACGAAGAAATAACCATTAGGGAACTTGAAAGACTAGTCAATGAAGGAGTTCTTAAAAGAGTTGAATACAGTCACTGGGCGGCACCGATTGTGGTTGTTCCAAAGAAAAGCGGAACGGTGTGCATCTGTGCTGATTTTAAAACAGGCCTTAACGACGCGCTTGAGATGCACCAACATCCACTTCCAACACCGGATGAATTTTTTTCAAAATTAAACCAAGGAGCTTGGTTTACTCAAGTAGATTTTGCTGATGCATATCTACAGTTGGAAATGGACGAATCGTCAAAAGAGCTCGTTACGATCACCACTCCTAAAAGTCTATATCAGTACCAGAGACTTCCCGTTGGAGTAAAAAGTGCACCAGGTATTTTCCAGGAAACAATGGATAATTTAACTTCAGGGTTAAAAGGTTGTGCGGCTTACCTGGACGATGTAATTGTGACCGGCACAACATTGGAAGAACACAATATGAATGTTTTTGAACTATTCAAACTGATTTCAGATTTTGGATTTAGAGTCAAGATGGACAAGTGCTCTTTTGCCAAGAAAGAGATTAAATTTCTAGGTCATATTATCAGCAAAGAAAGCCGAAAACCAGACCCAGGAAAAATAACAGCAATTGTAGAAATGCCCCCACCAAAAGACAGAAAACAATTAAAATCGTTTTTGGGTATGGTTAGTTACTATTCTGTTTTTGTACCAAAGATGAGACAAATGAGAGGCCCACTGGATGACTTGGAAAAAATGAGAAATTTGAATGGTTAAGAGTACACCAGGAATCTTTCACAAGTCTTAAGAAGGTGTTACAATCAAATTTATTGCTGACGCATTATGATCCCAAAAGAGACATCGTAATAGCTGCTGATGCATGTGAATACGGAATTGGAGCAGTGATTTCACACTGATTTCTTAATGGAACAGAAAAAGCAGTCGCTCATGCAGGCCGTGCGCTGACTCAAGCAGAAAAGAATTACGGCCAAATAGAAAAAGAAGCTTTAGCCCTAGTTTTTGCAGTAAGAAAAATTCCATAGATTTGTTTATGGAAGGCGGTTTACGCTTTTGACCGATCACAAGCCTCTCTTGTCAGTATTTGGTTAAAAAAAAGGAATATCTGCACACGCTGCAAACAGACGGCAGAGATGGGAACTGATTAGCTTATGATTTTGAGATCGAATATCGACGAACAGCAAATTTTGGTCAAGCTGATGCCTTATCAAGACTCATTGATTCCAAAAAAAAAACAACAGGAAATGAAGATTTGATAATAGCAGGTGTAAACAAAGAAATCACAATGATACAAGAAGATACGATGAGACAATTACCTGTTAGTAAGAAAGATATTCAAATTATGACAGAAGAAGACTCTGAACTCAGAGAGTTAAGTGAGATCATTAAAAAGGGATTTTGGCCAAAAATTAAACCTGGATCAAACTGGAATGCATTTCAAAGTAAAGCAACTGATTTGACTTTACATGATGGCATTCTATTTATGGGTGTAAGAGCAGTAATTCCAAAAAAACTGCAACAGCGTATATTGAGGATGCTACATCAGGGTCATCCAGGAATTACGAAAATGAAAATGCTGGTCAGACAGTCGGTGTATTAGCATGGAATCGATAGAGATATTGAAAGTATGGTGAAAACCTGTGATGCATGTCAAAAAGCAGCTAAAATGCCTATAAAAATTACGTTGTCACCATGGCCTGAACCATCACAGGCCTGGGAGAGAATTCACATTGATTTTGCGGGACCAATGGAGAATTCAATGTTTCTGGTTGTTGTGGACGCATATTCAAAATGGCCAGAAATAATACAAATGAGTGCGGCAACCTCAACAACGACAATTCGCGAGCTGAACAGAATGTTTGCTCGGTATGGATTTCCCAAGACATTGGTATCATATAACGGAACACAGTTTACTTCTATGGAATTTGAAAGATTTTGTCAGTCAAAATTTATCAGTCATATCCAAATACCTCCCTTTCATCCACAAAGTAATGGTCAAGCAGAAAGATTTGTTGATACTTTCAAAAGAACCATTCAAAAGCTAAAAGTTGAAGGAATTACCGAGGAATTGGTGCACAAGTTTTTATTGTGTTATAGATCTACACCATGCCCATCTAGTCCACATCACAAATCTCCCGCAGAAAATGTTTTGGGAAGACAAATTAGAACACCACTATCAGACTTACAACTAAGTACTAAAAAAGACGAAAAGTATTCAGAAAAAAAATCTTGCATGAAGAGACAGTTTGACAAAAGGAATGGGGCAAGACCGAGAGTTTTTAAAGAACAAGATGCGGTGTACGCTAGAGATTATAAAAATCCAAACCATCCCAGATGGATACCAGGGAAGATTTTAAAAAGAACTGGAAAAACGGTTTACGAAGTTGGGATTGACAGAAGGATTACAAAAAGGCATACAAATCAATTAAGACCAAGGAATTTAGATTGGGCACTTAAAGAAATGTTTGAGACATTCGACATGCCAGTACCTCTTCAAGATAAAAGTGATGGAGAGAAAGCCCCAGTAAGAATTGTGTTCCCAGGAGAGGAAGAGATGTTGAAACCAGACATAAACGCAACCCCTCGGGTTACGGAGAATGAGGATGGAGAGAATAGACAAGGAGACCATGTTCCGAGCCATATGGATAATAAAGCCAATCCGGAGGAGTTGACACACATTCCAACAGGAATAGAACCGGAGGCAAGACCTAAACGTTATTGCAACCCTCCAAAACGGATAGTACTGGACCCCAGTAGAAAATCATATGATTTTCTATAAAGAGGGGGAGGTGTTATATATATATATATATATATGTTTGTATATATATATATATATATATATATATATATATATATATATATATATATATATATATATAAGTTTTATTCTATTTCCTACTTAGTATTTTCATAAAAGCAAAAGCTTATATAAATTCGTAATTAACAAAGATCTAATAAGTGTTAGCCACCACAATAGTTAGATTATAATTATTATCATTTAATTAGAATAATAAAGATATAACATATACATAAAAACTGAAGAAATAAAAAGGAACATGTAAAGGAAAAACAAGATTTTCAACACAAACTTTGATTTCAAATACTCTCGATTTAGAAATACGAAAGATGTTCAAATTAAGTTTTTTTTTAATTGAATCGTGTATTGTCTTCCAATATAAAGCTATGTTGAAAGTTTCAGCTTCCTAGCAAGTCAAAAAGCTGGTTAAATTTTACTTGCAAGATTTGCGTACAGAGAAAGACACACACAGAGATTGTAACCTAAATAAAAGTTGGTTAAAAGTTTGTAAAAAGAGAAAAAAGAAAGAGAGTAAATAATTTAATTTCAATTTTTTTTGTTTGGTTTTACGGAATAAAAAATTCAAGATATCTTGCAACGGGCCGCATAACAACAGTAATCCAATTTTTACAACACTAAACAAATTTCAGCCTCCCTTACGAAATTCCCGTATCCTCCGCTGCTTGCAGTGCAGTAAATATAAGAGATTTAAAAAAACAAACACATCTTTCTTTATTATTATTATCTTGAATGTACAACTGCCACATCACTGATAACATGCTATTAGGTTTCATTTCAACTTAATTCAAAATGGCAAACGGCCATCATCTTGAATTTTCGGACCCTTATTTTTTTCAGTTTTATCAATTTTTATCAAAGTAAAATAGCGTTGCTTTGGCATTAATATAGCAAGTGGTTCAAAAATCACATATAAAACCAAATAATCACTATCTTGACTTTCGAATCTCAATTTTGTCGTTTCAAGTGAAAACTTCTTGCAAAACTAATCGACGTTTCTATTATTATTACATGCTTTTCTTTAGCTCCACATGTCCGTTGACAAGTTTGTTATCACATTTTGACTCTTTTCCCAGTATGTTTTCGATCTGATATTTGAAATATAGCCGCATTCTATATACCTTAACAATAATAATTTAAACACTTTTTAATTACACTTTAAATTAGTATACCTGAGCGGTAATACACCTCGTTGGCTAAAGTTTTCATTGCAATCGCTAAGTGGCAGTTAACAAACTAAAAAGTAGAAAATAAATATTAATTTAAAAAATTAAAAAAATTGAAAACACTTGAATAAAATGCTTCAAAAAGTACAAAATAAATTATAAACGTAAAATCGTGGGGCGCAATCTTAGCTATCGTGTGGGTGCAAAGGAAAGGGCTCCAACGCTTTTACGTTTTAGAGCATTTTATTAAAGAGTGTTTTTAATTTTTAAGTTATTATAGAGTTGATATCATACAGGATCCAAAAGGTTTCTAAGTTATAGCCACTTAAAGAATTCTAAAAGGGTGGATGATCGCCAAAAAATACTGTGGACAAATATTCAACATGGCCCAAATTGAATATTTGTCCACAGTGTTTTTTTTATTAACTGAGACTTTGAAAGCCTTACCATGAAACTAAACCTTTTCATTGACCAATATAACCAACCAACCAACTTGGTACTCATACTCAAAAATTTGGTATGAAAACTTGCATGCTATCTCGTTTTTTTAATAAAAGGCTTAAATTAATTTACTTATTTTTATTTTAAGGATGATATTAATCCATTCATGCCCCTCAACCTCTGACACAAATGTATGGCAACAATTCTGTTTAAAAAGCTATTCACAATGTCAATGTGCAAAAATATTTCCATCTAATCATCAAAAATTGAGCTAGAAAAATTTAAATAATTTACATAATTATTCTAGTTGATTGAATAAAGTTTAATCTATTTTCGTTCTAAACCGCCAAGACAAGTAGGTTTTTAACTTAGTTATTTCAACATCAGTTTTAATAAGCACTACATCAGTATTTTTGTTATCTAATCTTCTGTTTTACAAAATTTTTACAGCAACCTCAGCTTACTGAATGACCATTTAGCTGTATAACACATAACCTCAGATCTCATGATCATAAATGCAGTCATGGTGGCTAATTGTAGAATCGGTACATTCGATTTAGTAAAATGACAGGAAAATCTGGTATCTATGTCGGTTGGTGTGATGGATGCTTTCCTCTTTATTACTTAGATCCGTTCATAATTTGAACGTGTACTATAGATGTCCAGATTGTATTTCGTTGTACCTATGTATTAATTGCCTGTTTCCAATTTGGTTTTGAGGCATGTTGGTTCACTATTTGATTTTTGTCAAATTTCACAAACTGTTGATTAGTAACTCATAATGAAATAAAATGCAATTAATTAACTCCACGTCAATTTCGAATGATCTAATAATTAGTAACTCACCCCCTGATCAATGTATAAGTCCACATCTATCTGACGTTTCATTAGTAAGAGTAGGTACTCACAATAAAACAATTCCTATTTGGTTCTGTTAGAAAAAGTGAGTATACCTGCATGTACAAAACTATCAGAGCAACTTTATATAAATGAGCAATGGAACACCAATCTGTTTGGCAAAATTTTTCGTGTGCAAATGTTATAAAGTTTCAAAAATGGCAAGTCATAAGAGCGGTTCTGTGAAAATGTTACGGATCAAAGAAGAACTTCGAAAGTACGCAGAAAATACATCAGTGCATGGAATTGCGCACATTTTAAAAAACAAAAATCCCTTTATTAAAGGACTTTGGTTATTTTTTGTATTGATATGCTCATCCCTTCTTGTCTTTCTTCTCGTCGTCCTGTTTACAAAATTTAACCAATGGCCAGTCAAAACGACATTCAGTGAGGATATCGACGGCGAAATTTACTTTCCGGATGTCACCATATGTAGCTTGAATCCTTTTGCCAACGGTTATCCAGAAGGACATTCTCTGGAGGACTGGTTTGCTTTTCTACGACGTGTTATGCAAGCGACCAACAATACAATCGAGAAAGAGATATACGGAAAAATGAGCACACTCCAAGGATACATTGCGAGCTTGCCAAAACACATTGCTAGAAACAGGGACTGTCCAAAGTTTGTTGCCAAATGTTTTTTCTATAGTAAAAATTGGATGTTTTCTAATTTCTGCACTGATTCTTTCACTGAAAAATGGAACGCGGAATACTATACTTGTTATACAATTAAAATTAACAAGTTAAACTCTGATCCGTCAACAATGATAAGAGGAATGATGCTTATTCTAAACAACGGTCCTCCTTCTATTGATCAAGTTGCTTTTGAACCTACTCTTAGATCAACCGAAGCCAACGGAGTGCGAATATCTATCCATCCTCCAGGAACCTTTCCTGATTTCAAGCGAGGTCTCACCATCGGACCAGGAACCGAAAACGTAATAAAAATTGTTCAGACAGATATTGAAAGATTAGACAAACCGTACAGCCCATTTGGTTGCACGACTCAACCAAAAGTGATGGAGCTAGAAGAAGATATATATTCAAAACAGATATGCGCTGAAATGTGTCAGCAGTTAATTATATACAAATTTTGCTCGTGTCTGGTTGCTTGGTATGCCATCCCGGCAAAACTGTTCGATGCACCAATATGCGGCAATCTGACTGATTTTGCTAAAAATCCTTTGAAAGGAGTCATCAGCATGGAATGCTTAAGTGAGTATCTTAAAGACGATAGTGACTGCGAAAAGAAGTGTCTCTTTCCCTGTAGCGAGATAGCTTACGAGACCAGTCTGATCTCTTCTCCGTGGCCACCTGCTTCCATGCAACTTGACATTTATGAAAATTATTTCAAAGACTGCATCGATGAGTTTCCGAAGGTGAAACAGCGTTACGCCGCGTACGAGCAACTGTACAAAACTTATATCAACGGGACGATTGAAAACGGAAAACCCTCAAATTTCACTTATTCTGACTTGAAACAAGTGCAAGAGTCCTTGTTGTACGTAAAACTGGCAGTGATGGGTAGTTACTAACTATAAATAGTTAACTACTAGTTATTAACTACTCTACAGTAGTTAAGAAATAGTTAATAACTACTTTTTGTTAAACTAGTTAACAACTAGTAGTTAACTACTTTTTAAATAGTTATTAACTACAGTAGTTAACTATTTTTTTAACTACTTTACTTTTTTGGTGGCTGAAAAAACTCTATAGATCATGAAACTGAAGTGGATGAGCCAGTATATGACATGTATGTAAATAATGAAGATCTAGTGGTGAAAGTATATCAGATTTGATAGAAATTGAGCAAGATAATATTGATAATTCTGACGATGTGCTTCTTTTACCTCCTCATAAGCACTGTGGTAATCTACATACATAATTTCCATAACGCAGAGGCCGCGGTGGTCAGCAGTCAGCAATTGGTAAAATTAGTGCGCGCAGGCGTGTAATTAAAGTTATTACGAAATTGTACACTATCAGTTCCAAATATCCAAAACATTTTTCCTAAGCTTTTATGCAAGAGGTTATCCGATTGCATGTAATAAAAGTTGTACACTGTCAGTAGGTAAAGATCAAAAACGTTTTTCTTAGGCTTATTATGCAAGAGTTTTATCCGATTGCATCAAACATAATGCTGGATTTAAAGTTTAAAATAAAATTTCGCTAGATGTTGAAACTGTCTTACGAAGGTACGCATGAAATTCGGTGTTTTTAATCTGCTTAAACCTGGTTCGATCCAAAGCATTGATCATTTTTTTGAAATTGCTGAGCATCCACTTTTACTAATGGTAGAGAAGAAAACCATCTTTATTTAATATCTGATAGTTCGATAAAAATCACAAAAACAGTCATTTTTGACGAGCTACTTCTAGTTATATCTCAAATTTCGTGGCAAGTGTTGGTGCATTGAAAGTAAGGGATAATTCAAAATACAAACAACTTTATGATAGATCAATGGCAAAAGTTGTATCGTTATCAAAATTCATTCATCGCAATGTAAAAAATGCTGAGGATGTACAGGACATTAGTGGTTCAACATTTATAAAGCCAAATGTTACACGGTGGTGCTCAAAATTCTATTCGGTTGAAAGGATTGTTGATATAGCTTTCAATAATGTTTGTGATTGTCAGAAGACGTTAGGGCAAGCTGCATTTAAAGAGATTGAGTTTGCTTTTTTGAAATCGTTCATTCAGACTATAAAACCAGTAGTCACCGCAATGAATATTTTCTAAAGTGAAAAGTCATACATTGGTCACATTATTCAAACCATTATAGGATTAAAAAAATAACATCATATTCAGATAAAACCATCAATGCTCTTTTACAAGCACTATCTCAAGGTATAGAAAAACCATTTGGTCCTGTTTTGGAAAATGAAGAATATCTTTTAGCAACAGCGATAATTCCCTAATTTAAATTAATTTTTTTGAATAATGAACAAAAATCATTTGATCAAAGAAAATTTGCTGGCATACATAAATGAAATGAACCAAAAGTTTGAAAAATAAGATTTATTTAACTTGTATTTAATTGCAAATGTTTAAAGGTTTTTTGGTTAATGTTAAAAAGTAGTTAACTACTAGTTAACTACTAGACAGTAGTTAAGAGGTAGTTAATAACTACTGCTGTTAAAAGTAGTTAGGAAATAGTTACTAACTACTTTTTTTATGAGTAGTTAAATAAAGTAGTTAACTACTTTTAAAGTAGTTAAAACCCATCACTGAAAACTGGTGATGGAAAAAGAGTTTCCATATTCAGAGGTAGACAAGCCTCTATATTCTTGGGATGTTATGGTCAGTCTTGTGGGAGGAACAATGAGCCTCTGGTTGGGAATAACAGCTATGACAATTGTTGAACTGATAGAGTTGATCTATAACATTTCGCGAAACTGCTTTTAAACATATGATATTTTGTTGATTTGTTGTTGGAGTTGTCATTGTTTTCAGTTAAAATAGTGAGTAGTAGGTGTTTATGTCTTTTAAAGAAATAAACTCAAAAATCAGAAAACTAACAACTTTTTAATTTATTTTTTAATGACGTTGAAAATTATCCACCGTCATTAAAGAAACAAAATATTCAAAAAATGCAGTTGTTGTCACAAAATAAATTACAAATTAATTAAAACCATCACAGACTCGAACCGATATGATATACAATAGAAAAAACACCTGATAAAAAAAAACAAAATGTGTTTTGCCATTGTAAACTTGCAAAGAAAAAAGCGAATAACCAGCACATAGCGAATACGTAAGTCTTATGTTCATCATAGAATCTTCCACAGGCAAACTTCAGAATTCAGGTTTACTATATAGATAGGTACACAAGAGATGGCTAAGGATCGCAAAAAACCCAGGACTTTATTTAATACAGCATTTTAGTTATTAGTTGAATATGCGGTAGTAAGATTTGATCTTTTCTGCTCTGACACTGGATGGTGCTTGGCTTATAAATATCTACACAGATTATTCTGCATTCTCAGAAAACAACATAATGAGATCGACTTTGTTTAGTAGGAATGTGACAAAAACAACTGTTTAATGAATTTAAAAAGTGAAATAGTTATTCTAAATTTGGATGGAGATAATAGTGCTTTTCTTTGTATATAAACACTGGAAATGGTGGCGGGTTCAAAGTTTTATTGTGAAGCCACTCCTGTAAACACTCGAGCGTCAATGGTTGATAGTTGGAGTAAAATTTGTTGGCAAACATCTCTAGTCTGGTTACCAGCTGTTGAAGATCAGCAATGCCGAAGATGCAGATACTTCGGACGAACTTCCCTCGGCATTTGTCCTGGCCTTCCCAGGAAGCGTAGGTCGTCAGCCATGGGCGTCTTTCGGGGGCTCCTTCGTATCCTCCTGTTGAATGAAATTTCAGTTTAAAACTTAAATCAGGAAAAACAATGGTCCCCTGCCCCTTGAATGACTTCCTTATTGAGATACCAGTTTGTACCCAAAAATTGCAGTTCGCGTCTTTTCGGACAAGGACTACTTGTGTCTCCTTTCTCATTTTTCTCATTATTGGAATTAGCTGGAGTTGCTTCACCAATTTCGCGCAAAGTCTTGTTTTATTCAAACGAACATCTAAACAATTAGAGACGAGTACGTAACCAAGATACTTTGCAAATCATTTTTTTTTTATGGTAATAAGTCTATAAAACAAAAACAAGTATAAGAAAAAATGAGTTTTTCAGCACAAACTTTGATTTCAAATACACTCGATTTAGAAATACGAAAGATGTTCAAATTGAAGTTTTTTTTAAATTGAAACATGTATTGTCATCCAATATAAAGCTATGCTGGAAGTTTCAGCTTCCTAGCTAGTCAAAAAGCTGCTTAAATTTTACTTGCAAGATTTGCGTACAGAGAAAGCCACACACACACACACACACACAAACAAACAAAGATTGTAACCTAAATAAACGTTTGTAAAAACATTGACCACATTTTTTTTTTTTTTTTTTTTTTTTATAATAGTTTATAGTCCTTTACACCATGTGTTTTAAGACTGAAATGTCTGTATGTAGGAAGCAGCTAAGTACTTCCTGTTGTGGATCATAACTTTTCCCTCCTCCTTTCTCCAGGCTTGGGACTGGCTCGCAATTAGCGAGGCGGAGTTACATTGACCACAGTCTTTTAAATACTTATATGCAAAGTATGTGAGAATTGAAAATTAAAGAAACTTTCGAATCAATATGGAAAAAACAAAGTTTTTGTTATACATTTTTAAATTGAAAAATTAAATATAGCTTTTTAAAATAAACTAAAAGCTGTTGGTTCATTTCTCTACAAAAAATTGTAATTTTTTAAACTTTAATTAATTTGTTTTATATTTCATGCAAATTCTGTATAATTATTAATAATTAATCAAAAAATTTAACGAACTGTTAAGTCCTTGACGAAAAATAAATCCAACAGACTTCAATTTGATTGGATAACAAGAAGTTAGGTTTTTAAGCGTCGGAGTGTCCCAACGTATGGCTCAAGGAAGCAAGCAAACACGTGAAGTTAATATAAGGGATTTAAAAAATAATAGTCTAAATATCTTATTTTATTCAGAGGTTTAATCGATTTATAGACCACCATTTTTTTTTATAGTTTGATGGATTTCAATTTGGTGTGTAGATAATAGAAAGTTCGGTTTTTAAATTTCGACGTGATGAGGAAACAATGTTGACAAATGACGCTTGTAATAACAGAGGTGAACTTAACAAATCACACTATGATAATTTTTAAGGTCTGTTATAAATTCAACAAAAATGGTTTTGGCGTTTTTCAGACTTATCTAAAAGCTAAATATTAAACTGTGGTGGGTTATCTAAACAGCGGGAGGCTCAGGACAAAATCCCGGTCAGCCCCCACTCTCCAGGGCCTGGTCACATCGAAGTGATTTTTCCAAGAAAAGAAATAATTTTATTGACTAGTTCTCATAGATTTGTTTTATATCCAAAACAGATTATGGGATTTTTTTTTTTATCTTGAATTGTGTTGCGTGAATAATTAGGTGCTGACAATTCTCGAGAAAAGAGAATAACGTCTGGCCGCTACCTAGATTGAACCCATTATTGCAAAATAAAAATCAATATAAACACTATAAATCGAATCAATAAATATATTTTAATGGGATTTTCCGTTTTCACTAATGACAAATTAAAACAAATAAAACCTGGTGTGTTGAACATGGGATTAATGAAACAACTGTTGACAGTCGACCAAAATAGTTCATCAGGACTGTACGTATCCTTGAGCCATTCAAGAAAGATCTTGACTCTTTTGTTCGTTAGGATGAAGTTGACAAAATCTCGACTGAAAGAGCCGAAGACGCTACCCTTGATTAATGTGATGTTGAGTGGCGGTGGATCTTTCGGTTCGTCGGTCACGATCAACTCACCATTCACTACAGCATACCTTTTTTTGAAGCGATAAGAAATTCTCCTAGTTGTGGAATAAGAAAATGCTTCGATGTCGTTCGTTCCTCTAAGTGTTTTAAGAATTTTAACGATTTCCCGGTTGGTTTTGAGAGGAAACATTTGACCTGTCAGATTGATTACGTATTTCCACGACGAATTCGTTCTTAAAAAATCTTTCATACAGTTGAATTCAGCTTGAAGTCTTGAGTAGTGAGCATAAATTATATTTTCTTGAGTTGAAGCCAAAAAGACGTTATTGAAGCAGCTGGCTATATTTGTAAGAGTTTGTAGCATTACACTATCACTTTTCTTATCAGCGTGGATACAGTATATGTTTTGTGGCCTGTAAATGCTTCTGAGAAGTCGCTCTACCTGAGGGGCATCTTTGTGCACAATTATGCTATAGGCAATGGGAAAGTCCAGTTCCTCTTGACTTATCAAGCATTCGGAAAAATTGTCGTAACCTAAGTTTTTTCTAAACTGACTACAATCACTGAGCAAAGAAGAAAGTTCTGACTGAGCCAAGAAAAACGAACGTTTTTCAATCGATGCAGCGATTTCGATTTCTTTCTCATCTCCTTCCAGTATTGCTGCGCAATTGACATCTACCACTGTTCGTTTTGCTTGCATCATGCAAGAAGGCCGCGTGGTTTGGTGTTTTCTAAATAGGTCGTCAACATCCCCGTGTTCGTAGACTGTTGACGACGGGCTGACGCCGGACGAGTTCGTACTATGGCTATATTCATTGTTTCTGTCAGAATCATTCGATTTATATTTGACCAGTTGGAGAAATAAAATGCTGATTGACGTGGTTAGACAAGCTAAGAGGAAAAGCCTGAAAAGGCTGGATCTGACCATTGACACAGTTTTCTTGATGTAAACAAACAAGTATAACTTCATGAGAAAACAAAACAGATTAAAATTTAACCATGTTTTTATTAAAAATGCACCAAAAAGAGTAAGCAAATGCACAATTTTTTCTGTTGTTGTATTTGTAGCTTTATTATATTTGTTTTTTTCGAAACCCCTACCGTCTTTTTCATTATCATTATCACCATCAATACCACCTTGTCGTCATCAATAAAACTGTATGACTATAAAAACGTGGGCTGCATTGTTTTAGGATCTGGAAATCAAACTTCATTTTTATAGTAATAGAATTTTATTGTTAGCTGATTGTATTATGTTAACAAATTTGATATAGCTAGAGAATTATTTTTGTCTTTTCAGCGCAGACGAAAAACGTGGTTTAAAAAAAACTGAAAATTATTAAACTCTGTTTAGTTTCAATGTTATTTGAGATTTTAATTAATTATAATTTATATGTTTGTAAACTTTAGTTTGTCTAATACATATGAAAATTTATTAGAAAGCATTGTTAATGACAATAATTATGTACCAAATTTCAGATATTGGATTATGGGAAGTGTCTCAAAATCTGATCACATTTTTCCACCCGGACAAACAGAGAAACAAGAAAGCAAGCTAAGAAAAACGTTGTGAAAACCATACTTCCTGTCATCCAATTTTCGTCAATGACAAAATGACAATGAATTACATTAAATTTTCAAATTGATTAGACAAAATTTAAAAAAGTTATAAAATATGTTATTAGAACATTTACAAAGTGTACTCTCTCATATTAACTTCGCTGCCGGTCTTGCTTGCTTGCTTGTCTTTTTGCTTGTTTGCGGACGAAGTGAAAATTAACAAAAACCCCGTCATCCGATCAAACTAAAACTTGGAATATATTATAGACTCGTCCCTTATGACAATCCATTTTATTACGCTTTGAACATTTTCTGAAATAACATATTTTAATTTTAATTTTTAAAAACTGTTTAATCTAGCATGCTCTATAAAAACAACAAACCAAAAATATGTTATTTTTTGATTCTGTAAGTAGTTAAGAAACTGAAAACGCATAACTTAATATATTAAGTGTATTTATAATAAGAAACCTGAAACCTAAGTATACTCTTGCGTTATACATTTTTTGAAAGAAGATGTTTTCGTTATGCAATAATTTATTATATTTTATTTTTATTTAAGCCTAGTCGACGTTGGAAATATGCGGACAAACACAAACTTTCATTTCTAAACATTTGATGACTAACGATTTTGTAGAATAGATAGATCCGATATCACAAAGGTCTCCATTTTTTGACATTTCGAAAGCATTGTTATCAACAGTACTTGAATAAATTCACAATTGACCCAGTAAACCCTGAACACTGCAAAGAATAACTGTATAACAATGCCATTGTTATTCTAATCCGTACACACTTTTTTACAAATGGTTTTAGGATCAATTTCAAGTTTAAAAACTGTATGTTCTTAATAACCTCTTAGTAAGAGGTTTGCTTGTTTTTGAAAATCAAAAATTAAAAAAACTATCGAAAGTTCTACTTTGAAGTTTGTGTTGTGTTCAAAAATATTAATTTTGTGACGGTTAAATATATCATTTAAATTTTCAAAATATACGGAAACATGTTGTGTATGAACATTAAAAGAACATTAAAAATTAATAATTAAAATAATCTTTTTTTCAGCGCATTTTAACTAAAATAAAACCAACAGAACGTTTGAAAACTTACCAACAAGAATTCCAGGTGTATCCAGCCTACTCTTTTTAATATAGGTAAACTCCAGGTATACTCCAATCAGACGTCGCTAAAGCACCAACACTGATTGATAACGACATAGCATTTTCGACATAGTGAATGAAAACTCTAAGCAGAAGTATTTAAATAGCTTGTATACAATACATGCATAAACATTATATATATATACATACACACACACACACACACACACACACACACACACACACACACACACACACACACATATATATATATATATATATATATATATATATATATATATATATGCAAGCATTTAAACAGCTTGTATACATAAATACACGTGTTTGTGCGTGCGTGCAGCCTTTACACCTGATATTGTATGTGCATAGATTACCAATTCCAATCTCATTGCAATTCAGATTGGCTCATTAAAATAACATTTTTTGAATCTTTTTAGCGCCAGTTTCCACCGAACGCCATTAATGAAACACTAGCTTGTTTTTAATCAGCGACAAACGTTTGTACAACGCTGTAGACGACGCGCTTGACTACCTACTTGCGTACGCTCGTACCAACTTCATTGATCAGCTTATGTGCGAAGTCACTGTGCAATAAAATTTCTTTTGTACAACTGGCTTGTGTTTAGTTTCGAGCTCATTTGTTTATGTCACTTTATTACAGTGATTTTTAAATTACAAATAAAAATCACTATTGAAAGACAAATCTTCTGATGTTATGTTTTACTAGGTCATTAATCCTTTCTTTGGTCTTGATTAAATTTGTCCGAATATATTTTTAGTTTTAACGAGTTAATTAAAAATGATTATGACAGGTGCTTAAATTTTAGAATAGCTTAGCTACATGTGTTCCAGGTATTGAGAAAAGAACTGCTTGAATGGAATATGAAATTCGGACATAAGCCATCATAAATTCAATTTTTGAGTCAAGTTTTTTTATTTTAGTTTAACAAAAAGAATTGGCTGTGAAAATTACAGATACCCTACGCGTAAGATCTAGTAGCCTAGACACTCGAGTACCTACTGCAGGGGCCGATTTTTTGCGGCCTGGCCTGTCGGCATTTAGGCCCGGCCCGTTTCACAGCCCAAATTTTTAAAACGGTCCGGCTCGTCTAATTTGAGCCTGGCCCGGTCCGGTCCGATTTTATAAACCTAAAACCCTTATGCTTGCACACAAATTTTGGCCCGGCCCAGCTTCATTTCAAGACGGCCCGGGCCCGTGCAGTACTCTAATAGACACCGGCTTGTTAATCCGGAATACTTTAGTTCAATTCCAGGTTCGGGTACGAAGTTTTGTTGAGCACGTCAACTCAGTGCTTTATCCTTTAGGGGTCGATAAATAAGTACCAGTTTTGATTGGAGGTTAGAAAGAGTCCCTTGTGCGCTTGTGGAGCTAGCGAGCCTTATGCGGGGCTGTCGTCGGCGCCATCAGCACTTGTAAGCTAGTCTTATCTGCCAACTGCCAACGTTGTAAAAGTGGCCGCTGGTCCGTTCCTTCGTGTAAGTGTCACTCGAAATAGTCGAAATCGGATGCACTTCAACTTTTACTTTAAGCCATTTGAAAAATTCGATATCCTCTGGCTATATATTTGAGTTTTTGACCTTCCAACCGACAAGGAAACTTCTACCACTGCAACATCAGCTGTTTATTTAATTAAATTATAATTAAAAAATACAATCAATGTGCTGAAAACGAATGCATTCGCTTGATTGCAACTCATATTGATTCACTCAATGTTCATCTCACGGTGGGCACACAAGCAACAAAAAAGTTAATGTGCATTTCATTAGACTAATAATAAAAACCTAGACAATAACTTCAGCCAGCAATATCTACAGCTACTTAAAATTAAGAAAGCACTTGAAACCATAAATAAAAAAAAAAAAACTGTGTGATAGGCTGATAGCTACTACAGCGCAGCCCAAGAGGTTTTAAAGTTTTGCGGGTGACAATCAATCAATTTATATTTATATTTTTACATATTTTTATTCAATTTGACTTCTCTGACTTTCTGTCGTCAAATTTTTGTATTGATTGTTTACCGACTTTTAGATTGCTTAGGCTTTTGAAACTTTCAGCATAGACTTTAGCCACCTGCGAAAACAATATTCGATCATTTCCAAAGCGATTTAATCATTATTTATCATATATTTACGCTAATCAATGACCACTCTCACTGACTAACTCTGGCACGCTTGCTTTTTATTATTTCACAAATCTATATATATAAATGTCTGTCTGTTTGCCCTTTATGCATTGCAACACCATTCAAAAATCGTAATGACAAATTACGTTTATAGTCCAAAAGCGGAAATAGGCGTAGTTGCACAGATTTCCGGTCGGCAGCGGAAGTAGGTCTCATTGACCCCCCTGTATTTGTAAAATTTCAGGTCGCTGGATATTACCGTTTCTGAAAAATCGCGATTTCCGTGCTCGGATTCTTATCCCTCCCGCTTAGGTATCGGGCTCAACTATAGCGGACTCGCCCGCGCATCGCACCTGAAGTCCTCTACATTTAGCGTATTCGGACTCGGTTCCATGCACGAATAAACGAAAGTGCAAACTTATAGACCATTTCAATATACTTATTCAAAATTGAAAAAAAACCGCCATCTTTGAACGCCCATAAATCCATATCCGGAATACAAATTCGAAAAAATTTTCCTCATCAGATGGTACCATTCAGGGGTCGTCTTCTCATGTAAAGTGCAGCTCCGTTTCGCCTGATGCGAAATTTCGGCTGTAGCGTGGCGTAAAAAATAGTAGGTACCAAATCCGGGGTACCCATTTCGAGCGCTCATTACTCCAGAACCGGAAATCACGTGACTCTGCGATTCCATCTCGGGTTAGGGCTCATAGATCACTATGTTGCTTTTGAGTTTGGTTTTTCAAGGTCACGTGGTTCCGGAGATCAGAGGCGTAGCGAGGGTTTTTGGCGCCCGGGGCGAAACTATAAATTTTGCGCCCCCGGGCCTCCCCCCGTTGCAATGAAGAAGTTAAAGTTAAACACAATTTTGGCGCCATCTTTTCGCGATCAGTATTTGAAAAAAAATGCGGCAAGCAAAAATTTTATTTAAAATACCGTAAAGAACAGAAATAAATTTTGTAAAAATCCACAAAACTCAGTGAGAATAAATGTAATAAATAAATGTCAATAAATGCACACACTGATGAAATTAAATATGGTCCTTAGGCTGTGTGTCATAAACTTGATGTCATAAAGGAGGTGTGCTGCACAGGGCACAGATGTTCTAGATAGCAAGAGCATTGGCTCTACGTCAACGATGTGAAATGACTGGTGGCTGGAGCATGAAGGGGTCACCAAGTTCCACCTTGCCTGAGCCGGAGATCTGTGCCTAGATTGTGGCTGGTGGGTTTGAAATGAAACACATGAGTGACATGGCTCTCTCCCTTCCTAAGAACCTAACAAGTTTGATGCTGCAGAACAACTAAATGGACTGAAGCAGCAGATATACAACTAGACTGTGGACGACATCCTGATGCAAGGAAGGAAACTACTGTTTTTCTTGCATCTTACGCAAACTTTGAGAGAGAGTTAGTCTAGCATGAATATACTGTATCTTCCTTTTCGGCGCCCCCCAAGATGGCGCCCGGGGCAACTCGCCCCCCCGCCCCCCCCCTAGCTACGCCCCTGCCGGAGATATTCAACGTCAAATCCGCAAGCGTTTATAGCCCAAAAACCGAAGTGGGCGTGATCGCACAGATTTCCGGTCGGCACCGGAAGTAGGTCTCATTGACCACCCTGTATTTGTAAAATTTCAGGTTGCTGGCTATTACCGTTTCTGAGAAATGGTGATTTCCGTGCTCGGATTCCTATCCTTCCCGGCTCATATATCGCGTTCAACTATAGCGGACTCGCCCGCGCATCGCACAACTTTACACAACTTTGAAAGTCAATAGAAGAAGGTTTTAGTAAAAACATTGAGATCGGTCACAAAGTGACGGAAAATGCGACCGGGAGCGGAAGAACGAACGACAAATGGAAAAAACGCGGGAGACCAAGGAGTAGGAAAGCGACTGGGAACGGGAAAGCGATCGAAAACGGGAGAGCAAGCGGTGGAAGGAAAGGAGAGTGGGAAAGAAAACGATGAAAACACCTCTAAAAACCCCGAGCAACGCCGGGTACTCCGCTAGTATATACAAATGAATGTGTGTATTTCTGTTTCTTTTATGCATTCATCCGATCGCAGAGATGGGCACTTTAACTACTGTAGTTGCAACTACTGTAGTCATAACTACATTGTTAGTAGTTATACAGTAGTTATAACTACATTGTTAGTAGTTATACAGTAGTTATAACTACATTGTTAGTAGTTATACAGTAGTTATAACTACATTGTTAGTAGTTATACAGTAGTTATAACTACTTTTGTTTTTGGGTAGTTGCCATGTAGTTATAACTACTTTTATGATCTAGTTAAGTAGTTATAACTATTTACGATTATTTAACTACTTTTAGTTGAGACTGAAGCAAAACTAAACCAGGTATGCAAAAGCGCATTAAACTAAGTTATGAAACCAATAGTAATTGCCATCGATGTACGGCAAGGAGAGAGGACAATATACCTGGGTCATCTAATTCCGACTATAATTGGATTGCGATCAAAACTTGAAAGATCAACAGACAAATTGGTAGCTCCTCTTGTGGAGGCCTTGACCTCTGGCAGCAAGAAGCGCTTTCAGTCGATCTTAACAAACGATGAACACTTGATTGCATCTGTGCTTCTACCACAGTTCAAGTTAAATTTCCTATTGGAAGACGAAAGATTGGATGTCAAACGGAAAGTGTTAACATATATTCAACAACTTGCAGATGAGACTGCTGAAATTTGTGGAAACTGCCGACAAGAAACAGCTGCAACTGAATTTAGTAGACATGAAGACGAGGATGATTTGTATAGTTTTATGAACAAAGAATCCCAGACACATGATCTAAAGCATCGAATGTTCGATCACTAAAGGATTATCCATCTATACAGAGTGCGTTCATAAAATCAAATTCTACGCTTCCCAGCAGATCAGCTGTTGAACAATAATTAGTATTGCTGGCATGATATTACCGCCAAAGAGATCCAAAATGGCTGACACTTTATTTGATCGTATGGTATTTTTGAAGAGCCGTTTCAGTTTGAACAATTTTTCTAATTCTTTGTGATTCAAATTTTATGTATGAATATAATAACACTTTGTTTTCATTATTAAATATTATTTTATATCCATTAAATGCAAATTTGTTTTGTTTTTATTTTTATTTGCATAAGTAAATATACATTTATATACATTTTTATGTGTTCTTAAAAAGTAGTTCCCTACTTTAGTTGTAGTTAACGAAGTAGTTATAACTACCTCTCTTCTAAAGTAGTTAACATGTAGTTATAACTACTTCTGTCACGAGGTAGTTGGTAGGTAGTTATAACTACAATTGAAGTAGTTAGTGCCCATCACTGTCCGATCGTAATAAAATCTTCACGCTATCAATCATTCAAACAAATTAATTAAGCTTATATCAACAAAAAATCATAATTTTTATTCTCTAGACGCCAAAAATGAAATTAAATGTTTCCTTTCGCTTGTTAACCATAAAAAAATAATAATAATAAAGGCTCCATCAATTGTCGCCGCTCAAACAGTTTTTACAAATGTAAGTTTTTGACATGTGCACAGCAAGTGCATTATTAGTTGTAAAAGAGACAAAATCCACTTGCGGCAAATCTACTTTTTTCAGATTTGCTCTTCGTGAACGTCTCACAACAAACGGTTGGATTAACATTGTAGATAACGTGCTGTAAATAATGTTTGAATACTTCATATCTGTTTCCTGTCATGATTATCGATGTGATTTTGTTTTGTTATGTTAATATGACAACCTGCAATTGTACATAAATATAATAATTTAATGTTTAATTAAAAAATGCAAGTCAAGCTTAATAACAGTAGCATAAATTTATTGTTTTTGCAAAAAATTGCTGGCTACCATAAATTCTTATTGAAATTATCTTTGTCTAAGCTTTTTGCCGTGTCTCATCTGGGGAAACTATTAGATGTCTCATCTTCGGAATCCGTATACCATTTCACCTGACACCATGGTGTACTCAATAACGCACATTAGTATACTTAAAAAGTGCACAAATAAATTCAGTGAGTAACATGTAACAAAAGTGCTAAATTAGATTTCTTATAATTCTCGAACACAAAGAGTAATTATAAAGCTTACCTTGAATTGTAAAATCCGAAAAATAGCACCAAATTCTTGTAATAACTCTTAAAAATACCACTTTTGTTTTTCCGCCCAAAAAAGAGAAGATGCAAACAATGCAGAAGCTATAATCGAAAGTGAAATTTCAATTTAAACCAGAACCATCTGAATTTTATAGGCTCTGTCTCATCTTATGCAACTCTCAACTCTCACCTACTTGTTAAAAAGTGCAACAGGTGGTAATATATCAGCTTCAAATTAAGATTTAAATATATTCTCATGCAATTCTGTAATTCCTGTAAAATTTTTGAGACGTCAAACAAATGTAGAAAAATGAACCATTAATTGCGGGGTATCCTGTCTGTCATCTGATTTACTATTTTGTCTAAAAAGGCTGGCACATGTCCCAGATTGTTGGTATATGACGAAGCTTCTGCTGCAATATCAGGAAAAACAGAAAGTTTGCCGCTTTCCTGATTGCGGACTTTGAAGCGAAAGTCTTATACGTATGTGTATTGATGTCTTAACGTCATAATGATTCCAACTTAAACATCTTGACTTTCTATTGATAGCAGCACTATGTTATTTAGATTATCGACTGTTAATCGTTGAAGTGATTTGTTACAAAATCTACTCATGACGAAAAAAGGTTGTAAAACATTTGCAGAAATTCTGTCAGATTAACCGCAGCAAAATTGCTCCATACACAACGCCCACCAAGGCTAAACTAATAATTACGTTACATGGAGAACTTTCGAAATTTATACTGAAGTCTTTCCAACTTGCCAAACATACACACCTCTGTTGCCTTTTCATGAGCTCATAAAAAATGGCGAGTGTTTGTATATGAAGCATGTGCAAAAATGCAAGCACTCCAGAAAAAAGTGCAACTCAGCAAGCAGCTTGCAAATGTAAACCTTCAAAGAATTTGTCCAATTATAACTACTGAAACCCCTAGGTAAAAATTAAAAACATAAAACTTTCAATTATCTGTTATTTGTCTTGAATCTTTTATTAAAATTGGCCTTTCAATCTATGAATGCAGGAAATTTATAGGTTTACTTTAAAATGTTATCTCTTGATTTCAAGAAAAAAAACTACAAGAAACCAAACAAAATCACTGTCAAGAAGTTTCTCTTTTAAAAAATCTTAATGTAATCAAAAACCATTCATTTATAAATAAGAAGCCAAACATTACAAAAGATGTCAATATATACATTAAAATCTCAAGTTTACGATACATTCATCTTTTGGCAGAAACTTCCCATAACCGAGACAAAAATATAACCGTTAAAATACTTAAATAAAATAAAACCTTGGCAAAGTCATTAAAATGTTTTTGTAAGCATGCTGTCACGGCATTCAAAAATGCAAGCAGATCAAATCGCATTGCATGGCAAAATGTGATGTGAAGATGGAGGCGGATGGAAAGTTTGTCGCTTGCAAAGCAGATTCACCAGAAGATCAATAAAAATTAATAATAATAATAATAATAATAATAATAAATAATGATAAAAATGGCAATTCTAGGAATAAAAACCAAAAAAAATAATGACTGATGAGAATTATTTCATCATTGCAGTAGCCATGGCAACTTTCATCTTTCCAATCAGGAACTGTAAATACAATAATAAATAACAATTTGATAATCTTATGAACAAAAAGAAAATAAAGCAAATATAATTATTATTGGTCTTCAGACTGAGAATGATGAAATATAACAAACAGGTGATAATAATGAATATTAAGAGGACGACTGTGAGAATAAGACAGAAGTGAATTCACTAAGAATGATGCAATACTTAATAAAGAAAGAAATTTGTTGTGAGAGGAAACAGAAACTTCAAATTATAGTTGAATTTTGTGGCTGCGAAACACGACGACATAAATTGATACAGCTAGGAGGGATACTAAGAGTACTGGAACAATATTTGATAGAAAAAAGATAATAAAATAAAATAAATACAAACAAACCTCGGCATGTTTCTTATCTTTATCGTGCACAGTCACTACCTTTCCTATGCTACCGTTGCCTAGAAACTTCTTTTGGCGCTCCTTAAATGAGAAAAAAAAAGAAATATAAATGCTTGTTGATTTATTAGCAAATAAAATACAACAAATATAATTAATTCAAATAAATAAAAAACTTTCTGTAATAAAAACAATAATTATATAATATGATAAACCAAATTTATAAGCTATCACATCATGGTATGAGGTTGACGAGGCACAGGTGGAAACAAGAAATTGCTTAGTTTATGTTTTATATTAAAACATGCTTGTGGATCAAATGTAAAGACTTCTATACATTGATAAAAAAAAGTTATTTGAAATGTGCAGAAATTCATATTCCATGCAAGTTTAAGGTAATGTTTAATATTCCAATAGGCAAGTAAAAAAAACTATGAACACAATCATATTAGAGAGACCACACAGTTTTCTGATTCCTAGGCAGCTGTATCCAGCAACTTGTTCACTTCATTCCACGAAAAAGTTGAAACTTATTTATCTACGTTAGCTGAAAGATGAATGATCTGAGCATTGTGAGAAAACTCCTTGATCAAGAAAGCAGCATTAACACTGGGAGTGGAACTGTGCACTTCAGCATGAAAAACCAAGCACTCACAATAATAAGATAAATCAATTTACAGAGCACTTGTAGCTGTGCTTGAGAAGTGAGTGATTCAAATCCAACACTATTAGAAAAAGATGATTTCAAGAACTTTTGGAATATGTCAAGAAGGGTAAAGACCTGATTGATGGTGTATTTATAGTGGTCATAGAAGTAAAATAATTATTATGAGAGAGTACCACATCATCATAGTTGAATGAAAACAAATGAAAAAAAAAACACCTGATGTCACAAATTCACCTGATAATGTTGAGACTTAAATAATACATGAACGATAAAATAATTTGTTTGAGATTGAATTAAACCACCTTGAGAATGATCTGGATGCCTTTCATTCCTAGCGATGGAGGTTCTTTCAATTGATCCCAAGAATACGACCACTCACAATCCCAGTGCCCGAACAATTCTCCCTTTGCTGCGAATATGACGTGCCTGGGAGCAGATGATTGTTAGATTTGTAATGGAATTATTACAAAAATAAAAATTTAAAGAAATTAAATAATAATAAATAGAAAAAAGCAAACAATTCAGACTTACTTGTCAGTAACCAGGAATACAGATTTGAAATCCGATGAAACAACCATGTGACCAATGTACAGGTCTCCTGCATATGCCCCTTTTGCTACGTCCTGTAGAAGAGATTCAAAAGATTTATTATCTCCTTAAAATAACTAAACATAAAATAAATTAGTATCAAGGCAATCGTCTGTAGACCAGTTCGATTCCTGCCAACATCAATAGCGTCTGCAAAGGGTGTAAGTAGCTGCCTATTATAATGGATGCTTCTGGTTGTTTTGTGAAATGGGCCCACAAGTGATTAAAGTTAGATAAGTGACTTGTGGCTTAAAGGTTTCAGGATAAGATCCACTTTTAACAAGTCAAACTTTAACTTTATATAAATCAAACGAGTAAACTGTTTTTAAATTAAAAAAAAAAAACAGCAAAAAAACTCAACCTGAAGGACTTGGTTGCCTACAGAATCGTGAGCAACATAAGGTCGAACCACTTTGTCACCCTGAATCAACCGGGTCGCACGCAGCCTCGGTACCTCTTCTGACTGTTCAGCCACCCTGTGAACAATAACAGAATATTTTTAAAGATTACTATTTCATTTTCACTCAGATACATACAAAGAAAGAAGCATATAGACTTAAGCTAATTTATTTTTGAAATAAAAAAAAAACAACATAACAGAAAATTTAACCTCCTGATTCCTTCAAATGAACTTGATGCAAAATCAACGACTCCACTGGCAGGCCTTGTGAACACTCCAACCAGCCCTTTGCCCATGCCTGGGTGAATAATTAATCAGAAACTAATAATAATAATATTGCATTATCATTAATATCATTATAATTATATTATTAGAATCTTATGAATTTGAAGAAAAAATGCAGCATTTCAAAAGTTTCCATGCAATTGAAAACTTCCATCTTTGTAGGTAAACGACATTGAAAACTTGTGCTCATTTTTAAATGCTTCACGGTTCATCGAAGACCAATTAGTGGATGTTAAGAAGATCTTTCAAAATCTTATCAGCAGTTGTTTTAATTAGGCATAGAACAAAGGTCATCAAGAAGTTATATAATCACCAAGACTGCCTGGACATATCTTATATAGTATTTTGACTATCAGTTTACAGCGCCACAAACACAATTTTAATTTTATACAAAAAAAAACTGTTAAAATGTATTTGGAAATAAATAATTAAAAATTAAATATTAAAATTACCTTTAAAGAATCCACCAATTCCGTCTTGTTTTGCTCCTTCAACTGGTTTTGTAACAATCCCGGTCACTCCATCAAACACTCCCTGTTATTCAACGAGTAACAATTCAGGTCAGTTTCACACACATTTGCATACTAACTCAAATCTGCATTAAGGATATATAACAACAAAATGCACCATGACATTAAGGATATATATATATAACAACATGCACCATGACATTAATGATATATATATATATATATATATATATATATATATATATATATATATATATATATATATATATATATATATATATATATATATATATATATATATATATATATATATATATATATATATATATATATATAACAATATGCACCATGACAAGTCCTTTGCCACCCCTCGCCAGTCCCTCTTTGAGATCAGCTGGCTTCTTGTTCAGTTCTTCTCTTCTTTTCTTCTGGTAATCTTCGTCCATTGTCAGAGTTGCAATGCCCTTGCCAAGAGCTCCTGTTATTCTCGATACTGCACCGGCTGCACCCCCTGTATAATAATCAATTCGTAAACTAATTCTGTTTAACCTTTTCATTATTAGATAATCACAAAACTACAAGAAATAATCCAAACAAAGTGAATAAGCTATTACTTGAATGATCATAAAAAAAATGAAAATGATATCAACTAGTTGCAATATAGCTTAATAAATCAAACTAAACTTAATAAATCAAACTAAACAAGCCACCGAAATGAGCCAACTAACCAACAGCATGGCCAAACAGGCTTCTGACACCAAGTGCCAGCCCTTCAGCAAACTCCTCGGGACCCTGAATGGCACCCTGGTATGGTTCATAGAAGAGAGTTTCGATCCCTTCTGCCAGTCCCCGAATCATTCCAAACGGATTGCCAAGTACGTCCAGGCCCAGAACGAGGACGTACATTTGCTTGATTGCCTACATGGTGGTGATAGTGATGATATGACAGGTGGTGATAGTGATGATATGACAGGTGGCGATAGTGATGATATGACAGATGGTGATAGTGATGATATGACAGATGTTGATAGTGATGATATGACCGGTGGTGATAGTGATGATATGACCGGTGGTGATAGTGATGATATGACAGGTGGTGATAGTGATGATATGCTTGATAGCCTACAGGTGGTGATATGACTTTGATGAAATAAATTACTATGACCATAACAAATGAAATGAGATGAACGTTGTGGTAGTTACGGCAAAACAAATTAGAAACTTGTTGGAGAGAAATAAGAAACCTGTTGGAAGTAGTGATTTGAAATTTCACTGATCAACTGGGACTGACTGTAAAATGTAAACTTCCTCTCAAAGTAACCCAGCCTGAAACAAAAGATAATAAATATTACACATACAAAATTAAGTTATACAACTAATCAAATTAATCATTATCTAATAAATCCATAACTCAATATAAACAGAAATAAAATAAAAGTTAATTGACAGAAATATAAATCATCAAATTCAATAAATTCCAGGTTTATTGATAACAATCAAAAAGCTTACTTGAAAACAACATCCTGAACATCTGTAAGTACTACACCGACGCTTTGAAGAAAAAGACCAAGTACGTTCCATTGTACTTGAGGATGTCCTGCATCTTCTTTACCCTCCGATCCTCCATACATTGAAAAGCTCAAATGGATCTGCAAAAAAAGCTTGTTTTAAATACTTCAAATGACGTACAAATTATTACAACTGATATATTATTAATTAATTTACTACCAATAAATAAATTAGTATCAAACAACCTTGAGAGGAGAGAAGTGGAGCATATCAAAGAAGTTCTTGACATCACCACTTGAAACAGTTACCATATCCTCCATGAGGGTTTGTTCGATGAGACTGCAATCTCTCTTGAATGCCAGCAAATCCTGCGTCTGATTGTCAGACTTAGTTGAAAAGATCAGTGCCATTATGGCATTCAGAAAGCCCTGGTCTACTTTTACTGCCATTTCTTGAATCAGCAGCTTGCAGTACCTGTCAAACAATATTTCAATCAAGTAACAGATTACTTAATTATTATGTAATAAATAGTTAAACATAATTTAATAATAAATTAATTTGTTAAAATTAATTTATATAATAATAAATAAAACTGATAAAAACAAACTTGAATTGCTTCACAGAGCTGTGAGAACTGGTTCGGATCATTGCACTGAGTTCAACGTACGGCTTCGGCACTGTGAATAAATCATTAATAAATCATATTAACTAAAATAATACAAATTAATAGTTTAAACTCAGCACAAAATATACACAATAAAAACAACCAACCGCTTTCGGAAGCAACAGATCTCGGAGGAGGTACTGGGGCAAGAACCGTCTGAAACACTGCCCCTGGTAATTGACTGTCCAACTGTTAACATCATATAAATATTATTATCTTAGTTTTAATGATACATCGTGGTCATTTTCATTCATCTTCATCATCATCATCATCATGACCATCAACATTAGAACTCGCCTGCATCCTGTGTACTTTGAGGTGAAGTTGTATGGAATGTTTGGAAGTGGAGTATTTAATCCAGATTCCATATTCAAAACTCCTTCTAATGATAACCTTGTGAGGTTTCATCATGTACATCGGTTCTGCACCGAAGTCCACCTGTTTTGAATAATATGTAATATAATATAATAATATGTAATATAATATAATAATATGTAATATAATATAATAATATGTAATATAATATAATAATATGCAATATAATATAATAACATGTAATATAATATAATAATATGTAATATAATATAATAATATGTAATATAATATAATTAGATAATTTTGTTATTTAATTCAAATATTATAATGAAAATTAACAATAACTTTCTAGTTAGTGAAAATAATGATATTTTCTGTTACAGTAAAAAACTTGTTCACCAATAAAACTTGAATTAAAACTGCACCTATTCGTTTTCTTTCCTATAAAACCTTATCAGTTATTTAAAAATAAAAGATGTTTTATCCTTATTGAAAATTAATTATTCTTGATTATTCAACATATAAATGTTCCTCAAAAGAACCTTTTTTTAGTCTTTTATGATACAATGGTGTAGCCATATTCAGACCATACATACCATGTAAAATAGTATAAAATGTAAATATTATATAATGCAACCATTTATTTATAATCAACAAAAACAACAATTTGTACAAGAAGCAGACCAAACCTCAATTTTTCCTTCGATATTTTTCTTTCCAGATGTCGATTTATGAGCGGATGTTTCCATCTTGTACTCCTGGTATGCTTCTTCGAGTGCATCACTGTGCTTTGTCTTCAATGCCTTGAATCTTTTCCTTTTCAAATGCTCCCATATTATACCAGAACTATATAATAATTAAAATAAAAGTAATTTGTTTTAGTATGCCGAGCATAATTTTAAAACTATCCACTCAACATTTGGATTAAAAAGTTACAAACAAAACTTTTGTTAAAAAATTTATTTAAAACATTTAATTTAGTAAACTAATAAATAAACTGAACAAGATAAAAAAAATTTAAAAAAACAAACAGAACCTTGTGATGCCCATATAAGCAATTTCCTTCCCGATAAAATTGTTGACCAGGGACAAGCCGACACCTTGCAAGCTGAGATTGATTTCTTGATCCAACTGCTCTAATTCTCCTGCCTGGAAAACAGTAAACAGTCGAAAAATTAAAAAGACATAATAATAGAGACACCCTTGTCTTTTTTTCTGGTTATACTGCTCAAATACACTAAATTTCAATCCAGTGCCATCAAGTTATGCTGCTGTTGCAGGTTCAAATCTCAGTAGCAGCAAGGCACAATTAAGTTGAGTAAGGAATTCATTCCCACTGCTCAGGCCAACTCAGCCTTTCATCCTTCACTGGTCGATACACGAGTATCGGTTTCACGAGAAGAGGTGATCGGGTTCAGCACATCCTGATTTCGGAAACACAAACAGGTGGCATGTAAAATTATATGATCCCCCATGCATGAGCTGTTCCTGATACAGCTGAGGTGCATCTACGTGATTGGGAGCCTTTTACCAAAGCATTGAACAAAATATGAAGAAAACGTTAAATTCTGTAAAACAAACCTGCTGAGCCGAGGTTGCAAGATAAAGATCGGGAGTGAACAAGAGAACCCTCTGCATTCCATCAAGGAACGACACCCAGTAAAACTTTGTTTCTCCTTCTACAGTTATGTTTCCTATTCCATCCTGTTAGTAACAACAATCAATAGTAGTTGATAATAAAAATATTAAAACGATAAATTTCAAATGAACTTTAACAATATTAATTTCTAATCATAAAATAGCAATTACTTTTAGGCTATTTAATTTATTTACTCAATATTTTTTCGTCCAGCATCTTACAATGATACTATTTTCACTTGCCTCTGAAGTTTTTAACAGTAAAGAGCTAAGGGAGAAAAACAAGGACATTATTTCTAGCTTGCAATGTCATTTTTAAAGTTTTGAAATTCCCATCAATCAGTAAATATTTGTATAGCGCTTAATGTTTAAATATTTTTGAAATTTCCACCAATTGTATGATTACAATGAGGTGTACTCAGCCGAGAACTGACTGGAAAGGGAAATGTTCAACTTGCGAAAAAAAGCAGTTGAGCCTGCGGCAAAGAATTAGTTAGATGTGGTGGAAGAGACATACAGAGCAAAAGACCAATGTGTTTCAATAATATTTTTTATTAATAAAAATTAAATGAAAAACCTTAATCAGCTCATCAGTCATATTTTTCCTATCTGCACAGGACCAAACAAGCTCCCTTTTATCCAACGGATCCTGCCAGGTGTATAGAATTGAACTTTGTGGTGCAAGTTCAAGTGGTGGGTCGAGACACTCTCTGTTGAAAAGTGTGCCATATGTCATTAAATCAGCTGTATCTCATGAATATTCATTAATTATTAATATGATTTTTGTATTATTTGATGGATTTATACACACATGCTTCATTACAATAGGTATGTACACACACACACACACACATATATATATATATATATATATATATATATATATATATATATATATATATATATATATATATATATATATATATACAAGTCAGTGTTTCAGAGGCACACATGTATTTAAACAGTAATGCTATATCTATGCTTGCAATAACAGAAATATATTAATTATGAAATAACAAGTAAGTGAAAACATTAAAATTAATGATAAAAAGTATAAAATAAATATAAAATAAAATGAAATAAGAATAATAATGAAAATATATTAATAATAAATAAAGAATAAACATACAAGAACGGTACATTTAAATAACATTAATATTAAAAAAATCAACAAACTTCTGATTGTATTTAACGACATGAGTGGATAAGTGATTGACCAATAGGACGGATGCAAACCCTCGGAAATATTGTTGAAAAGTCACTGTCACGGCCCCTTCGCTCCTCTGGCACACCACGTTGATGCCGCCATACTTTTGTATAATAAATTAAATATGATAAATAAATAAACTTAAAATGGTTTATATCAAAGTTTTGAAACATTTTATGCAGATTTGCAAAGTCTAATATAATTTATTATTATTAATAATTATAATTAATAATATATTTAAAAATAGTATTTATTTAGTGCAATATTATTTTAAAATTAATAATTATTTTTAATATTAATTGCATTTCTAAAATTAAATTAAAAATTCCTTTTCGACTAAATTTTTAAATAAATTAAAAATTAATTCAATAAAATAAGATATGAATTTACATCATGATAAAGTTTCAAAAGAGTTGTGTGATCTTCTGTAATTTCAAATGGCTGAGTCTCCAGAGCAGAGTTCTTGATGCAGGCGACCAATAACTTTTTAGCACACGTTTGAACCGGCCAATAAGGAATGCATTCTCCAGGCTTTATTTCTGTCCAATCAGAGCCAGGCAGATGTTCTTTGAAAAGAATTCCAAACTAAAACAGAAATATATTATTATGATTATTCTTTAATTTATTGTATACTCTATTTTTCTATTTACTAAAACATTTCATAAAATATAAACATTGATCTGGAAAAGAGAATGAGCGATAGTTTTTTGTTTAAAAATATAATAAGAAAGAGAAAAATAGAAAATAGTTTAAATGAACTAACATTTGCTTGGTTGACGATCCTCAAATAAGGTGTAAATGTGACAATTTTCGTCAGACCACTGCTGGCTAGAGTTATCTTCACGCCGACCTTTTGCCATGCAAATAAATTTTAAAGCATTTAATGAAAATATAATCATTTATTTACTAATATTTATTTATTTAATTAAATAAATAAATATTTATGTTAATGATGGTTATGAGCTGATTAATTTATATATTTTGATTTTTATTCTTTGATTGATAGAATTAATTATTTAAAAAAGTAGCAATTAGCAAAAAAACGAACATGTTGTAACATGTTAAAAAATAATAATAATAATAATATTAACAGGTTAAAAATAATTTAATGGTAATAATAATTATCACAACATTGATTAGTTAACCATGACAAATTCAAACTAGTTGAATTGCAATCATTAGAATGAACTAACAAAGGTTCTATGAAATTCATTTCTAATCTAATTCACATGACAGATAGACATAAAAAAAAACTCAAAAAAGAATTTAAACAAAAAAATATTGATAGAGAAAGTAAGATATAATTTCTAATGTTGAAAGCTCAGAAAAATTAATAGAAATTAATCATCATCATCTTAAAAATTATTAACCTTCATCATTATTATAAAACACTATCATCATTTTCATAATCACCGTAACCATCATCATCATCATCATCATCATCATCATCATCATCATCATCATCATCATCATCATTTACAAGCAGATGAATGAAACACACACAAACAAGAAAACAATCTTGATTAGATATAATCTAACTTGTATTTAGCAAACAGCAAGCAATAACAACAGTAATAAATGATAGTTTCAGAGCAAATAAATTTGATAGTTTATAACATTAAAACCAAGAAATGAGAAAACTTTAATAGAGAATTGGATACATTGCCAACATATTGTCAACAATTATATTTCATTTTATAAATTAATAAAAAGAGAGATAAAAATATATTTAGATAGACAAACAATGTAACTAATTAACTATTTAATAAAACTATAAATTTAACTAACTATTTTATAAAACAATATAACTAATTAACTATCTAATAAAACAATATGACAATGAAAAAAACAAAGAAATAAATAGATTAGAAAAACGCTCAAAACTATTTATCTACCAAGCACAACTTACAACTGATTTCGGATTATCTTTCGAAGATTTCTAAACAATTTGATGGTTATTAAATTAAAACTAATATAAAATTATAAAACAAATAATAAAAATTGATGAATAAGTAAGAAATAATAATAATGTTAACAGTGTTTGATTGATAAACTAAATTTTGACCTACATTAGTCACCAGTGATTTGGTCTTGCACTCTACTGTACCAACACTTCCTGCAGTGTCAAGAGAAAATTTATCCGACCAATCAGAGTCGCTGACCTTGAGGGCAATCTGAAAAAATATTTCAAAACTATATATAAACATAAACATCTATATTGTATTTCTTTTAAAATTCAATTTATGTTGTTATTCTTTCTCATTTTAATATTATAACATTTTATTCATCTTCTATAAATTCATACCAGTTCAAAAATCTATTAAAAGCAGAAAAGTGGAAAAGTGGAATAAGTGTCCATTCACGTACAAGTACTCATAAAAAATCTTCAAACCACTCCCAGTTTAAGCCTTCTTATAATAAATATATTCACTTCATTTCTATTGGTTAATAAAAGCTCTATCTTCTATCACATTCGTTATCAAAAAGCCTACGATTAATTCAGCTAAATCATGTCAAATTAAATATGACCAAAAAGAACATAAAAATAAAATAACATAAATATTATATTATGATCCTGGCTGAAAAAATGTTTCAAATTAATTCAATGATATTTAATGTAGTGTGCTTCCACTGACTCCTAGAACACAAATAAATAAGTGTACTTTGAGAACCTTTTTGAACCATTTAGTTGAAGCTTATTTAACAAGTTACAATATTTGTCTGAATGTGAAAAAATATTTATGCTGTGAATATACAATAAGTTAGTTGTTATAACACATATTGGAGGAGAAGGAATGGTTGACCACATTCTATCAGCTTGTGCCATAACAATGACAAATAATAGTTTATAATATTATTAAATTTAAAAACTTAAAAAGAAATAAAACAGAATATGAACAAAATTACACACTTTGACAACAACAAATTCAACTAAGGAGTGTAATTGCGAATGCAAAAACTTAAAAGAATCCATAATATAATCAATATCAATATAAAACTCTAGTTGAAATCTTTAGAGAAATGATACAATTACGAAAACTAAATATTTTATTTAAATAAAAAGCAAATAAAACCGAAATCTTTGCCAAACCAATAGCAACAATAAAGTTTTTAAAAGCTGCAACAAAATACAAGAGAACCAAAAAGTTGCTTCCGTAAAAAAACTAAGCCAGAGTGTGTAATATATCCATCATTATCATGACTATATTATTACAACTCATATATATATATATATATATATATATATATTTATATATATATATATGAGGTTTTCTGTATGTAACTTATGCATTGCTACACCATTCATCCGATTGTCATGAAATTTTCACACAACCTTGAGAGTCAATGGGAAAAAGTTTTTGTGAAAAAAATTAATGAGCGGAGCGGGTGAGCAACACCGCCTTGCCTAAATGCAAGCGCTCTTCCACTGGACCACCAACCATATTATATATATAGTCTATATAAAATTTTATTGTAAATTTTAGATAATTCTGTGAATCCATTCATAGGAATGATTAACTTGGTAGTTATATGGACTTGATAGGGGGAGAACGTGTAGTTCTAGCTTTTAGTACAAAGCCAACAACATTTAGTGAGTTTATTATATTAATTTTAACTTAAAGAATCTTGTATGCTTATTGCAACTTTTAAATTATAAAAGTAAATAAAATAGATGTGAAATTTGAAAAAATAAAAATCAATGTCTGCCCATTTAATGAGTTAAAAAAGCATGAAGAAATATAACCCGATAAAGATATCTACGAATTATAGTAATAGAATAAAAATAAATTAGAAATAGTTTTGATATTTTGACATGCAGGGAAGCCACAGTGGTTCTTTCTTGACCTCTCGAACTCACTTTGACCTTCCTGGTCATCGTCTGCACAGGGGATGTGACCTCGGGGGCCAGTTCCAAAGTTGAATTCTTTTTTTTTCTTTTTCTCTCTTTCGAAGGCTTGCGACGTTGAACAGAGTCCAATGAGCCACTGTCCAGAGATACGACACTGCTGGGAGTTCTACTTCCCCCTTCTGTGTCCCTTTCTGCTTCCAGGGAAGCACCAGCAAGTGTTTTTCTGTCCTTCTTCTCTCGTTTGAGCTTTTTCAGTTCGGTCACAATCATTATATATTGAGACAGTAACAATTACTTAGTGCATCTTTTGCATAAAAATTGATCAAATCATTGATTATGAAGACAGAAAAATAGTTATTGCATCTTTATATGATATATAATCATGTAAAAGGCTCATATTAAAAATGATATATAATCAAGTAACAGGTGTAAATATGAAGATATTGAATGAATTAAGTTACATGTTTCACTTAAAGATAAATTTTTTAAAACACACTGTTTTGAAAAAGATAGTGTCACAAAAACAACAAATGAAATCAAACAATAATGAATAAATGAAAATTTGAAAATATTCTATAAAGAAAACAAACTGAATAAATAATTATATAACCTTAAAAACTACATTAAACATAAATCCGTTCAGTTATATAAAAAACACAAGCATTAAATAAAAAAATAAAATATGAAAAACAATTCGACATCAAACAAGTGAACTTTGAAAATAGAAAAACAGAAACAACATCAAATTATGAAACAATGAAAATTTAAAAAAATATTAAATAAAAAAAACTGTAAAAATAAGAATAATTAAAAAATAATAAACATCAATTATGAATAAATTAAAATAAGCAGAGAAATTAAAACGTTAAAAAAACTGACCTTATTAGCAGCTGATCCGGATTGTCTTTTGATTAGAATAAAGACGACCTCATTGAAGTTACCAGGATGTTCCACTGTAGTGTCGTCCGATGCCTTATTATATCATTTTTATTATATCATATTTATAGATAGAAACATCAACAATCATGCCTTATTATATTATTTTTATTATATCATATTTATTATATCGTATTTATTATATCGTATTTATTATATCATATTTATAGCTAGAAACATAAAAAATGAAAATGACTGCTCGTCATAACATAGTGTAGAATAAATTACATGCAATAAACATGTTATTATGATATATATATATATATATATATATATATATATATATATATATATATTAAAATTAAGAATTCAATCGATCAATTTCACTTTATAAATTGACTGACGGAAAGAAATGAAGGATGAAGACTAAGCTTCTGCGTCCCGTTATTTTTTTGGAACGATACGATCCGATACGATTTCTGAAATTTGCCCCGAATTAAACGATACGATACGAGACGCTTCGAACAATAACGATACGATATCGATACGATACGATACGATTTCGGGATCTCGACTGAAGCGGAAATTTTGCCTAGAGATAACATAGAATGATGAACTATACGCGACAGACAATATTAATAACTACATTAAAGAAATTCATTGAAAAAAAATATATAAATATTAAAAAATTTCAAAATTTATAAAAATTTACCAAATTTAATTTTTTTTTAAAACTAGAAATAAGTTTCATTTGTTTAGTTTTGGTACATCTATTTGTCTAAATTTAGACTCTAAATAAAACGCTACCGCCGATAGAAAGTATTTATTTACTTTATTTAGTGACGCGGCATGATAATGATGACAAACACGAGAAAGTGCCTCTATGCAAGAATTAAAAAAGTGAAAAAACCCAGCGTGTTTATTTATAGGCGATGGCGAATGCGGTTAGCAATAGCAAGAAAGAAGCTGAGAAAGTTTCGAATTCCAGCTGCAGACGATACGGGCTACGGCTCTGTCGTGCACACTACAGGTGGCACACACATACTCACACACAACCAAGAATATCATCGAGATTATAAATATATATCTTAGATGAACTACTATTACGGTCAATTACGGATATCGAAACACTAAAATAATCATTCCAATTCTATGTAACAAATTTGAAAAAATAAGTTTATGAAACAGACTAAACCAAAACATAAACATAGAATGATCATTACTATTACATTACTCATTATTCTCATTAATAATAATAGTCATCGATGTCAGCGAGTACGATTGCCTTGTAGGGCTTGTAGTATCAGTAGTATGCGCAGAGCTCGACTAGCAGCCTAAGAGGAGCGTGGCTTTTTTGCTGCCGGTTCCCAGACTAAAAATAGTAAATAATGGGGCTACAGGCTGTCTGGAAAACCGAATTTAAAGTGGGGATGATAATAGTTGTTGAATCAATTGCAAATATTCACAGTTGTGACAATCGTTAATTAAATATGTATGACTTTATTTATTGGAAAATATTTTTAAAAAATCCCGATATTTTTCGAGATTTTAATCGAGAATGAAATTTTAAGTATCGCCAATTAATATCGATACGAGATTTCTTCCGCAGGCTGTATCGTTTCAATAGTGATACGGGAATCCCGTATCGTTTTGAAATCTCGATTGAATTCGAGATAACGATATCGGGACGCAGATGCTTAATGAAGACATAGTGAGAAAAGATAAAAACTTCATCCACTCAAGACATCCACAAGAAAAAACCAACAAAAATTAAAAAAACTCGCAAGCAGCCATGATGGCACTAAACCAAACTAAATTGATCTATTATTACATAACTAACAATGACCTTATAAATGATATTCTGTCCAGTAAGATTGATCATCCAATATGGACAATACAATGAAAGTTGTAGGTGACCTTCACTCATGTCACTGTGCAGTCCAAGATCCTGTTTGTTTATAAATATTTATTTTAACTTATTAGCATATAATTATAATTGAAACTCAGTGATTTTTATTAAATTTAAAAAGTTTCATTTCAAACTAATCAACAGGTAAATAATATTCTATTTTAGCCAATACTCACTTATGCCCCACCAATGACAACTGCAACTATCAAACTAATTTAAATTATGGCATTCAAATATTCCACTATAAAATTAACATAATTTATGATAATTATTATATTCAACAGCACAACTCACCATGGTGACCCTCCTGCTTCCATCGATTGACTCAAACGTCCACACATTTAAGATTGACTTCTTGGCTTCAACGACGTGACTAGATGTCCAATCCTTGCGCTGGTATGTAAACTGTTTGTTCACATGGAAAATAACAATTAAATTTAGACTTAAATTCTTTTTTTAATATTAAAATAATAATTAATAATATATATTTTAAAATCAATTAATTTATTATCATAATAAAACACAATCCAGCCAATTTATAAAGTCCAAATTATATGCTATTTGATGGATGGATGAATTCTTATTATAAAAATAATCCAATTAGGAATTTTCAATTTTTCCATAAATGATGTCACCCAATTTTAGCATATTTTTGACTATAGTAGACTAAAGAGTGATTTTTTTATACAAGACACCCGAAACTAGAACCATACTGAGTTGAATAGACAATGGACATGATGTTCAATATGGAGTTGACAAAAAAAACCTTGAAAATCAAGCGTTTTCATTTAAGCAGGGTTGTTAACGCTACTTGTTCAAAGTAGCGCCGCTCTTCGCTACCGCTACCAGTCTTATTAGTAGCGGCGCTACCGCTACCGCTACTGAAATTTTTAAGTAGCGTCGCTACCGCTACCGTTACCGCTACTCTGCTGAGGACTCGTAAAAAGTTACAAAGTATCACCAACAACCCGTACATGATTTTTATTTTTCCTACACGATCGATTTCACCAGACTTTTTAGCATTATCCCCACTTGGTTTTTTGGTTTTTGACATCTTGTACGTTCTATGTGGTAAGATAACGACTTTTTTCCCACAAACGATGAAAAAACAACTAGACAAGAAATAACTTATAGATTTTAAGTTCGAGCAAGTATGCGATAACGAAGGAAAAGTTGAAACAGCACCAGAAAAATTATATTCTACTGTTTTTGTAAATCGTATATGTACACATTCACCAGAGACTACAAACACGTCAAAGCATCACGCATGCCCGCTATATCAAATCTGGCATCGATCATTTAACACTAAAAAGCCACGCTTCAAAGACACATGCCTCGAGCAATCAACAAGTTTGTAGAGGACATGGTAGTAATATTACAACAATTTCATTTGCCACATGCAGTAAATAAAACAACTGGACAAAAATAACATCAAGATCTTAAGATCAAACGAGCCTTTCAATGACAATTGAATAAAAAGTTAAAAAAAACTGCCTTGAACTGTTTGTACAAACTGTAGGTTTATACACACTCAAACAGCCAGATACCAAACACCTCAAAACATTACTGACGCCCGGTATACCACTTCTGCCACGCTTCAAAGAGACGCATGCTCGTCAGGAAAGGTTCCACATTTCAAAGAGACGCTTACGCTCGTCGATCAATTAACCAGATTCAGATTTCATGCATACTTCAAATAAAAACTAAATACATGGGAAATCATTTAATTGATATAAAAACATTTGTTTTTGAATAAAAGTAGCGGTAGCGAATAGCGCTGAGAACAGCTAAAAAATGTAGCGGCGCTACCATCAACCATCTTGTCAGCCAATAGTAGCGCCGCTACCGCTACCTTAAAAACAGCGCCGCTACAGTAGCGGTAGCGCGGCGCTACCGCTCTTAACAACCCTGAATTTAAGATATAAAACAAACGCATTTTTTTAATTTAAAAACACTCTAAATAATTCAAAAAAGTTTAAAAACTATTTAAGATGATTTAAGATGTTATAAGTATAAAAATCCCACATATACACTGTACACATAAACAAGAACAGAAAAACCTAACATGAATTGTTACATAAACGCACTCATAACCATTATTATGTATTTGGAGAATATTACTGAATAATAAAAACTAACAAAGAGTGAAATAGAAGATCCACCAGGTTGTACAGAGGTGAGTTGAATGTGGTGACCTGCTTCAACTTTCAATGCATCGTTTGACCCCTGCGTCACAAAGGTTCATAGGTTAACTAAATAACTTGAAATGACACTGTCAAAATACTAAATATTTGTACTTTCCTCTGTTAAGATAAATAAAAAGAAAACATTTTACATAACTTTAATCAATATTTGCAAGTTGTAATTGCAGTTTCATAACTTAATTTCATAATTTCAATTTAAAATTACCAAATGCCTCATTAAAGCCATTCTGTTGTTTACTAATTGGGAAATTTTTAGTGGCTCTGAAGATTCGTCCGAAAACATAGAGCCACTTTAAATAAACTTTTCAGAATTTCTTAAAGGTCAAATGACATGTTGTAAGAGAGACCATTAAATACAATATTATGGACTGAAAGATTATTTGACATTTTGTTATGCTGACTAACTTAAAATCTGTTTTCTTTATTTTGATATTTGTTTCTTTATGTACATTTTATCATCATGTAATCTTTTTCTTATTTGTTCCAGCGCATTTGTAAATGGCTTCCTAATAAATAACTTGCAAGCAATCAACATATGTCAGTCCAACCTCAGCTTTACAAATAACCGGGATCGGCAGAAGGTTCTTAAAAGTAACTGAGGGCATGATAGTGATGTCGTATGTCTTGATTGTTTTCTCTTCTGTGAACTCGTGCCATATTGTATCCTGCTCAACCTTAACCTGTGTTCAACCAATATAAAACTTTTTAAAAATTATTCCAAGTTAAATTCTTTAGTTATTTGTATCCTTCAAAATATTAATAAATAAAAACATCAGAATTATTTAAAAACTTGTGAAATATAAAAATAAATAAAATAAAAACTAACAGCCATATGGATGCTCAGTTTGTGGCCATTTGTACTTTTGCATTCAAAAAACTTTGCCTCTGATTGGTTGCTGGGATTTTGCCAGGCAAATGCTTCAAGCGATTGACTGTAACTGGAATGTTTAACATGCATAGTTAAACTTATTGTGATTCAAGTTTAAAATAATAAAACAAAATAATTATTCAAACTTGCTCTTTAATGCAGTTACTAACACACTACAAAAACACTGCAATTTAAAATTATAATGACCAAGCACCTCACTTACTATATGCTTTCTCAGATCAAATTAACCAACCAACTTTTTCTAACCGGCCAATTCCAATAACTTACTCTCCACTGGAAGGTTTAAAGAACAACATGTAAGGAGGAGTTGATGCAACTTCACATGGCAAACTGATCGAGTCTCCTGGTTCAACACAACCACATCTACCGGTTGCTTCATCACCCAACTTGAAGAAAACCTCCATGCTCAGTGGCAACTTGTTGATAACCTACAAAGATTGTATATGTTTATATATAGATAGTTACACATGGATATCTTGATTTAACTACTGGATGAAAAACCTGGAGAGAAAATCTTTATTGATCCTTGCTATTTTTAATCCTATCGAAGTTATGAAAGAATCTACTTGACAAACTATAATAGAATGAATGAATGAATGAATGTATTTATATAGCGCCAGATAAGTCAGAGGCGCTTACGAAGGTTCCTTTGGAATCGGAAACTTCGAAGAACACGCTATTTACATAGACATGAGTTAACCCTAGATAACGCTGAGTTGACGTGAGCACATGTGAGTTAGTTTCTTGCTCAAGGAAATTACGTGTCTGGACCGGGAATCGAACCCGGGTCCTACGACTCTCAAAGCCGGTATCTATACCACTAGACCAACACGTCCCACAATGGGTATTTATGTTGCCTTATAGAAGTTTGGACATAGCTATGATGTAAATAGTCAGAGATGGGCACTTTAACTACTGTAGTTGCAACTACTGTAGTTATAACTACATTGTTAGTAGTTATACAGTAGGTATAACTACTTTTGTTTTTTGGTAGTTGCCATGTAGTTATAACTACTTTTATGATCTAGTTAAGTAGTTATAACTATTTACGATTATTTAACTACTTTTAGTTAGGACTGAAGAAAACTAAACCAGATATGCAACAGCGCATTGAACCAAGTTATGAAACCAATAGTAATTGCCATCGATGTACGGCAAAGGGAAAGGACAACATACCTGGGTCATATAATTCCGACTATAATTGGATTGCGATCAAAACTTGAAAGATCAACAGACAAATTGGTAGCTCCTCTTGTGGAGGCCTTGACCTCTGGCATCAAGAAGTGCTTTCAGTCTATCTTAACAAACGATGAACACTTGATTGCGTCAGTGCTTCTACAACAGTTCAAGTTAAATTTCCTAATGGAAGGCAAAAGATTGGATGTCAAATGGAAAGTGCTAACATATATTCAACAACTTGCAGATGAGACTGCTGAAATTTGTGGAAACTGCCGACAAGAAACAACTGCAACTGAATTTAGTAGACATGAAGATGAGTATGATTTGTATGAGTTTGCCTAGCAACGAACTGGAAGATTATCTGGGATCTAAAGTATCAAATGTTGAATCACTAAAGGATTATTCATCTATACAGAGCGCGTTCATAAAATCAAATTCTACGCTTCCCAGCAGCTCAGCTGTTGAACGATTATTTATTATTGCTGGATCATTTCATTATTACCACTACAGAGATGCAAAATGACTAACACTTTGTTTGATCGTTTGGTATTTTTGAAGAGTCGTTCCAGTTTGAACAATTTTTCTACTTCTTTGTGATTCAAATTTTATGTATGAATAAAATAACACTTTGTTTTCATTATTAAATATTATTTTATATCCATTAAATGCAAATTTGTTTTGTTTTTACTTTTTATTTGCATAAGTAAATACACATTTATATACATAAAATGTGTTCTTAAAAAGTAGTTGAAAAGTAGTTCACTACTTTAGTAGTAGTTAACGAAGTAGTTATAACTACCTCTCTTCTAAAGTAGTTAACATGTAGTTATAACTACTTTTTTCATGAGGTAGTTGGTAGGTAGTTATAACTACAATTGAAGTAGTTAGTGCCCATCACTGTAAATAGTTATACCATTTAAAGCTAATTAAAAATTTTTTTTAAATTAATTGTATATCCAGTAGTTGTACCAAGATATCCATGCAGCTATTGTTACAGCAACACCAATACTACTATCGTGACCACCCTCAATCTTCTATTCATCGTCACCATTATGCAATGGAATTGATTAACTAATCACTAATAAACATGAATAATAATAATAATAAAAATAATAATAATAATAATAATAATAATAATAATAATAATAATAGTTATATAGCAATGAAAAAATAACAGAAAACTGTAAAAAATAATAAAACGAACCCTGATGATGGATTTCAGTATAATGATTCTGCATCCGTACGAGATTTTCGTATGACCAACGACTTGCAGCAGATCTTTTGCACCTCCGACGTTCTGACTCAAACTGAAAGCTCTCTTTTCTCCTCTCATTGCTCGGATTTCTCTCGAAACACCGAGATCGTTGAACTATTTAACATTATTTGTAACAATTTAATCATTTTAATAAGATTAATTAAAACAAATAAATAATTAGTAACAAAGACCACTGAATATTCATAAGGAACAAATGCTACTTACAAATAAAGAAAACTTTTTCACATTTTCTTCGATAACTTCTCCATATATGGTATTGAACGATATGCCAGGAGAAACAGCAGAATCAGCTGTAGCAGGTGGAACTGCATCAACAGAAGATTTTAGTGGGACTGCCATGGTTGCTGGAGTATCCTGGAATTCTACACTGTCACCTGAGCCAAGGAGAACCTCATTACTTTCAAGGTTCTTGTCACCATCACTACCAGCTGTCTTCTTTGGCATGCACTGATTGTGTCATAGGTAAAAATTATACTCAAATACAATATTCTAAATTGATAAATTATTTTATCTCATTCTAATAGAAACAATATTTAAAAAAAAATTAATCTAACATAATTCACAATAAAAAATAATTTATTTTATCACTGAGAAATATAAAATGACAAAAATTTCTATCATCAGCAGAACAAATCTGACAAACCTTGAATGATCCACCATCGTAACGTACAGTTACAGGCATTCCCGTTTCATTAACTACAGTGTAGGGGGCGAGTGCCTCTTCTGAAGTTGTCGGCATGGCAACAAGAGAGTAGGCATCCGAGAAAGACTGCGAAATTTAAGAAAAAATTATGTCAATAATTTTTTTAATTACAATTAAATTAAATTTAATTACATTATTACATTTTTATTCGCTTACACTGTAATAATAAAAATAGAACATATAATACAGAATCAGAATATATAATTCTAATGTCTATACATAAGTATGTCAGAACATTGCATAAAGCTGATAGGTCGTACTGCAATCGCAAGACAACAACAATCGTATATGTTGCTTCAAAAATAACTCTTTCATCTTTATGGGTTATCTCTAGTATAGAAATTATCACACATTAATATACAATATAGCAATGAAATGATGATAATGAGGACAATGATTCTAGTAATTTATAAAACAACATCACACCAGAGAATAACAGGAATTTTCTGATAGTTATTAAATGTGAACAGATTGTGGCCAAACAAATGTATAATCTTTTCAAGGTCAACTAACAGTGGGTGGTCTACAAAATCTTTCCAACTTGTTATCATCATGTGATGGATTATACTGCTTTAAATGTAATGAAAACATCAAAACATTGACAAGTTAGGTAATATAGAGGGTAACAATAAAACATGCAAATACTTTAATACAAATACAAACCACTAGTACGAAATATTCCCGGTTTAATACAAACAGAAAGTTGCCCACTCAGCTTGAAGCAGGATAGATAATAAAACAATGCAAATAAAAACACATTAAACTAAAATAATTAGTTAATAAAATCTCTTTCCTATTCTTTCTTATTTAAACTAACATGGCTGATGTTGGTTATCACTTCAAGAAGACTTTTAGTAACGGTAATCTGCATGACATCGTTTGAAACAATCGAGATGCATGACTTTGCAGGAGGAGGTGTTGGAAGTCCCGAATCTACGTCATCCTCTTCCATCGCAACTGACTTGTTCTGTTGCAGCTTATAAAATAATCAACATTATTGTTAACTTTTTTTTTAAATTAACCTAAAGATCTGTTAGTCAATGAAAAATAAAAGACTGTACCAATAAATAATTGAAAGCTGAGTTTTTTTTAACATTAAATTCAACTCGAAACACCAATTAACTGATAAAATAAACAACCACAAATATAACAGACAACAATGATACTTCTTTATAATAAAAAAGAAAACAACTAAATTGGAATAAATTAATTGAAAACGTGCAAACGTACAGAAACTGAGATTCTCCATGGATAGTGTCTTCCATCAACTTCAACGGGCTCTATGATTGGCTCCCACGAAGCCATCTTCTCATTGTAGTAAGCAGATTGGATGGTGATGTCACAGGATGTACTCAGCTGATAAATAAACAAGTTTTCCTCATCATAGTTCAATTTAAAACGTCCATATTATTCTGCCATTTTATTTGTGCTTAGCCCATGTCGAGCTAAAATTTTGACTAGTACTCATTATGAGCTTTTGGAACATGACAAAAAATTACTTTAAACTGAAAAACCAAACTCAACATATAAATTATATTAAAATATAATTTAAACATATATAAATGACAATTATTAAATAAATATCATAATAAAATATTAATATAGTCAAAATTATATCTTTTAGAGAACAACATGATGGATCTTATATTAATGCAGTACATGATGAAAATTTTATTAATCCAGTATATGATTCTATTCTATTCTCAGTTTATTTGTATCGCGCAAATTCAAGCGCAGGCGCTTCACAAATGCGCTGCGCCGTTCGTATAATAAAGAATTTAAAAAAAAAAAGTAGAAAATAACAGTAAAAATAATTAATTATTGAAAAAGTAGTTTTCAAAGATGCTTTGAAAGTATGGAGGGAGCTTTCACAGCTTCGAAGTTGAGTTGGCAAGTTGTTCCAGGCAGTTGGAGCAGAGAAGAAGAAACCTCTTCGGCCTATTGATGTTTTTATTCTTGGCACCAGCAGATGTTGAAGCGCGGCTGAGCGAAGAGAGGTTCTTGTATCATTAATCAATGGTTTGCCGATAGCCTCCGAGAGGTAGACTGGAGCATGTCCACGAAGACTCTTGAAAGTGAGCACATTCAATTTAAAAAGAATCCTACTCTTAACAGGCAGCCAGTGAAGTCGATTTCGGATGAGGTCAGTGACACTGGCTGATTTTGGCACCCGGAGAATGATCCTTGCAGCTGAGCGGAGTACAGATTGAAGTTGCATGAATAGATAAGTTGGAGAGTTTGCTAGGATGGCATTGCAGAAGTCCAAACGAGAGTGAATTAATGCTCGAACAAGAGTGTGCACCGAGCCAGGTGTAAGAGATCTTCTGAGGATGCGTATCTGCCTAAGGTGGTATTGGCAAAGCCGTACGATATTTGCAATATGTGGTTGAAAAGAGAGGTCAGAACTGATTATGACACCAAGGTCACGTACAGTAGAAGAGATGTCTATCTTTGACCCAGCAATTAGTAGTGGTCCAGCTGGACATTTTTTCACTCTACCAGAAGTTCCGAGCCAGATGATTTCAGTTTTGGCAGTGTTTAGACAAAGTCTGTTTGATGTCATCCAATTTTTTATATCTTCTACACAAGATGACAGGCGTGAGACAAGAGTGCCACAATTTGCCACAGAACTGTGGTCATACAATTGCAAGTCATCTGCATAGGCATGTACAGAAAAACCATGCTTTTCAGCAATAGAGATAGCATCAGCAGTGTACATCACAAAGAGGACGGGACCAAGGACAGAGCCCTGTGGCACACCAAATTCAACATTTCTTGAAGAGGAAATCTGATTTGCAAAAGTAGTAGAGACAGAACGATTTGAGAGATAGGAACAAAACCATGCTAGGGCAGTTCTGTCCAGGCCATACTTTCGATGAAGCCTCTCTACCAATATAGAGTGGTCCACAGTATCAAACGCTGCACTAAGCCATTGTCAGTAGCACAGAACACGTCCGACAGAACACCCAGTATGACGGTTTCAACGGAGTGATAGGTGCGGTAAGCAGACTGAACTGGAGGAAGAAGAAAGTGCTCAGATAAGTAGCATCCAAGTTGATCATTCACTGCACGTTCCAGCAGTTTAGAAATAAATGAAAGATTAGATATAGGCCGATAGTTTTTAGGATCTAGTGGATCAAGCGTAAATTTCTTAAGTACTGGAGTGACAATCGCAGACCCAAACATTTTTGGAAAGATACCACTTTGAAGAGAGGTGTTAAGCAGAAGAGCGAGAAATGGCGACAACTCCGTTGCAACTTTCTTAATCAGCCAGGTTGGTGCAGGATCTAGAACAACTTTTGTTCGGGGCACTCATTATCAATTTGTAGACATGTTCTCGAGTGATGAAACTGAAACCGAGTAATGTTGCAGAGCATTCTTCTTGGGAGAAAACAGGAGATGGTGCCGATGATGTGGATGCTCTGACAGATTCAACTTTGTCATTGAAAGCCTTGTCAAAACAGTCTGCAGTTGGTCCGTCAGGAGATGATCACGAAAATTGCTGGTCACGACAAAGCATCTCCCCCCAACGTCCTCCAAAGTATTTTTGGGTCGTCCTCAGCATCTGAAATTTTTCCATGCCAATATTTTTTTTCCTTTTCAATAGCCCATGGAGATTGCGTGTCAGGGTTTTTAGATTGTGGTAGTTTGTCATTGTAGGGAAACGTCTGTAAAGTCTCTCTGTTTGACGGGTTAGTCGACGTGCATCGCCACAATCAGAATCAAACCACGGCGTCATTGGAGCCATGTTGTTTAGGATGTTGGAGACTGTTTCAAAGTAGATATTGAGGAGCTCATCAACTGAAAGACTCTGGAGGTCCACGAGAGAACCACAGAGCTGACTAGCAAGTAAACTAGTACAAAAGTGTTCAATGTCAAAGTTCTTCCATCTTCGTGACTTGTTGTAGATGTATTTCACAGGACTGTGGGTGAAAGGGATTGTGAACCGAATGAGAGAATGATCAGAGAGACCAGGAAAATCGATAGTAATTTTAGGTAGGGGGCGTTCTAGTGTGTGTCCCCCAGTGTGTGTTGGTTCAGTAACAGACTGAGCCAAGCCAAAAGAGTGCAAGATATGGAGAAGCTTTGTAGTGTGTGGGTTATTGTGGTCATTAACATGGATGTTGAAGTCACCAGTTAGTAAGATGTCGCAGGCATAGGTCATGAGGCCCTCAAAAATCGAAGACAACTCGTCAAAAAATTGACAGCAGACAGGTTGACTTCCGGGACGGTATAAAACAACGAAGATGAGTCGTTTTCCTGCTGATGAAAAAGATGAAGCAACATATTCAAAAGTGGTAGGTGAGAGATCGAAATTGACTTTTGAAGCTTCAAGGATGGAACGATAGATGATGCAAACTCCACCTCCAAAATTACCATTTAGACAATTGATTTTTGGTTGACGATGTGATTCATAGCACTGATAGCCAGGGGGAATGGCCCGTTTGAGTATGAGGTCATCCGCACATTGGTGCCATGTTTCAGTCAAGGCAAGAACATCAAGGTGATGACTTGCACAGATCTCCTGTATGGCTGCAGCTTTATTTCCAACTGAGCGAACGGTGAGGCAAGCGGCTTTCATACTTTTTAGGCAAGGTTTTTCCTCAGCAAGTTGGCGATTGAGGACCTGGCGTGTTGTCGTGCGAGCTAGATGGCGAAATCGGAGAGGAGTCCAGAGTTGATGTTGAAAGAGTGATTTTCGCACGTTTTTTTCAATTTTCAGAGCTGTGGGCTGCAGTTTAAGAAGATCAATGGCAGAGTAATTTATAATAGAAGGCATTTTAAGATGATAACCGGCTCTGGCTTTTAGCGATCAGTCTGTTTATTTCTATTTTCGCTCAACAGTGAAACGATGCCAACTCACGAGAAACCGAAATTGTGGTTCTAAGATCGCAATTTCTTACTCATAGTTGTAGTATATTAATTCAAAGTTTACTTTAATTTAAAAACAACGTAAGGTTAGGTAGTTTTATCAAGTTAAAAGAGTAAAACGAACTGAGTAAAACATGACCGACGCAAACACGCCGAAGCGCTAGAATCTTATATTAATGATGAATATTATATTAATCCAACACATGATGAAACTTGTATTAATCCAGTACATGATGAATCTTATATTAATCAGGTACACCAACTACCTTGGTTGACCAGTCTTTAGCTTCCATGTTTTGGATGTTGATCTCAGTGACAACAAGAGGCTGGAGCCTCTTACCGTATCCACCCAGCAATGTCACGCTGATTCGACTTGGTGACAGGATCAACTTCAATTGTAAAGATGTTTTAAATTAAACAGAATAAAATTGTAATTAGTTTAATTATTAAGAAATAATTTCATGAAATATGCAAAACCTGAGATTACAAAAATTAAATATCTCTAATTAAAACTCATTATAATATTATTAATAAGTATAGTTAATTAACATATTTGCCATTAAATAAATAAATAACCAGCCTGCTCTTTTCTTTCACAGACATCTGTCACTAGTTCTACTGAGGACATGGAAGCAGCATCCATTTCACCTGCTCCACATTAAAATAAATTATTCATTACAATAACATTTATGGAATAATTTAGATAAATTTCATTAGCATAGAAATAGGATTTAATTAATAGAATTCAATAAAGAATTATGCATAATTTTATATATATATATATATATATATATATATATATATATATATTTATATATATATATATATATATATTTATATATATATATATATATTTTCTTTTTGGCATGCTCTGTTAAAAATGATAGACCACTTTGCGTTGATACGTTTTTTCACCAAGCTTTCAAAATCTCTTGAATTCATGATAACTCCGCTTTTTAAATAGATTTATTAAAAACGAGGGCTGACCGATCGGTTTCGCAGAAAAGCATCTTCGGAGCCCTTTAAATTAAGAAGTTAAAATGTATTTACTATAATGCGAAAATAGAATGAAACTATAAAACGACAAGAATAAACGTTAATGAAAACTGAAATAGAAAAACAACGTATGGAAAGTGGAAAGCAAGATATAAAAGGTAGGTAACTAACGTACAAGATTAGTAAAAACCGAAGCGGAAAATAATTGTAAACAAAACGAAAACATGGCGATAGTGGCCGCAGCGCAGGTATTTACGCAACTATGCGCTAGGTAATTGTTGTCAGGTGCACGCAATCAGGCTAGGTACGTCTACCGCGTCGTAATGTTATATTAACGTTGTTGACAAGTCGAGCGAATAGCTGGAAAGAAGACACGGACTCCACCGGAAGACGGTCATCGGACAAGTCACCAACGCCGCGGCCACTCACACTTTCCGAAGATGCTTTTCTGCGAAACCGATCGGTCAGCCCTCGTTTTTAATAAATCTATTTAAAAAGCGGAGTTATCATGAATTCAAGAGATTTTGAAAGCTTGGTGAAAAAACGTATCAACGCAAAGTGGTCTATCATTTTTAACAGAGCATGCCAAAAAGAAAACATTACGCCGAAATACGTTCAAAATATATATATATATACATGCAAGAAAACTCTAAATATTAAAATTCATTAGTAAACAATAATCAACATTAAAAAATTCACAGTAAAATTTAAAACATATTAAAATGTCAAAAATATCAAGTAATTTCCATAAAAACAAGGACCAACTAGATTTCAGGAACCAATAATTGCATTTGTCAAGCATCTTGGGAGCCCACAATTCTTTAGGGATTTTATTCAATATATCTTCCACTGTTTCTGTCTATATTGGAATAAAGTAATAAAAGATGTGATTAAAAACTTTAATATGTCATGTAATTCCATATTACAACTTAAAAAAAAAAACAAATATTACACTCAATAAGCTGAAACAACACAAAACTAATAAATAACTAATTACTATAAATAAATCTATTATTACCTTAGGTGCTGAGAGAGGAGAAAGAGTTGAAGTTATGATCCTGATGGAAGCAGCGGAAACAAGCAGATCTACATTGGTGAGCATTACAGCGATGTGAGGATTCTTGCCATATGGGGCACAGCTCTGCATCTCCAGTGTCACTGGACTCAATATCTACATTATTTATTACTACAATAGTACATACTATACTTACATATTCATATATATCTTGAAAATTTCGATTAACAGCAGCAAGATAATTTATTTTAAATTAAAAAAAAAAGAATTACGTGTGACTTGGATGACTCAGGACTAGAATAAATGCATGAGAAAATGGACAGATCATTGACTGAAGCTTTCATTGTTTGTAAGTTTGGTGACATACGCATCAGGAAGTCTAGTTGCATCTTAAATTATACACAAATATTAAATTATAATTTTAAATTTTTTTAGCCATATTTCAATTTAAAAAATAATTAGAGATGAAAAACAGCTTGAAATAGTGTAATCATATTAAGTTCAAATCATTTCAAAGTAAGCATAAAATTACAACTCAGATTCTTTTATATTAAATTAATAACATAATGCAGAAGTTAATAACAAATAACATTCATTATAAATTCAATTAAGTTAATTTAAAACTACAAAGACTTCTTCAAAACTCATCTAAATCCTTTCAGCAGTACCTAGAAAACAACTTTTATGCCCTTTTCTCAAAAAATAACTTTTATTATTATTATTATTATTATTATTATTATTATTATTATTATCGTTGTTCTTGTTATTAGAATTAAATTAACCTGCATTAGAAGTGCATCAGTATTTGGATTCATGGGGTTCTCAACAAGAACAACAGTTGATTGATTCATTACAAATTTAATCTTCATCTCTGACTGTTCAACAGCAATCGGCTCAGATATAGACACAGCTGCTGTTGTTCCCGCTAGTGACCAAAAATATTATATTCTTTCAATGTTTTAACTAACTAGTTAAATTCACAGATATTTAAAAAACTAAGACCAACAAACAACCTAAATAAACTTCAAATAACAAAAAACAAAATAAAAAACATCATAATTCAACAAACCTTCTTTCTTAATGGCCATCTGAAGGTTGGACAACTCTTCAGATGGAAGAGAGCTCTGCATATAAAAGTCTGACAACTTGAGAAGGAATTCAAGACAGACGACCACTTCTAGGCAATCCAATTTCATGTCAACTGGTTGAGAATATTTTAATATTAACATAATAAAAACATCATATTCTTGGCATATAAAATACCAAAATATCTATACAAATACATTGATACTGTTTTCAACTAGATTCAGTCAATTCTCTAAACACCCATTTATTTTAATAAGCCCTAAAAGACATTACCTCATTAAAAGAACATGATATAATTAATAGCTAACTGGTTCTAATCACATTCCATAGTTTGATTCCTACATTTTTTAATTCATTATATATTTAATCTATGTACCCAATTTGGGTTTCTTTTTTTAAGCTTTGGATTTAGTAGTACAATAGTAGATTGTACAATTCTATTTTTGAACAAACCCAAAAAATAGAAAGCAATAGTTTTAAGCAAAAAATTTTTTAAAGTCCAGATTTGGTTTTAAAATGTTGTAATTCCCCTAGTAGGGAATTGAAAAAAACATTGGATCAAATACCTGTGGAACTCCTATTCTCCACTATCCCCAAACCTCAAACACTTCTAAGCATCTTAAATCTTTCCAATAATTCAAGTAAGAAATAAACCTGATTTGTTGAGCGATGGATCCTGCTCGTACAAGAGGGTAACCATTTTACATTCAGATGGTGTTTTTGATGTTTCACTGGAAGTTTTCATATGAGAGAACATTCTGCAGATATATAAGTAGAGTAATGTGAGTTGTATTAAAACATTTTTATTAAAAAAACTCAATATAAATATTATCTTGGATATAACCAAAAAAGCTATCATTGTCATTTTCCTCATTAACATAAATTAACATTAGGATTGGTTTACAAACAACATCATTTTGAGGTTTGATAGTTTACTAGGGCATGTGAAATTCTGGCAAAGTCATTTTGACACAGGACATTTTGATCTAAGACAATTCATAACAAAAATGTAATTCAGGCTTTTTTAGTAATAAAATGAATTGTAATAAATGTTTAACAAATCAAAATCGCAATTTGCAATTAAAGCTCAATATATATGTAAAACTTAATTTATATAAACAGCTTGGCAACAAGCTTATGAAGTTTTCCAGAACGTCTCACAACACTCATTATTATACACACATAATGTAAGGAGGATATTCAGCTGAATTGTATTCACCTATTTGTATTTATATTAAAAAACAAAAAACCTCAACATACTCAGCCATAAAGGCTGATAATTATAATTTGTCTGCATTTATTTAAATTAAAGCCAAAGAAGGCAGAGACAGAGAGCATCAAAGAAGACATTGAGAGCATCAAAGTGTCCTTTTTATAGTTTCCCTCATCAAAACTCCATAATAATCAAAGTCAAAAGAAATGATGAATGAAAAAAATCATCCGCAACCGATTTCAATATGACAATCAATTTTATTACTTTGTAATTCCTCCAGCCTTTTCCGGCCTGGCGTCACAGATCTGAAAGAGGAGTAGAGAAAGATCAGCCACCATGGAACTGTCAGATTTCATATCGCAGATGAGAGACAGCATCTTCAACTCTAAAAATGCTATGTGACTTGTATCTGCCTTGGTCACCATGGCAGGCGACATGGGCGATAGAACAGGTTCGTGTACAGATGATGAACTCACATCAACCTGGTAATTTGAAGTTTTGAAATAAAACTTTGTTTTAAAAACATTTATATGAATTATTAATGTTAATAATATCATTTATGTTATTCAAAAAATGATTAAATCCAAAAATCGCTTTGGAAAAATTTTAAGAAAAATAATTTAAAAGAAACACTTAACCTCATCTTTCAGACCACCCATGTATAACTTGACTTGAATGCATTCAATATCAAATTTAGCTTTCAGTGTCGAATAGACGTTCTTATTCGTCTCACTCTTCTCTTGAGATGATGTCAATTGTTGTTGTTGTTGTTGTTGCATTCCATGTTTGGGTTGTGGAACTGCAAGTGTTTTTAGAGGAGACTTTGCTGCAGTTGTAGTAATTTTTGTTGGCGTTGTTGCCGTTGATTGAACTTTAACTAAAAAAGACAAGTTCAAAGTAAATTTGAAATTGTATTACTATGCTAAATTGTTTATTTGATTGCATTGACGTATAACATTACAGCTAGCTCTTAATTAATTGCACTAAATTATCACATAAATACAATACATGCAATATAATTCTAAATCAATTCAACAACTTGGTTGTTTTGCTGGAGGAGGTATAGATCCAGCTTCTCCCAAATTTTCAGAGAGGGTCAAAAGAACTGTTCTCAAATCTCCTTGATCAACAGATATCTGTGATTGGTTGTAGTTTTAAAAGAGCTAATTAGCTATGATAAATAAGTTTATAATAACATATTAGTTGAAAATAATAAATTAGTTAACAATAATAAATCAGTTAAAAATAATAAAATTAGTTAAAAATAATAAACTTGTTAGGTTTACTTAGAGAAACCATTTTATTGAAATAAAAAAAAAACAATGACTATAGAGGAAGGCAATTATTGAACACTGCCAGACCTAAAATAATGTTAAAATTGTGGTGAAAATCATGTTTGGAACTAACAGCAAATTGCTGGAGCTTTCCATCTATTTGAACATCTGGAACACCCTGGTACCAGGACGAAGAGAGATTTCTTGATAATGTAACAACCAGATTTACTGGCTCCATGATCTGACTCTCTGATCTCTGAATCTTGTTCACTATTGATGATCTTCAGTTTTGAGAAAACATAAAAAATTACTGAGTACTTCATCCAATCAATCACAATTAAAATTAATTGGTTAAATAATTTCTACAATCAACCGTCACTACAAAATAACATATCTCAAATAAATAATATTTTGAAATCTGACTAGATGTATACACAAAACTATCAAATTGAAAATATTTAATCTAATTCTGTGATGGCTTTTAGTATAAATTATCAATAAAACCATCTTTTACAGACCTATATATCTTAATACTAGTCAGTTGAACAGTCATCTTATCCAAAATGGCAGGAAGTCCTTCTGAATCTTTAGCAGGCAGAGTTGTGAACAAGTTGTGAACTTGAAGAAGTCCAAGATCAATGACCAAGCAGTGATGAGATTGTCTGTTACGTGGGATTACAATTACAGGAGCTTTTATCTCAATGTCCAGTCTGTTTGAAAAAAATTAAAAAAAGGTTGCATTTCTGATTTAAAATCATTAAAAAATAAATAACTATTAATTTCACTTGTTTGTTAAACCAATTGTTCTAAAAATATAATTAATCTAAATCTCTTTTATAATAAATTTATATTTGTAAAAAGTAAATTTATTTCATAGTACAAGTTTTTCTTATACATTCTCTTTCTTACTTAAATCATAAAAGAAAGAAGAATAAAGATAGTTAGAAAGAGAGGTGAAGAAATATTAAAAAAAAATCCATAAATAAATTCTCAACTAACCGGACTCTAGATGCCTTCTGTGAGAAATCTTGAGCTGCTGCAGCTGCTTTCTCTTTAGCAGCAGCACCTGCCTCCATGATGCTGGCTTTTGCAGCTTCAAACTGATTCAAGAAACCCTAGAAAGAGCAGAACCATAATAAAAATGAAAAAACAATTAGTTGGCGGGCTGGAGTGAGTCGAGCCATGTGCCCACGAAAGCCTTGTGCTTTCTGTGGCCTCCCTGCCTCAAAGCCAACATAAACACGTCACCAAACACTCAAACATACATACCGTCTAAATTGTCTAATTGACAGATACAGACGTTAATTAAACCACACACACACTTCACATATTATTGTGACTTTCTGTCTGATGTCTTTTACACAAATCTAAACCACCGGAGCGATTTGAATAAAAATTGGCAAAGAAGTAGCCTTTGGATTTAAAAAAATTGAAACACTAAGAAATGAAAAAAAATAAAAAATAAAAATAATATTTAGATTTATAAGAAATATAAAAACTAAAAAATATATAAAGTATAAAAAAGATTTTTTTTTTAAAACAACACTTGTATACTAATGTAGTAAAAGGTTACAAATAATATTAAACTGTACATATTTTTTTTTTTTAACTAAACTTTTGTTTTAAAGATAAGAGCGTTGGGCAATAGTAGGTTATAGATAATATATAGATAACGCCAAACACTCTTAAATTCCAAACAAAAAGTTTAGTTCAAAAAATGTTAATAGGGACACTTTAATATTATTTTTAACTTTTTAGTACATTAGTAAACGAGCGTTGTTTTAAAAAAATAAATTTTTTATACTTTATATTATTTTTTATTCTTTAGTGTTTATTTTTTTTATAAATCTAAATATTATTTATATTTCTAATTATAAACGCTTAAGCCTGAGACACAGGTGCTGCTACAAGTGAATATTTTGATGCTGCCACCTCAAAACAAAGGATAAAATTGGATTACTATTGTTTTATTTCTTATCGATGTAATAGAAGTTCCGATCATTTTTGTTTACTTAAACTTTTTCCCAAAAAAGGAATCCATTTTAAAGAATTTCAGGTAACTGGATCATCATTAGCTGGAACTTATTCAATAATCACCATCATCTTTGAACTTATAAAACACATATTAAACCAATCAAAATAATATTAATACTAAAAAAATTGAAATCTATCTTACAAGAAGATCTTGAACAAATTTGTTGATGAAAACAATCTTCATACATCCTGTCCTGACATTAACATTAGTGTCGACATTATTCATATCATTGTAACCAGGTCCCTGTGTTGCAAAGTTGTACAGTACCACTCCTGCTTTGAACACATTGTTTCCCTCAAAGTACAGGATCTGTACATGAATTTGAAACAGTCTTGTAATGCAATGAAATATGACACATCACTACGTATTGATACTCCTAAATAATAATAATAGTTATTTTAACTAATCTGACCTTAACTAATCTTATTTTAGGCAGTCGCATAAAAATTTAACGAAAATTTTCTATTTTTGTATTTAATATTATTAAAGTTTATCTATAATACAAGATTGAAGAATTTACAAAAAGTTTTATTGTTAGATCTAAATTAATAAAAAACATAGCATTTTAAACAGTAAAGCCGCAATGCTCTTAAAAAGGGGCGTACAAGGTTACAGCGTAAACTATGTACAAAACAAGGATAAAACATAATGAACGATTATTTGATCAGATGCACCATTTTGCATCAATACTTCAATACCATCTGATTTAAAATGCGGATTTAAAAGGTTGCTAGAGCACTTACAGCAATGCAACTCACATAGTGGCTTAGAAAAAAAGCAAAACCTATTAAAAAAAAAACAACTTACCTTGAATAAGAATTCATGGAAAAAGAACTAAATTGAATTTTTTTTATAACCACTATATTACGTAGGCATTTTTACAATAAATTTGATGTATAATTTAAATTGTTGGTCCAATAAACACACAAGCAATAAAAATTCTTGTAACAACCTTTTTGCAAGGGGTACCCCTGCATAGTAAACTTTATTGGGGAGATATATGCACTGACGTTTGGCCTGCGCGTTTCAGTTATGCGACTGTTTATCTTATTCGATTTGATTAGCGACACCCCGCATAAAATATTGAATGTTCAGATTACAACCTTTTGATAACTTGTTGTTTCAGATTTGTCAAGAACGGTGATGTCTCTGAGTGATGACTCAACACAGGTCATGCTCTTCTGGATGGTTATCATTGCTATGAGACCTTTGTTGATTTTAAAATAAAAATAAAACTTTTTTGTAAATGAGAAACATCTATGTCATTAATAATTATGTTAAAAATTAAAAAAAAGTAATAAAAATGGCTATTTAATTAGTTTTTTTTGTGTGTGACCATATCAATCAAACCTCCGATTTTCATTTCGGTGATGAGACGATGGTTGGAGCTGACAAGAAGTATCAAATTGTCGAGATTGACAAACAAAGCCATGTTGATCAACTCTGATTCTTTCTTTCTTGCACCTACGAAGATCATTAATAATGTTCGTTTATTTGAAAATGATGCACGTCCCATAATAAAACTGTTATTGTTATTAAGGCACAAATTTATTAAAAAGATTAAATATTTTGACAACATATTAAAACTTCAACAGCAAACTGATGATCAATAAAAACAACAAAAACCCTCTAAAATACAATCAAAATAAGAAAAAAGATAAATATTTAAAGAAATACAAAAAGCAAACTTCTTCTGATGTCTTTCTTAACATTTGTTGTGAACGAAGAGATTGAAACTCTTGAAAGTTGCCTTCCGATTTTCGATAGGTTTTGCTGCTTGTCTTCGACAGGTGGGGACCTGCTTGCCAGATTGTCCTGGATGGATTGAAAGTAAGAGAGGAGATTCAAGATGGCTTCCTGGTGGCAGAGAACTTCAAGATCACACATGGTAATACTGATCTTTTGTAAAGTGCCCTTGAATGTGCTCCAGAACTCTGGATGTTTCTTCTCGACCTGTTTTTGTCATTTGTGTTTCGATGTAACGTTAAATTTTATATTTATTAATGAAAATTTATATAAAATTATTAAGTTAAGTAAAAATATAAACAGGTTCAGGGAAGATGACATTTAATGTCAAGTTGCTAAGGATTTTTTTATAAATAAATATGAACTTTCCATTGCCAACAAAAAATTAAATACAAAATAATAACCATGACAACATCAACGGTCAACAAGTTGGACTGATCATCTGCAATGTTGGGAGTGTTGATCAAATTGATGAGACATTCGTTGTGGAGAGCTTGAAAGAAATTTAATATAAATAATTAGAACACAACCACTAATTTATTTCAATTATTCACGAAAATAATAAAACCTTTGAACTGTGTATGTTGAAGATAAACTCCACCCAGGTAAGCAGTGATGTGCTTATCTAATGGCTTAACAATGATTTCTGTTCCGAGCGACATAACAACAACCTTCAATGTTGGAATTTCTATGCCGTTCTGAAGCTTCGACAGTGATAATGAGATCTGGAAAATTACATTATTTTTCAATTATTATTTTTCTGATAAAAGTCTTATGAAACTTAAAAAAAAATTTATTTATTATTTCCCTAATAAAAGTCTTACAAAACTTGAAAAAAGTTTTATGGTTCAAGTTGTTAGAATATATATATATATATATATATATATATATATAACTGCAGTATTGGTTAATATTTTGCATTCAAGTTTCACATATAACAAAATTTTATAAACATGAAATGCTAAATAATTTATTAAAAAAATATTTTAAGTTAAAAAAACACTACAACTTCACAGTCAGCAGGATTATAGCATTAATGTAAAAGCAGTGTTGTAAAACAACTTTCCACTTACTTCTTTCACTACAAATTTAAGTTCAACATCTGTTGACTCGTGAATGTTTGTGGACTTAACTTTCTGGATCTGAAATTATTTATTATGAAAACAACAATCAAAAATATTTATTAAAAAAACATCTCAATCATCCTCTATAAAATAATTAATATGTACGTTAACAATAATTAAATAAAGTCATAGGAAAAAGTAGAGATAACATCCAATAAAAACTTATATTATATAATATCCATTAATAACAAAAAATCAACCCAAAACATCAACTTAAATTCTGCTATAAAATATTCGATAGACTATTTATAAACATAAATTGTCAATAAATAAGTAACAAATTGTTAATAAATAACTAACAAATTGTTAATAAACAACTAACAAATTGTTAATAAATAACTAACAAATTGTTGATCATAAACTAACAAACTGTTGATAAATAACTAACAGCTGCTGGTTCAACAGGTATTCTCTTAATGACTTTGTTGATGTTGTGAGTTGGCTCTTCTTGGATAGCAAAATTTTTCAAATCCAAAACTTTCAGCTGTAAACAAATTTAGGCAATAAACCAAGTTCAAAATCATTCTCATTTGATTAATTCAGATTCATTGATTTGATTCGCTCTTTTTCCTTGAGAGCTCATAATAATATTAATAAAAATCTGTTTAACGTAGCAATAAGTATATTTTTTGAAACTCAATTTGTAAATACGCAAATATACAATTAAAGAAACAATTTATTGAATAAAAAAGTTAAAAAGAAATATTATAAACCAACATCTTGATCTTCATCAACGAAATTCGAAGTGACATTTTCCTCGGGTGATTGAGGGAAAGGAATGCTATTGAAGAGGGAGATTATGTCCACCAATCTCTCATCTGATAAGCTCAGACTCAGGGCTGGCAATTCACCAATCACACGCATTCTGCATAAATTTAAATTTGTGTGTGTTTAACGTTAGAAGTGTTTTCCAACTATGGACGTAAACAACTATGAATAATACAGACACAATACCAAGAGCGTTTTTTCAATTAAAATATGTTTAATATAATAAGGTTTTGTTTTTAACTAATCACGTCACTAGAATCGGCTCTGACAAAAACATAAACTATTACAGTAAATGCTGGTTAGCCAGTAGGAGAATGTAAGAATATGATTAAAGATATAGCCTTTCAAAATTATGGATTTTTTTAAAATATCATTATATAGTTATTTTGCAAATTTGCTAAAATACATACAGACATCAGAAATTATATATATAGATTATTATTATCTAACAGCTTTTTAACAAGAAAAAAAGTCACAAAAGCGACAATTGAAAGAACAAGAAAATGACAAGCTACAGTTATTTAATATAGATGTGCTTTCAGTTTTTAGAAGAAGACCAATCGTTTGTACTTGTGTCCTAGGTATGTTTAGAGTACCCGACAGTGCAGACCAGAGGTTCAAGCGCTCAGAGGTGTAATGAGATAACATGTATGACTGAGTAGATATATTGTAACTTCTTATGATGTATGAACTATAAATCTTGTTTTAATTTATCTAATAATTTACAAAATCGATCATCAAGAATAGTTTTTAATCTTTCTTTTACTACATCTGTCGAAGCTTACTGTTTGCAACACAATATTCTCTTTGTTGACCAAATTTCTATTCTCAAATCACTAATATTTATATCCTCACTATTTACTTCCTCGTGGTTGTTCGGTTATTTTCCATCACACTTCTTTTGGAACTTCTTTTCACAAGAACTGAAAAGCCCGGGGATTAAACCCTTAAATAGATTAACCATTACAAAACGCTTGTCTAATATTTAGCTGATTCAATAGATAACATTTGCATTTTCACTAAATTATCTGTCTAGCAGGATTTTGTCCCTTTCAGATTTCCTACATTATTTTTTTTACTTTCATTGTTTGATGTTTTGTACGTATTTTCATTATAAATTAAATATGAAAACAAATTCTTTTATGATGATTTACATGTACATGAATCATACTTGGGTAATTGAATATCTTCAAGCAAGCACTTATGCAAATCGATATTAATTGAAGTTGGCTTCAACACATGCATCGATGAGTCATCAGAACGTCTTGCCTCTTCCCAGTTGTCACCTTTGAAACGATCATTTTAATTATTTAACCCACTAGTAAATTAAATGATTCTTTGTGTCTTAAAACACATGGTGTAAAAGACTATAAACTATAATAAAAAAAAAAAATAAATGATTCTTTACAAGATTACAATGTGATTACCTGGATTGATAAATAACACCTGCAGGCTTTGTATTCTGAGCTGGAATAAATCATAAGCATTTTTCTTTATATCTTCGATAGATTTCTGTCCCTGAAAAGAAATTTAGTTCAATTTAAATACTTAGTTCTTCAGCTTAAGAACTTCTGAAATAAATGGAGTTTCAAATAACAAATAGTTAGAAACAAATAGGCATACAAAAACAACTTGAAAGGCAAATGTGCTTAACATCAACAATGAACTTAGTTTGTATATTTAACAGATCATGAACTTTTTGCACACTCATCTAAATGTTCTCAATTCAACTGCATAGAGCAAGTGAAAAAGCACTGAACATTGCAGCAATGGAGAAATATTACAGAGGCACATGCAAACCAACCACATGCTTGCAAACTATATCAAAATAGAAAGTTGAAAAAATATATTTATTTAATCTACATAGGAAACAATCCAGAAAGCACCAAGTAAACTTCCAACCAATGTTCCAACATAATGTAAGTGTTACGAAATTATTAGGGATGTTACGGGTACAACTTTTTACACTTTTCGGATTCGGGTTCTTGAATTTTCGGGTTTTCATTTTCCAAAAATCGGGTTGGGGTTTTCGATTTTCAAAATTTCGGATTTGGGTCAAGTTTGGACCATTTTCATAATTTTAGAAATGCTTCTGGCATTGGATATATTTTAGGCTTGGCTAAACGATTAAGTGAAATACCAGAAATATATACAACTCAGCACTCATTTATCGACCAGTTAAGAATGAAAGGCTGAGTTGACTTGAGCAAATATGAGTTAGTTAGTTCCTTGCTCAAAAAAATTACGTGCCCTAACCTGGAATAAAACCCAGGTAATACGGATACCCAAGCTGGTCTCTAAGCCACTAGACCAACACATCTCACAAGATTAGTTATTGTTTGTGTTATAACTCTTTTTAAGGATTAGTATTATAAGTATTTATTGCAAAATAATTTTCAGTTCAGTGGTAGACAAAATAAGCTAACTTTTCTGACCTTGGTGATCATAACTAAACGGCACGCTATTTATCTACCCATTAACCAGCGTTTTATCTAAGCAACTTTTTAAAGGTGCTACTCATATGTTGAACCATACAGCAGAAAGAATGTTGTTCGAGAAACAAAATGCCTGAAAATGATCTTTAATATTAGATTTCATTAGATGTACCAAGTTTTGAAAACTCCAGGAGTGTTTAAACTTTTTAAAACTCGAGGTTCCGGTTTTAATTTCTAGAAAAACCAGGTTCGGTTTCTCATTTTTAAAATTACAAGTTTGGGTTTCTCTTTTTCAAAAATTCGGGTGCGGGTTTCAATTTTTTGAAAGTTCAGGTTCGCGTTTCACGTTTTCAAAAGTTCGGGTATCCAAAAAAGACCGGGTAGTACCGAACTTCGAGTTCGGGTCAGGTTACCGGGACATCCCTAGAAATTACTGAAATTTTATTTATAACAAATAATTAAAAAACTCACCATTGAAAGAGAATCTGCCCCGTGTTTTCTTTTGTTTACATTGAAAACACTCAACTGACCAAGGTCAATAACCATCATTCTGCATCCTCTGTAATTATTGTAATATATAATATAATATATTTAATATTCTTATTATCTATTTATTTTAAATATCATATCATCATTATGTCAGAGAAGATGTTGTCAAACCAATAAAAAAGACTTACAAACCACAATCATGTTTAAACAATACATTTCAACAGTTTTTAAACTCTTACAATTGAATACTTTATTTCAAACAAAAATATAAAAAAATACTAAACTTTAAAAGTAATAAATAAAATTATTATTTTTAAAATATTGACTGACGTTTTATAGACACCAGTCTGCGGCATGAGGACATAAAACGGCTGCAATTGTACGGAGACTTCTGTGAACTTCTGCTGTTCAATGGCATATTGCAGCCCTGATACTGTCTGTTCTTTCATTCTCTCTAAGCTGGCAAATGCTGCTGCTTGCAGTCTGTTGAGAGAAAATGTTCAAGTTTGTGTGAAATAAGAAAATTTAATTAAAACAATTAACTAAATTTAACTGGAGTTTGTGAATAAAAATTAAAAGAGAATTAAAAAAGATAGCTGATTAATAATGACAAATCATTCAATCTATTCTACATTCGTGTCAGAGTACACCAAATTTCAACTTTACAAGTCACAAAAAAGATAAAATATTAAAAGACAGAGTCCATGCTAAATTAAGGCCTTTCGAACATTTTACAAGCAGTGAGATTTTTGTACAAAAATATAAAAAAAACAAAACCAATCTAATAAAAAATAAAAAAAATAAAACAATTCATATTTACTGAACAAGTTGAATGGATTCGGGTGGCTTGAAGAAATCGGCCAAGGAGATTACAGTGGCCTGTCATTTAAATATATTTCAAATATTTAAGTTGAGAAAAGCTTCTTAAAATCATTAGATCTTATTCAAAAATAAGCAAAAAATGTCATGCATATTATTGATAATTATAACAATAATAAGTGTTAATAGTTGAAATTATAACAAAACAATAACAAGCCCTTCAATGTTAAGAATTTGTATTACAGTATTAAATTGCTAATACAAGTTACATTATAATAAAAAGTAATTACTTTTAGAAGTTACTGAAAAAAAAAACATAATAATATAACAGTAATGCATAATTCCCCACCACTTGCAACTCATAACAATAACATCACAACAACAACATAAACAACAACATACCGCATGATAAACCGCCTTGACAGGTTGAGCCTTCAACACAATCCTCGTGTCGCACAGGCCATCCATCGGATTTGTTTCAAATACAATGTCCATCATGTGTGTACCTGTGTGTAAAATGTCAATATTTACTGAGTCATACAATTTCATTGAGTTATTTATTATATATATAAATTTATTGACGTACCATATAAACTATTTTATTGTTATAATATCTGATACAGGTCAAATCTGAGGTTTCATCTTGTAACATGAAATTTTAGAATTTACACAACTTTTAAACAAAAACTAAAATAGAAACATTATGAATGCATAAACGAAGATAAAATATATTTCCTACTTAGACAATACAAATTAATTTAAAAATTTCTATAAAAAAGTTTGAACAAGTTTAAGATCTTCAAAAAAAAACATATAAAATCACAATAGAAAAAGTTGGTAGATGACCAACCAGGTAATGAAAGGTCACTGGACAACATGGGAGGAACGTCCTTTTGATCATCTGAATGCTGACCGCACACAGATATCGACTCCATACTGGCTACCACTCTGTCAGTCAACAAATCAATTAAAAACTATAAATAACTTTTATGCTGACTGAGTTAGTTTAATGATCGACTTTTATAACTGTAATTGTCCTATTATCAAAATAAAAATAGTCTATAAGTATTTCTTTTTAAAACATGAAAAATTAAGAAACAATAAATCAAATAAATAACTTTTTTTAAATTAACATATTATACCTGATGGCTTCTGCTGATGGTCTTTGTTCAACATTGGTGTGAACGTTTTTCAGCTCTAAGTGCAAGATGTTTGGATTTCTGAAGAGAAGGAATAATTTTAAGTTTTAATCCGACATAGCTATTATTTCATTATTTCACTAGATAACAACTGATTCCTTTATTACATATTCAAAAATTAGTTATTTGGTGAACAAGTGATTGAAATTATTTCTTTTTATCACTTTCATACAAACTTTGCAACTTTGCACAACGTAGTTTTATTGAAGTGCAGGAGTAGATGTACATATTAGTTTTAGTAACTTGCTTTTCATTACTGGTATTTGTTTTTCTTATATAGATTAACAATTAATTATATACTTACATACACTAGTAATAAATATGAAAGTTCCAGATTAAGTTACATTTAAGTAGCATCAAATTTGACTTATGTAACATTCAACTAACGTAAAGGTTTAAGAAACAGATTACTTATGTAACTAGGAATATGCACGAACTAGATTACGAAAAATCGGCCGTGCACTAGCAAGTACCATCACAAACCACAAATATCCAATACAAGAATTAAACTAACTTCGTAGAATCATCAATCAACTTCAGTCTCAAACAGTTTAACATCAATTTCAGATTTGTGGCTACAAACTGTAATTAAATAAAAGTTTATTTTCATCAAAATTTTGAACACATTAAACTTAAGTAAATAATATAATGGAAAAATTACAACTGATGACATCTACAACAGACTAGTATTACCTCTTTAGGAAAAGCAGCATCAAGATTTTCCTGGTAGCCAATGGCGTCGTACAATTTCTTCTTTTCTTCGGGTGTCATCAACTCTTGAACTTTGTCACCTGAGTAAGTTGTTAATTAAAATGTTAAACATTTATTATAAACCTACCAATTAAAGGTAATCCACAAATAACATCACAAGGTAAATACTAATTAGTTCTGAAACATTTGTTAGCATTCCCACTGGCTGCATATCGTTAAAAATGGTAATTTATGAAACACTAAACAAGACTTGGATTTATTTCTTATGCCAATAGAAATTATTTTCCTCAAAGTTTAAATATTGAAAACTGTTAAATTTCATGACCAGCAATAAAAACTAATTTTATGACATACCAACAGATTTTTCGTCTAGTGCAGACAACTTTTTAGAACCTCCTCCAAACCACCCCCCGAACCAACCCGTCGGTTGTGGAGGTTTGTTCAGACCTTCCTTTTTTACCTGCAGATTTTTTTATTAATTGTAAAAAAATTATATAAAAAATAACTATTAAATACATCAAATAAATATTTTATAATTATATAAATAAAATTTAGTATGTTTCAACTGTTTTGATAACTCACAGCTTTAAAATGTAAAACCTAATTCTTTATGTTCTTACGATAGAGTGATTCAAACCACCTCAGTCTGTTATGGCTCACCAAATAAGCCACACAATCAAATCAACTACCATGGCTTATCACATCAGCCACACAATCAACCATCATTGCTTACCAGATCAACCACACAATCAACCACCATCACCATCATCATGACATTCATTCACACCTCAACTATCATCAGACTCACCTCCAGCTCAGCCTGTCTCCTGGTAATAGTTATATTCAAAATGTCTAGCCTTCTCTCACATTTCTGTTAATAGTATAGAATGAAAATCAATAATGAAAGAAATCACACTAAGCTCATTGCTGCTAAAACAACTTATATAAACATGACAAAATATTCAATTATTTTATTAATATTTCTTTGTAAAAAAGGTAATTCTTTATTTGAAAGAGATCATATCAGTATTAAATACTTATAAATTTAAATCATTGTTACAATGATGTATTCAGTAATAATATAAATTAGTTTGAAAAATGAATATTTTATCAGAAAAACAATATTCATGTAAAAAGTCAAAAGTTTGAAATAGATTTAGCACATTTCATAAATAAATAAATAAATAAATACAAATCAAGGCTCTAAAAACTCTCTCTTCTGAATCAAACTCATAACAATACAAATGAAATAGGAAATTAAATTAACCAAATAACTTAATCTGTTCAAATAAAATCATGAAAAAATATAACTCCACTGATCAACGAACCTCGATATCAGCAAGAAGCTCAGTAGATGGTTTATTGGTGATGAGTTTCTGTTTGTACAGGAGTTTATAGGAGCGACACAAGTCCCGATGTTCCTTCAAAACATCCCACGACCACATCCTCCGTCTCCTACGCACCAACTCGTTCATCACGCAGTCTGTCGCAAATTTCCACCTTGAATAAATTTGCAACAGTAAATAAAAATAAGGTGCAAGTCATTATAAATGAATTACGAGCAGTTATAAAAAAAAGTTTTTATATTCACTATCTTGTTCCTGAAAGATAAAAAGATATGATATCTACATACAACTCAATCAAATAAGTTGCTTTAATACCTCCTTAACTCAACTGAATTGTTTTAAATAATAACTAAAATTTACGTACAACTGCTTTATTTTCAATAATTAAATTAAATAAAAACTTGTAGGTCAATAAAATTATTTAGAAAAACTAATAATAATTTTGAATTTCATATCTAATAAAACTTTAAACCGTTCAAATATTTAATGTGACAAACCATATTTTTCCATTTTTCCTCTTTGGTACGTTCGGCCTGTACTTTCTGTACTTACTTGAGATTTGCATTCTTTCAAAAGAGTCGAGAAACTCCATCAGTGTTTTGTACTGTTGAAATATAAATTTACTTCCGTAGAGTGGAATTCTAATAGTATAAACAATAAAAATGATTCAAAAATTTTAAAAACAACTCCATAAAGAATTTAAAAAACTATTTATTTCACAAAAAATTAAAAAAATTAAATTACATCACTAAGATTGATTTCATTTCAAAGTTAGCAAATTTACATTCATCATCATCATTTATTTTATCAACGTCGCTTGTCCACGCTATGCTAGTATTGAACGTTTTTCCCATATTAATATTTAATTTTCAATATTATTGGTTTAAATATTCATTAATGAAAAAAAATACTTGTTGTTTTTGTAATGCAATGGAGATTTCTTCAAAGATGACATTGAAGATAATCTTTGGTAATTGAAAGTCATCGTTTTCTGGTTTCGTGTTCAGCTTGAGGCGTGCCATCGAAGTTAGAGGTTCAATTACTGGAGAATTTTGTAAGAGAATAAAATGCGACAATGAAATAAAATTAGATAAATAAATTATATATTAAACATATTATTATTCTACAAGTTAAAATTCATTATAACGACATTCATTTGCCTTTTATTCTGTCAATGTACAAAAAACAAATAAATAATAAATATGTTTCATAAGTAATTAAAATACATATTATAATATCAGCTGCTCCTTTAAACATTAGCAGCAGCTGAAATTAGTATTATTATATAAGCATGTTTAAAGAAATATCTAAATATTCACAAACTATGCAAATAGGAAGAAAAGCAACAAATATTATTAAAAATGAAATTGAAAAATAAATTCTTATAATTGATAGAAAACCAAATATATACCGTAGACATAATCAGTTTTCGAAGATGAATCAGCAATATTGCCCTTGAGTGAGTTGAGTATATTTTGTCTGTCCTGTCCTTTGTAAAATATCGGACTTATGTTCCAGTATAATGACAAGCTGTCTAACTTCAATAGCTGGTAAAATAGTTCAGTTTTTTAAATTAATTAATTTAAATAATTAATTAAATACAACTTCATTATTAATTAATAATATGGGCTTGTAGACTTGAAATAGAAGATCTACTCCAACATCTCATAACCAATATAAGTTTATCTGAGTAGGCTTAAAAGTGAACTGACAAATTTAGATTTTCCAATTTTTGTGAAGATTTAACCTATCATAAAATAACCAACAAGAAAGTTTTTACAAACTTTATGAAAGACTACGGCATTTTCTTTTATGGTGGTAATGTTCCAATTTTCATCTGTGGTCTGCAGAACAATATCAGCTGATCAACCAATCAAATCACTCAATTGATCAACCATTCACTCAATTGATAAAACAAATAATCTATGTATTAATTATCTGGTTGATATAAACATCATTGAAAAAAATATATTTATAAAATGTTTCAAACTTTCATAAGTTCAATAAATTCAAGTTAAAATGGCATAACTAATAACAATTTGAAGACTGAAATCCACATTGAATAGAAACAAAGAAGTTACTCATGGTTTCAACACATTACTATCAATAAAAAAACCTACTACAAATAATTACACTGGGAATTCTGCAGGTGTGAGCAAATTGCTGCATAAAACATAATGCCATCGTGTTTTCAGACCTATCATCACCATCATCATCATCACACCTATCATCACCATCATCATCATCACACCACCTCCATCAACATGATCATCATATGTACAAAAGTTTTTTTGTAGTGCACAGCAATGCTAAAAACTCGTGCAATGATGTCATGGATTACAGGTCATCAACCCAATGCTGGAATGTTCTCAAGAGATGTTAGAAATAAGGTAATAAAGAACCATGTGTTTTATAGAATGGATGCAGCTGAATTTCGGGCAACTGTCCCTAGTGGAAAGCAACTGCTGGAGCTTCAACAGTAATTCAGATCAATTTCAGCTCAATATTAATCTCGTTATGAATTTTTATTATTTTATTATCCCAACTGTTATTCATTAACATACAAAACATATTTGACAGGTGCACCACCACAACCATCGTAAGAGTAAAAAAAGCAATCTAAAAGTCATGCACTGTTAACATACCAGGGTTTAAATCATCTACTACTGGGAAGACTGCAAACAAAACAGCAAAACAACAGTATGATGTCTAAAAATATCCTACCAGCAAACAATAATAAAATGCTAGATTATTAAAAGTACAATATAAAATACAAAAATTAACATCAACCAAGCACTTACCTGACAGGAAACTTCCTTGAGTGTAATTCCTATGGAGAATGGAACATCTCTATTGGAGAAGGAATCTTCGTATCGGATGTGTATATTGGTCACTTTCACTTCCAAGTTCTTTATGACGTTGGTCAATAACTTTTCTGCAAACGTGTCCTTCTTGGCATCCTTGATCAGATCTGAAGATGAATGCTTTTTTAGAGTGAGGAAATGTAAAAAAATTAGCAAAACATAAAAATAACAATTTGAAAATTAAAAAAAAACAGCACAAAATACAATAATGAAGTTCGGATTGGCTATTTGAGAATCAACAATTACTGAAATACTCAACAATAATAAAAAAACTCCTTGTAAAGAATTAAACTGTTGTAGAACACATGAAAAAGTATTTGATGAACTAATAAAAACTATAAACTTCACAAATTGAAATAAAAAAACTTCTTATTTCATTTTATATTTTAAATGCAATAAATTTAATAAGTAAAAAAACAGGTTTAATACTTTTACCTCCTTTCCACATTAAATATCATTCCCAGTTTTTGTCATAAACAACAATGAATTAAATCAGAATTAAACAAATAATTAAACAACAAAAAACACTGAGCAAAAATAACAACAGAGTAAAATAAAGTTAGAAATTATTTCTTTTAAAAATCTCAGCAGTGCACACCTCCTAGCCATGAGACCGTTGTGTCCAGAAATGGTCACCTTGGAGCATATAAATCTAACAACTCTTTACCTATATAACATTAAGAGTTTCTTTTACAGTACTGCAGTTTTACAGGCACCTAAGATGCACAAAATATATTTTTTGGATATATTTGTTGCAGTAATAATAACAACTTTAAAAATACAAGAAAATAAATGACCAGCCAGCTAGTTGTTCATTTAATTGCTCGTCGGGTAATTACATTTATGTAATCATCTCTTTGATCTTTACATGGGTTTATGATTCAGAGAAAACATAATAACTATGAAATCTATAAATACCCTTTGAGTGACATCAAAACCATTACTAGAACAACAGAAATCTAACGACAGCCAATATGTTTATTTATTTTTTTAAATAATTCTTTTACAACAGTGTCTCAACCATATCCCATGCTTTCATTTCATTCATTAGAAATAGAAAAATACGAAGCATTCAAAACAACATAAACAGTTAATTGATGTTTTTTATTTTTAGAGGATTACATGAAACGGAAACATTAGACCCGGTCACATCCACCCATCAGTGAGCAAATATGAGTTACAAGTCTGTATCGGTTCTATTCCCGATTGTGTCTGTATACACACATGTTTGAGTGCGTGTGTATGTGTGTTCAGCAGCTTGTTGCATGGAAAAATTGAAACAAAGACGCAAAATGCTATCGAACAATAATTTTCATGTCAAACACATTGAAGATTTTGGCAAAATGAAATCACTGATGGAAATGCAATGACACTACTTTTACAAGAACAATTCTATGGAAAACCTATTGGCATCATTAAGTTCACAAACACGCAAACTTACTCACACACAGGCAGTCCCATACATACATACACTTCATAACACACAGACCATACTGTTATTAAAGATTCCAGGATATAAGCAATGAAGTCTGAAACAACTTTGCCAGTCAATGTAATTTTTATGCAGAAGTAATGATAAGTATCAGAAAATGCTTCTATTATAAGAAAAAACTTTATTTTTTAACTCTAAAATGACATCTCATATTTTTCTCTCAAGTTTTTAAATAATCAATATTTGTATTTTATTTATATTTGTATTAACTTTAAATATCTTTCTTATTTAAACTGACAGTGAATTAATTAACCAATGAAGTAAAACATTGACAGCCAGCTCATTAACCAAAACAACAAATGGAAAAATTTCTTTTCCATCAGACTTTCCAGCAGCGAAAAAATAACAATTATGAAAAATTAAATTTATAAAACCCTGGATGTAAGCCCACTTATAAATATACGTATTTTAAAAAATGGTTAATTTAATTTAGATTTTAAAAAATTAAAATAAATTAAAAAATGTACTGAAAACTTAAAAATAATATTCAAGTGTAAAAAATAGATAAAATTTTTCAAACCAAACTTTTTGCTTTGTTAGGAACATAAAAGCGTTGGGTGTTAGTTGAATATATATATATATATATATATATATATATATATTCAAATATGAATCTTATTATCGATTAACCTAGACATCATTTTTATATCAAGTTCATTTATTTAATAAATTGTATTGTATTTATTATAACTTAATTCTTTCATAGCTTCTCATTCTGCATGGGCGAACGTTCCAATCCTAACCAGTGGTTGAAGCTTCTCCTACTTATGTGTTTTTCTGTGTTTAAATCTTTTTTTTTTAATTTTTAAAAAAAATCTGAAAACTGATTAATGTATTGTCACCAGATACACACCTGCTTGCAAAAAATCAACTTCTTACAACCATTAGAAGTGCCTTAAAAAAGCTTTAGAAAAATTCATGAAACAAACAACAAACAGTGCAAGCTAATATAAAAGTTGTAAAAGTAGATAAAATGAATGAATAAATAAAAACCATTTGTTTAACCTTTTTCAGCCTCCTTCTTTTTGGCCTCCTCAATCTTGGACAGTTCTTTTAATTTCGAGTCCCATGCTGCTTTCTCCTCCTTCTGCTCATCATATGCAACACCTAGAAATAAACAAACACAATAACCATATTGATAACATGATAACCACGATGATAACATGATAACAATGATAACATAAAAACCATGATGAAAACATGATTACCACGATGATAACTAGAATGATAACATGGAAACCACGATGATAAGCAAATTGGTGATCATGATGATAACATAATAACCACAATGATAACATGATAAAAACAATGATAAGCATAATGGTGGTCATGATGATAACGATGATGTCCACAATGTGCAACACCGTTAGCAGTAACGTTTAAGGCCAATGTTGGCAATAAGAAAAACGATGATGACATGGTGCTAGATGATGACACGGTGGTAGATGATGATGACAGTGGGAGTGAGTTGGAAGGGAAAATATTGGTGACAAATTCAATCTCTTTCTTCCCAACAGATATGACAGGAATTGTCAATTTAGGGAGAAGAAATTAAATTTGTTCTTTTTTTTTAATAATTTAAAAAAAATTAATTAAATTTATTTCAGACAGGAAAACAAGTGATTTTTTAAAAACCATTGAAGCTTAAACTTAAAAACATATCTGTAATAGCATAAAAAAGCTGTGAAGAAAAATATTGAAAGGTATGTATTTTTTAGAGAAGCTTTGCTTAACAGAGTTTGTCAGAAAGAAAAATAAGTAGCTGGTTGAGAATCAAAACACAAATTGCTGGGATGAAACCATAACAATATGTGCTGCTTGCTACCCCATGTTGAAGAAGAGGAGGTGGTACATTTACATATCTTCGTGTTTGTGTGAATCTAAATTTGAACAAGTTAACAGGATTCAATTCATGTATTAAAAACATTTGAATTCCAATAGTCTCATTTAAATGATGTTCACAATTTAGAGGCTATCAAGTTCTATCAACATCATGTTTCCTGCTGTTTTTTTACAAGCAGCCTGGCAGGATAAGATATTCCCATTTTCTACATATATGATCTGTACCAAGAGATGGTACACAAACACAGCAATATTAGGAAAAGCATGTTTTCATTGGTTGCATATATAGAAAAGTACATCTATCTATTTACAAGTAAAAATATAAATAGAACATAATAAATATCGTTGAGATAAAAATAAAAAGCTAGCGAATGACTCCAAGGCATCAGAAACCATTATCATTATAACTTCATTCTCAAAATTACTATTTTTCACAGTAAGCAGAGTTTGGACAATTTCCACAAAGTTTGCTTTACCATAAATTCAATTTAAAATAAATTAGACCCAACTGTATAGGGTTAGATTATATTTTCCTGTTCCAACCCACAATTCCCACCTCTGTAAGACCAACAATTAAAAAAAATTAAACATGTTTTGCAGTTTAAAAATGGAGTGACATTTTTGATAGTTTGTAAGATGTTGTTTATGTTCATTATAAGAAATGTTTTTAGTCCTATACAGGCAGGTAGGTTGGTTGGGATCAGGATGAATTGGGTGTGAAGATGGTGCATGCAATTAACTTTGGTTTACATAGTTTACATACGTTTTCATCCTGCAGAGAGAGGAGGATGTAGATGTAAGAGGGAAGGGTAGAGGGAGGAATACACAAAGCAGAACATGGATCTATTTGGTCTGTACGGGGATTTGTAGAGAAAATTGATTATGGTAGAAGCATAAAAAACCTATCTAGGCATCAGAGAAGATGTTTTTAAAAGAAAATGTTGATGATATTGAAAAAAATTCGTTGAAAAAAAGATGGAAATAGCAATCTCGAGAAGCCTCACAAAACTATTTTATTTTATGAAATGAGGCTTTGGAAATCTTTAAAAAAAATTGTGCTCCAAACAAATATAAAAAAAAATAAATAAATGGTGAATTTCAACTAAATACATTTAAAATAAGAAAAATCCTCAAATATATATATATATATCTATATATATAAAAATGAATGTTTGTATATATGTATTTATGTATGTTAATGTCCTTTATGCATTGCTACACCCTTCATCCGATCGTAATGAAATTTTCACACAACCTTGAGAGTCAATGAAAATCAAAAAAAAAAAAAATTTTGAAATCCGTCACAAAATGAGCGGAGCGGAGCGGGTGAGCGAGCGGGAACTATATATATATGTATGTGCGTATGTATGTGTGTATGTATGTATGTGTATGTGCATGTATGTGTGTCTGTGTCTGTGTTTATGTATACATATATATATATATATATATATATCTATAAAGTTCAAAACTATTTCCTTTAAAACATCGTCATAAATTGAAAATTGGCTGAAAAATTACAATTTCAAATTTCAAATTTTTCTATCGAATTAATTATGCCACCTAAACGAAAAGCTATTGGTCAACTTACGCTCCAAGCAAGAAAGAAAAAGGCATTACGAAGTTCAGAAACAGAAGAACAGCGGGAAGCAAGACTTGAAAGCCTTCGATTATACAATGCTCAAAAAAAAGAAAGCCTTCGATTAAACGCTGCTCAATACCGTTCATCTGAAACAGCTGAGCAACGGGAAGCAAGACTGGAAAGCCTTCGATTAAACGCTGCTCAATACCGTTCATCTGAAACAGCTGAGCAACGGGAAGCAAGACTGGAAAGCCTTCGATTAAACGCTGCTCAATACCGTTCATCGGAAACAGCTGAGCAACGGGAAGCAAGACTGGAAAGCCTTCGATTAAACGCTGCTCAATACCGTTCATCTGAAACAGCTGAGCAACGGGAAGCAAAACTGGAAACAATAAGAGTAAGCAATGCTCAATCCAGACAAACACTACGTGACCGGGAACGGGAGAGCAAGCGTGAGCGGGAACGGGAAAGCAACCGGGAACGGGAAAGCGACCGGGAACGGGAAAGCAACCGGGAACATGAAAGCAACCGGGAACGGGAAAGCGACCGGGAAAGCGGAAAGCGACCGGGAACGCGGAAAGCGACTGGAATTGGGAGAGCAAGCTTGGAAGGAAACGCGAGCAAGAGAGAAAATCGATAACAAAACTTCTGAGCGGGAAAGCGACCGGGAGCTGGAAAGCGACCAGGAGCTGGAAATCGACCGAGAGCGGAAAAGCGACCGGGAACGCGACGAAAACGGGAAAGTGGAGAAGGAAACGGGAGCGAGAGAGACAAACATTAGAAAAACCTCTAAAAACCCCGGGCAACGCCGGGTAACCCCGCTAGTATATATATATATATCACTGACTTGAATTAGGAACAGCAATAACATAGAGACCATCCAATATTGCAACTGTTGGTTCTGTATACAAATTCTTCCATGGTATCTTCAGCTTCAATTGGCCTAAAAGAAGAATTAATAATTAATTTATTTTTAATGAAAAATATGCAAAAATTACGGGAAAAAATGAAGCATCTTTAAAATTATTAAAAAAAAAACAAATCATTGTTTATATTAAATAAAAAAATCATAATCAAAAGAGCTTGTCACGTGGAAAGATACAAAAGTTCACATGTGACAGGAAACAGATCTTCCCCTCTCTTTCTCTCCCTCTCCAACAAAAAAAAACTTTCTAGCACTTTCACAGGGAATTTGAAAAGAGTGAAGAAAATAACATTAATATAAAATGACATTAATCAGCAATATAATACAAAATAATAATGTTAATAAAAAACGACATTAATCAGACATAATATAAAATAAAAAATAAATAAATAAGTATTGACTAAAATAATATAGAAACAAATACAAAATATTAAACAAGATGAAACAGATGATATAAAGCAATGAATAATATGCAGTATTAAAATAAGAACCTAGAAAATTGTCTATTTAATTTTATAATTATTTAGTTAATTGTATAATTGTTTATTTAATTTTATAATTATTTAATTAATTAATTAATTTTATAATTGTTTAGTTTATTTTATAATTGTCTATTTTATTTTATAAATATTTAATTAATTTTATAATTATTTAATTAATTTTAAAATTGTCTATTTAACTTTATAATTGTCTATTTCTTTCTGTAAATTGATTCAGTATTTGTTTATGCAAATTATTAATTTCTCAACCATAGTGAATAATTTTCTAAGAAGACGAGTTTAATCTGAATAATTATATATTTGAATAAATAAAATATTAATAAATATAAATTCTCAGTAAATAATTTGATCAACAAGATAAGTTTTTTCAGGGACAAACAAATCGGGAGATAAATAAGACAAAGATGAGTGAAAAAAGAGAGAGAAAATAGTCAGAATAAAGAAACAAAATGATAAATAAATTTACAATATGATGATGATTATTTGATTATGATGACGATGTTGATGGCATGGAAATGTTATCATAATATATAACATTTTGATAAAAAATACTTTCAGTAAGAAACAAAGATCTATCATAGCTGCACAAAATATAGATCATGGTTTCCAGCCAATGTGGTCCAATCTACAGAAATGATTAACGTGAAAAGCAATTGGAAGTGAGCACAGAGATGATATAATATGGACCATATGAAGGAGATGTTATAAAATGAACTATCTATTGAAGGAGATGGTATAACATGAAGGTGGTATAATATGATGAACCATATATTGAAAGAGATGGTACAATATGAACCATCTATTGAAGAAGATGGTATAATATGATGAACCATCTATTGAAGGAGATGGTATAATATGAATTATCTATTGAAAGAGATGGTAGAATGTGAACCATACAGCCAAGGATATGGTATAATACTGAAAATATGAAGGCCTAATTTAAATGAAATAGTGACCACATAGTATTCAACACATTAAGCTCACACACACACACTCACACCCAAATGCTCACAAATCGTATCGTCACCCAAGGTGAAACATACATAAGCAAGAGTGTATTCACAAACGCACCCACACCTACGAACAAGTGCATGCACACACACACAGCCCGATCCCAGTCTGAGCAAAATTGGTTCACATCACAAAGCAGCATAGAAATGCAGAGATAGATAGAAAAAATGTTGAAAGAGAGAAAAGCAACTGCGTACAAAATAACTGAACACTTTTAAATCATCAGGAAATGTGGCTGGTTTGTGTTTTTCTGTAAAGAGTGCAAATAAATCAATAAAAATTGCATTAAAAAATTTCATGAAGTTTTCAATTCGAATATCCTGTAGAATAATACGAAACGGTAATTAAAATACAATTACTTAGTATTTCTTAACCCCCCTTTTCTAAATCCGAGTGACATCATTCACAGTAAAACCCAAGAAAACGTTTTTAAATAACATCAATAACCACAGACTTATTATATATTGCAGTTAGAAAGTAGAAACAGCTATAAATATGATCTTTAGAGACTCAAAAATACCCCATTCAAAAACCACTATATTCTTCATATATCTTCCAGATTTTCATACATTAAAATGTGTCATCAATAGTTCTCTAATTCAAAAACAAATAAAAAATCCAGTAGCAAAAAGACATTTAAAAATTAGATATACTAAAATTTGTATCCTATATCTACACTACAATTTATATATATACTAGCGGGGTGCCCGGCGTTGTCCGGGCTTTTTAGAGTTTTTTCTATAGTTTTTCTCTCTCGCTCCCGTTTCCTTCCCCGCTTGCTCTCACGCTCCCGGTCGCTTTCCCACCTATATATATATATATGCCTGTCTATCTGTTGCATTTTCCTATAAAAAAACATAATTGCACCTCTTTGTTTTTCCATAATTTTTAAAATAATTTTTAAAAATATTCTAAATAGCCTAGGACCTATCCTCAGACCTACCAAATGTACACAAAAAATTTCATAAAAATCGGTTCAGCCGTTTCGGAGGAGTTCAATTTCAAACACTATGACACGAGATATATATATATATATATATATATATATATATATATATATATATATATATATATATATATATATATATATATATATATATACACATATACACTAGGGGGTTATCCGGCGTTGCTCGGGGTTTTCAGAGGTTTTTTTATAGTTTTTCTCTCTTGCTCCCGTTCCGGTCGCTTTCCCGTTCCCGCTTGCCCTCCCGTTCCCATTCATTTTCACTTTTCCATTCTTTCCTAACTTCTTTTAGCCCATAAAACATAAAATAGATTTGCTAAAAGTTGCTTGAAGCCTTCAAACGTTGTTGCGTAAACTAAATTTAAATTTCATCACGAAATTACATTTGATGGTAGTACTTGCAACGTTGTTTGTTTCATCGCCAAGTGTGAATAAGCACATCGAGTGCGAATAAAAATATTTTAACAGTAAAAAATTATAAATATTAAAAATTATAAATAATATTTAGATTTATAAAAAAATACACATTAAAATATAGAAAATAATATAAAATATAAAAAAAATTTTTTTTATAAAACAACGCTCGTATGCTAATGTAATAAAATGTTAAAAATAATAATGTGTACATATTAACATTTTTTGCCCTAAACTTTTTGTTTTGAATATAAGAGCGTTGGGCGTTATCTATATAATATCTATAACCTACTATCTATATAATATCTATAACCTACTACCGCCCAACGCTTTAATCTTCCAAAGGAAACGTTTAGTTCAAAAATGTTAATATGTACACATTATTATTATTTTTAACGTTTTAGTACATTAGTATACGAGCGTTGTTTTATAAAAAATATTTTTTATACTTTATATATATATATATATATATATAAATGACTGTGTGTGTTTGTCCTTTATGCATTGCTACACCATTCATCCAATCGTAATGGAATGAAATTTTCACAAAACACAACCTTGAAAGACAATAGAGGAAGGTTTTTGTAAAAAAAATTGAGATCGGTCACAAAATGAGCAGGAATTGGAGAATGAGCGGGAACAGAAAAGTGACCGAGAGCGAAGAGCGAGCGGGAAAGGGAAAGGGAACGGGGGAGCAAGAAAGTGACCTGGAACGGGAAAGTGACCAGGAGAGCAAGCAGGGAAGGAAACGGGAGTGAGATAGAAAAACTATATAAAAACCTCTAAATACCCCGGCAATGCCGGGTACCCGTTAGTATCCTATAAGTATAATGTAATTTGTATTCTATATATACCAAAATTTCCATCATATAAGTATATTATAATTCTTTTCCTATATTCATACTACAATTTGTATCCTATAAGTATAATATAATTTGTATCCTATATGTATACTACAATCTGTATCCTATATGTATACTACAATTTGTATCCAATGTCCAAAACCTTGCTCTTAACCACAAGAGGTAATATTGATAAAGCACCCTAATTCCCACTGCAATTAAATCCATAATCCTTATCATTACCACTGATTGCTTATTCAATTTTATAGTGTTCAAGTATTATCTGCACCATATAATGTATAATCCAAATAATTGTTAATCCATCGAGTTGAAATAAAAGTCAATGTGAAAATGTTTAATTAAGACTAAAACACCATCGAATTAAAAAAAATTCAATGTGAAAATGTTCAATTAAGACTAAAACAATCAAAAATAACACCATAAACAGCAGAAAATTACAAAATTAAGAGTAATCATGGGATTAATCAATATATAGCAATAAAATATAGAAAATACTTACCTATGTTACCATAAATGACTTTTATAGGCAAGTCCAGATCATCCTGTTTTTAATTATACTTTTTTTTCATTTTATATGATAATAACAATGATATAAAAATTCAAAAAAAAATATCCTTCAAATACAAATATTTAATTTTAACTTGAAATCAAGCCGAGCCAGTCCCAAGAATGGATAAAGAAAGAAGGACAGTTTAAAAGATCAAATATGATCTACAAAAGGAAGTACTTAGGTGCTTCCTACACACAACCATTTCAGTCTTAAAATAAAGGACTATGAACTATTATGAAAAAAACATAAATAAACTTTAATTAAATAGAAATACTTAATTTTAACTTGAAATTATTAACACAAGTTAACTTGAAACTTGAAATGACATAAACTTTTATAATTAAAAATTTGAAACAAGTCAACCGTGAAAAACTTCCTTTTTCAAAAAATCCCTCATATTTTGCCTACCAGTAGCTAATAATTTTTTGCAAATCATTTTTTGATTATGATTTTTAGAAATTAATTTCCATTATTTATTTACTGAAAATTCACCAGTTTTCTAAATATTTGAGTATGCAATGATGAAAAATAAGGAAAAAAACAGTTTTTATTAAAAATTTGTGATTTGAAAAATTGAATATCACTTTTTTTAAATGAACTAAAAATGGATAGTTTATTTTACTAAGGAAAATTTATAGCTTTTTAAAATGTTTTAAAATTTAAGTCATTTTATCTGATATCTTATTTAAACTCAGTCCAATCAATACGAAAATTTAATAGAATGTGTTGTCACTGACGACAATTCAATACACCAAATTTTAGCTCAATTGGATGACATAAAATACAATTTTTAAGCATCAAAGGATCCCAAAGCCAGAGGTGGGCACTATTTCAAATACAAGTATTTAAAATACGCATTTTCCAAATGAAATACGTATTTTATTTGGTATTTAAATACCGATGATGAAGTATTTTGTATTTTGGTACACATATAAAATACTTTTTAACAAAATACTTCCATATTTCAACTTTGTAAAACAAAACTCTTTACATAGAATCTTGACTATTTAGTCACTTCATTTTACTTTTAACTTGGACTCGGTATTTACATTTCCTGTTTTGATTTCGTTGGTTGGACGTGTTTTTTTATTCACCAGATTATCAACCAGACTCACCAAAGCTTTTTATAATTCATCAAATATCTCCGTTACGCGTTTTTTATTAACCTTTAAAAGCTCTGGTTGAAACCATATTCACCGTGGTTTGCTTCAAGGCGTTATAATTATTACCCAGCCGGTAGCCGGGGCAATAAACGGTAAAAGTGCTGTTGTCCCGTCGGTTTTGATTCTTTGATTAATGAATAAAGATGTACATATTTTCTAAAGGGTTAGGGTTTAATTTTAGAATTGTTTTACTGCCGACACAGCAATTTTACCGATTGTAACCACGACAAATCATCGGGGTAGTAGCAGCGACCCCTCAAGGGATCATCTAAATGAATTAAAAAACGTGTAACTGAGATATTTAGATGAATTAAAAAAAGCTTTGGTGAGTGTGATTGATAACCTGGTGAATAAAAAAACACGCCCGGTACTATTGCTGCGATATATAACATATATCATAAAATATAGAATAGATATTGATTTAAATTTTACTGCTTCCTCTGAAAGCAGCTTAATCAAACATTTAAGTTACAAAATTATTATTATCCATCAAGAATTAACAGTCGCTTAGTCGTCTTCACTTGCCAAATCAAACTTACAAAAAAACACACAAGCTCGCCACTTATTTTTCAATCGTTTTGCAAAAAAACTTCTAAATCAGTTAAAAATCAGCAAAAGAAATTGTGTCAAAAGTATTTCAGAAAGTGAAAACAAATCAGATGATCGTCTCAACCATCTTCCTCCAATTCTAGATGGGAAGTTTTTTAAAATAGTAAAAAATGAAAACAGGTCCATAAAGACGAAATGTTGTCTCTGTTCAAGTTCGGGCGATAAGATTTTGAGTAGAAGTTTGGATGCAACATCTAATTTTCTGAAGCATTTACAAGTAAGAATTTGATTGATTTTCTATACTTATACAAAAGCTAGCATGCCAAGTGCGGCCTTCAATCAAGTCATCAAAAAGATAACACATAAAAATGGCAATTTAAAAATTAAGGCATTGATTCACCAAAGTAATATCCCAATCGAAATAATAACTAAAAAAGTTGAAAATCAACAGAAATAACTTACAAAAAGATTTTCTTTGACGAATAAGTTATTCAATACCACATCACCTTAAATTTAAATATTTTAATAGTCAATATGATACACATGGTTTGTCAAAAAAAAAAACAATGCAAATAATTAACAAAACAAAAACTCGTTCTTGGCGCCGTATTTCATCATTTATTTTAGCAACTAACCAAAATTATTCAACCGTAAAAATAAGCAAATTTAATGTACCTCCCCATATTCCAATTGAAAGTTGAGATTTATCAAGATTCTCTACAAAATCTCCGAGAAACCGATTTACTAAATCTACAACTAAGCTTTCAAAAACCATATCGTGTCACAAATAAAAGCCAAAAGTAATTTATACTATCTGAAATATCCAAAATAATCAGCTATTTTAAATGTCTACAAGTTTCAAGTCTGCAGCACACTCTGTCTGTATCAAATCGCACCCGGCTGAAAGCGAAACGTTATTAAAAACACCCGAATTTGTGCGGCGGAGGGCGGAATTTTTTAAAAAGGAACTTAAGAAAAAACTAGATTTGTGTTTATAAAGCAAATGCAACTTCTAATATTATTTTTACTTTTAACGTTTGTATTATTTTTTCTTTTGCACGTAAAACATTTGAGGTAGCCCAAAAGTTAAAACACTAAAGTCATCAACATGTAACAAGTTTTCCAAAATAATAAATTCCCATATTAAAAATTACGAAATGCTCAATAAAACGTCATAAACTCTTAATGTTTCCTCTTAAGTTAGGACTTAGGAGTCCTAACACATGGAAAACTAAGACAAAACAAAACTATAATACACTATATGAATTGAAATGCTGCAAATGCATTTTTATTATTAAAAGAAATTAATAATATTATTATATAGTATCATTTGAGAATAGTATTCCATAGTGTAGAAGTAACATTTAGCGGGTTCTGTGAAGGACATAGGTATTGCAAAAGTGGTTAACTGCACTCTCCTGACAATTTTGCTCTTACTCTCTCATCAGCTTCAACGCTAATTACCATGAGATCTCGTAGGCGTTCAGGTCTTACTCTTGAGATATCTTTAAGCGCAGATAACTTTTTTTTACAAAGCCAGGAGCAGAAAAAGATCGTTCAAAAGATATGCTGAGCAGACAGGTAGTCAGGACTAAATGTAAATGTAAATGTAAATGTATAACATTAGGGCGCTACTTCGTATATCAATTAATACCCCAGCAGCGCCGGGAACTGCTAGTGCATATGGGATCACACAGTGTTACCTGCCACCCGCACGTGTCTCCGAAATCGGAAAGTGCGAACCCTATTACATCCCAGTCGTGAAACTGGTACTCATTCATCGACCAGTGAAGGATGAAAGGCTGAGTTGGCCTGAGCAGTGTGAGTGAATTCCTTGCTCAACGGAATTACGCTTCGCTGTGGCTGAGATTTGAACCCACGACGGCAGGATGATAGCATAACTGCTTTCACCACTGTGCTACGGCGCCTCTAGTCGATAAAGTCGAAATAAATTAAGATTTACCTACCTACGATTTACAATTAGTCATTTCCACTTTCAACCACAACGAAGAAAACAGAATTTACAGTTTGAGCTAGAGGGTGGAAGAATAGAATATAGGTATAAGTAGATGTGCGGAAAAATAATTTTTACTCTAAAATCAGTTCATTATACGAAAGGTTTTTAAAGGCGAAAGAAGCGTTGCGGGTGAAACATTCTATTGAGTTTTCATCAGCGGCAATCAGCGCATCAGAATCTACTTAAATATCGTCAAAAACTAAGGGTTTTAAAGAAAAAAAAAACAGAATTACAATGCAAATTATTGCAAATGCTCTTCGAGTAGTCCAGAACAGTAGCATCTACAGAACAAAGTTTCATTTTCCTACCTTTTCATCAGCCACAAATTGCATAAATCAGGCATAAATCAACCAGCTAAAAGTAGAAAGACTTTTGAAAATAAGCGCAACTGCTCGAAGTTATCATTGTACTTGTAGCGTGAAAAAAATCTTGCTGCCCACAATCATAGTAGTCGAGTTGTTCGAATTTGGCTTGAACAACTCCAGTTTGAAGTTAAAGCATCGAAGAGTTTTATTTAGTCACTCCCAAAAAACCGTGCAGTGGGCCTTTCCCTGACGTTGCCATAAACTTTAGGTTTCACTAATGCCATGAACTACTTGCAGTCGTAGTTCTCCAAAGTTCACTTCAAAATCTTAGCGTCTGTGTAAGTAAGTAAGTAAATCATTATTAACCAGCCTGACAATGACGCACAGCGGTTTACATTTAAATAATACAAAATCAGGGCGGTCGGGAGCCAAGAAACCCTGGCGTGTCACCTTCCTAATGACCGATTCGATGCGTTGAAGATCTCCCGAACCTATGAAACCCCACCATGATTGAGAGGCGTAGGTGATCCTGGATATAAGTGTCGCCTCCGTGACCGTCCAGAGCTCCGGGCCACACAGCCAGTAAGTTTCTTAGTGCATATAAAGACTGTGCAGATTTTGTGCAGATCCAGTCAACGTGCTCCCGGAATGAGAGCCTTCCGTCGATCAGGACTCTCAGCACATTCATTACATCCACCCTCTCCACTCCGACCAAAGGGGTAGGGAGTGCGTTTGCCTTTGTTCTGGGGCGACGCACAACCAACTCTTTTGTTTTTGAATCGTTTAAAGTTAGGTTATTTCTTTTTGCCCAGATCTGTATGCTCGCGAGCTCATCAACGATTAAGTGAGAATTACCCGGTGGTACTATAAGGTATGTATCATCTGCATATTTCTCTAGATGGTTACCATCTATGTTGGGGGAGAGAGGTCCGATGCCGCAACAATGTAGCAACTGGGTCCAATTCCTGAACCTTGGACGATGCTTGCATTTATTTCTTTTCAAGACGACACTTGGTTTTGGAATTTAGTGCAGTGCATTCGCCCTCTAAGGGAAGTCAACCAGCCAGTTGTACGCCTCGTCTTCTATTGGTAGTTTGGCAAACTTTCTCATAAGCTCTGAGTGGCGGACAGTATCGAAAGCCTTTGAAAAGTCCAGTGCTATAACGTGGACATACGGGTGGATTTGTAGTTGTTCGGAAATGTGTAGTGTCAGGCTGATTAGTGCCGCCGTTGTGGATCCCGTTGGACGGAAAGCATATTGGTCATGGAAGTAGTGGTTGTACCCCGAACTTCCTAGGATTGGATAAACAAATCGCTGTACCACCATCTCTTCCATAATCCTTGAGATTATTGGTGTAATTGAAATTGGTCTGTACTCGTGGCTTCCCTGACGATTAACTACGTTTGAAACCGGGGTTATCTGACATCTCCTCCACTGGTCTGGTATCTGTGATTGGTTTAACGACAAGTTAAATAGAAAGGCGAGCGGTTCGGCAAGTATTGGTACCGAGACTCGGTAGAACAAGGAGGGAATTTCATCCATTCCAGAGGCGGAGGTTTTTAGTCTGTCCAAAGCACGGAAGACTTGCAAAGCAGAGAAAAATCTTGAATTTCGGCAGACGCTATGTTTTTCTGCAGGAGCCTCGTAGTTGCTTTCCGTCGAGATGGTTGCGTAATGGTCATTGAGTTTGTCTGCAGTGATTGCTTTGGTGGTAGAGTTGTTCTTTCGTCGTTTATCCTTACCAGTCACTTGCCTAACTCGCTCCCACAAGTCCTTTGGGCCTCTGATGGTTCCGAACCCGTAAGTGTGGAACAGTTTCTGGCAATGATTCCTTTTCTGATCTTTAGAGAAATTGCATCAGCAGCCTCTATCTTCCCTTTTCGCATCAGTCCGTTCTTTTTTCGCAACAGCAGCTTGATCTCTGGTGTGATATACGGAGGGTTACTGTTATCTGTTACTGTGATGTTCCTGATTGGGTAGAACCTATCCAACAATCTCTGCATCTGCAGGTAGAAACGGTCGAACGACTCCTGCAGCGACGGTGGAGCGGCTCCGCCATCGACGTCGAATACGAAGTCAATGTTTGTATCCTCCTCTTGCCGCGTTTTTGAGTAAGCTGCCAAGTAAGCAACGTGCTGGGCTGGCCTGTGCAGGCGGCACTTCAGTTTGGCCTTGTTCTTGGGCGGTCGATGAGTGTCGTAATCTATTGCCGAGGCGTAAATGGCCTTGTGGTCCGTTCTAACCGTAGGAACAATTACTGAGATGTTTCGGTACACTGGCTCCGATGTATAGACCCTATCCAGATGATGACCAGCTCTAGTGGCTTCGGTCTCTTCTTTAAACAGTCCTAGCAGTCGCAGGTCGCTATCTTTTAGCTGGTTGAAATCACCGGTTATGACTATCTTGGTATCTCCATGGTCATGGTGAACTGCGGCCATCACCTGTTCAAGTTGGAGGAGAAGATCTTGCTCATTGTAAATCGGCTTAGGAGGATGGTAAACCGCCCCAACAATTACCCTGCGCCCACCATTTTCCAACATTATCCACAAGAGTTCTATTCGCGAATCCTCCATTTTTTGGTTGTAGGTCACCAGACCTCCACCACCTCTCGGCTTTCCATTTGACTGTCTGTGTGATTTTTATTGAGCTTGCTTTCAGTTAATACCATATATATATATATATATATGGTTAATACCACAATGTCGGGGCCTATTGAAAGTACATCGGCACGCAGATGTTGAATTGCATGTGGTTTGGCAAGGCTGTTGATATTTAAGACATATATAGAGGGTGTGAAACAGGAGTTCTCTTTCCGTTCGGGCTCTACTTGGTGGTGCCTTTCAATGTTCACCAGCACTCTTGGGCGTGTATTCTTTTTTTTATACTTCTTCTTCTTGTCTGATTCTTTACTATGGCTCTGTCCTCGACTGCCTCTATATCTGAGCAGTCCTAAAGATTTGAGTTCGTACAGCGGAGTTGGGTTGTACAACAAATTGTGGTTCGAGGCGGCCGTCCTTCTTATAGCAAACAACTGCCCCCTTGTGTAGGTGAGTGAACATCCGCGCGTCGCTGCCACCTCCTCCATTTGATGGTAATTAACAGATTTAAAATTTAATTAATTAATATCTTAAAAAAAAATTTTCAAGTTCAAAAGTTCCGAAATCAATCGAGATTCTTCTGCTTTAAGGTGTCCAAAATTAAATTCAAGTTTGGTGTAATATAGAACGACTAGACTCTAGAAATAGATCGGATTATCGCAATCCCTTTTCGAAGGATTCAAAGTTACTATTTCATAAGTTAAGGTATCGAAATTCTCGCGACAACTGCATTACTAATTACTAAATCAAAAGTTAAGTTTTAATTATATAAAAAATAACAGAAATACACTCGAACAAAGTTTTGAGCGCGGCCGGCAGCTTACAAAGCGCCATGTTGTTTCGTCATGTGTGTAAATGAATAAAAGACGTAGTTTTATCTTGTTATTAAACCGGAAATATTTGATTTAAGCCGTAAACAAGTAAAGGAAAAAACGAGTTTTTCAACACAAACTTTTATTTCAAATACACTCGATTTAGAAATACGAAAGATGTTCAAATTAAGTTTTGTTTTCTTTTAATTGAATCATGTATTGTTATCCAGTATAAAGCTATGCTGAAAGTTTCAGCTTCCTAGCAAGTCAAAAATCTGGTTAAATCTACTTGCAAGATTTGCGTACAAAGAAAGCCACACACACACACAAACAGAGATTGTAACCGAAATAAAAGTTTGTAAAAACGAGATTTTTTCACAAATTCCTTACATTTCAGGATTTGTAAGCTTTATATCTATTACAATTTTTTTTTTAAACGACCTTTTTTGAATGTATATACGTAATATACAATTGTGTTTGATTTGTTTTCTGTTTTGTAACCTAGATAGTTATTATTTTAAATTGAAAAAAATTTCATAACATTTTCAAATTTTAATAGAATGCACTGTCATAGGAAGCGAGTCAAATTTCAGCTCGATTGAATGATGGGAAGTTATTTACCTAATTTCACTTTCAGGGTTTGCAAACATTAATGCAAGCAATCAATCACGCAAGACCGGTTTATGTTACCAAATTTAGTATTTAAGAATTTAAGTTTATTTAAAGATGTACAAAATAAATGATAGAAATAAAAAAAACAGGATTTTTGCAAATCTTTCATATTTTAGATTTGATTCCTGAAACATAGATATAACACATTGTAAACTAAAAAGTTAGATAAATTTGTTTTTAGAAAATGTTTAAAGTTTAAACAAATGCATTGTCATGAGAATTAAATATATATTCCAGATTTCAGCTTGATAGAATGACGGGAAGTTTTCTAATTTTTACTTCAAAAATTTGTCTGAAAGCAAGCAAGTAGTAAAACCAGCGGGTAAGTTAATATAAGAGATTTTGGAATGTGCGTTGTAACTCCCTGAAACGTTATAGAGTATTAATTATATTTATAAAGAAAATTGGAAGCATTTGATCAGACATTTTTTAGCAGAAGAAAAGTTGCTGCATCTAACTGTAGTAGCTTGTTTTATCAGAAATTTACGATTAAAATTTGTGTTGTTGTTAAGGCATACCTACCTATGTGTATGGA